>JAOXOE010000343.1:17084358-17106605 GCA_028565055.1 Phoeniculus purpureus
CACTGGGAAGAAATTCCTTCTCATATTGATGTGGAACCTCCTATGTTCCAGCTCACACCCATTGCCCCTTGTCCTATAATTAGAAGACACTGAGAAGAGCCTGGCTCCATCCTGCTGACACCCACCCTTCACATATTTATAAACATTAATGAGGTCACTCCTCAGTCTCCTTTTTTCCCAAGGTCAAGAGACCCAGCTCCCTCCTCATAAGGGAGGTGTTTCACTCACCATCTTTGTGATTTTGCACTGGACTCTCTCCAGCAGTTCCATGTCCTTCTTGCATTGTGTAGACCTTTTGTAGACACATAAGCTGAGTGAAAGAAAACTCATTCTTCAGAGTTTCCTCCTGCAGATCCTGGGAGTCAAAAAGCCCCAGACATGTAGAAATTAGGTAAAACATTTTTTAAAAATTAATTGTGGATGCTAATGTCCGTTCTGAAACAAAAGGACCGAGTCATACTTTTATTACTCTTGAGATGCTGGTTCAAAAATTGAAACTGAAGAGAGAAAATCCATGTAGTCTGTTGAGAAACATGTCTTCTTACAGTTCCCTCCATCTTGATATTTGTTATCTTCACCTGGAGTGCATATAATTTTTTCCTTAAAAGATTATGGAGGACAAGGGCTGAATTGTTCGTAAGTAAATTATTTTCCTATATTGGTCTAGAACATTTAAAGAAGTGACTTCACCACAGGTAATTTAGCAGTGATTTAGTTCAAACCAATGCCAGAATTAAAAATGTATTAAATTAATAATATACATGTAAGCAACAGGCTCAGGCTGAGCAACAGGGAAATGTCATTTGTATGTAAAACTAAGTGTTATTTTATATGATCACTAACTACTTTTTGATACCTTGCTGTGTTTTCACTGTATGTCTTCCCAATGTTTATCTAGCTTGAGCTGCTTTCTGCATATCCAATTCAGAGCTACCCAGGCCAGATTGCATAGGGATTTTGCTGGTTAATCTCTTATGTAGGACCATATATGTATAATAATGAATTTAGTTTTGTTTTAGTAGACTCACAAGCTTGGGCTCACAGGTTGGGCTCAGATGCCTCACTTGACATGGGAAGTGCTGTCACAGCCACCATGTCTGGCTGGACCGCTGCAAATCATCTTGGGGCTACCAATAAGGGGTAATTTACAAAAGGAGGCAAAGAGCAGTACCTCACTGAAACTCCTTCATAGCTGCATGCCAGCTTTTGCACTGAGCAGGCTGAATAGTTTTTCCCTGGAAACATATATTCCTCCTGTCTATCATCAAGCCATGGTAGATCCTTTCCTCAGTCAAAAGCATATGATAAGTCCGAGATTAGTAATACAGCCTACCTGTTCCAGACATTTTAAAAGATTAGGTTATTTAGAAGCCTGACGAGGCAAATAGCTCCATACTGTGACCTGAACAGTGTTAGAAGGGAAAGCTGAGCATGTCAGGGCAAGAAGATTCCTGTGCCACTCAAACAACATACTGGAAAGAATAAGGTGTCTGGCATATACAGAGACCCAAACCCTTGAGCAATCAATTTCACAAGACTGCTTGTATCACATAGGCTATAGGATGAAGCCGTAGAGTTCAGTGAATTGTAAGGATGTTGCACATTCATAAACACTGTTAACTCCAGCAGGTTCTTGAATACAAAACACATGCTCCTTGCATTTAAAAGAGAAAATAAGAAGAGGCTCCCTGCACAGAACAAGGGGAACTAAGCCTTCCTCTCATTCTGGCCCCTCAAAAGGTCAGTGCAGAAAGTGTTGTAACACAAAGTGATTTTAACCTGACTTTGTTAATGTGACATTTGGAGCGCGGTTGTGGCAGTCTGATGTGACAGCAGGCGAACGTTGTGTTGTGCTAGTAAATGGCAGGGAGCCCGATGAGAAGGAGGGGGCTGTTCACGTATTTAGCCTTTGCTTCCCCCCTCAAAAGGGAAAGGCAATGAAAAGCCCCTGAAGTGTGAATCACAAAGGTCAGTAAATCATAGAATCACAGATTGGTAGGGGATGGAAGATGGTAGGGGTGAAGATACCATGTCCAACCTCCCTGCTGGAGCAGGATCACCTAGAGGAGATTGCATGAATACATGCAGGACTTGTTGAATTCACATAACACAGCAACATTTTTTGAAAAATCATCTTTGAGTTTTCTCTCACAGAAAATGTTAAGTTGGATTTAGCTATAGATTGGAAGCTATAGATCTTTAGAAGCTTTATAACTGCTCATATCCAGGTTTAATAAATTAATCTGACAATGTGAATAGTAACCTGGAGCTAGATTATTGCCTGTGTGTTACAGGTTCATTTTTCATCACTGTAGATCTGCTTTAACCATTGGAAGCCTCCCAATACTTGGGCAGCTTTAGCCAGCTGATGATGTACTGTGATAGTTGAAATCAGTGTTGCACATAAGTCAAACTGTGAGCTGGCTCTGGAATTAGTTGGGTTTACAGAAGCATGAGTTCTGGTAAGGACTTGAACTTGTGTTTCTGTTTCCCTTTATTGATTGATGTTTTAATATTTTTTAACAAAAGTTTGATTTTATTTCTGCAGCTCTCTATGATCTATCTGAAGGAGTCTGATTAAATATAAGAAATATGAGAAATTAAACAATAGGGGAAAAGACAACTGAGTCATGAGACCTGTATTTCTAAATCGCTCAGGCAGTTCAGAAATGCTGCCCGAAATGAGTTCTCCGCAAATGGTGCAAATCTGAATCCTAACAGTTGTATAAAATGAAGCAGTCCTATAACTGCATTTCCCTTGGCTTTGTAACGGTGGACTTGAGCATAAAAGCAGTTTTCCAAGTTTTTTTCCTTAGACATTTGTTGTGATTGACAAAGGAGCTTTTGCAAGGATAATGATAATGTTTTCTTGCTCTTTTGCTGAATTAAAAAAGTGTAGTTTGAAGTATTGCAAAGTTCCTCAGCTTTGCCTTGTAGAATTTTGTGTTGAGACTTCCTTAGCTTGAGATCCTAAAGGGAATAAAAGTTTATCTTAAATGATCTGTCAGGTTCAATTTATCTGAGGTAATTGGCCTAGGGCTCTCCCATTTAGCAAAGCTTTGGCTGCTCTTGCATGGGCAGAGAAGTTGGAAGAAAAGACTCCTTTTGCTGCCTACAGCTGCACCCACACAAAGCACTTCAGCCAGCGTCCCTGGCAGGACTTGGTATCCCACAGGGCCACGGACAGGTACTGAAAGAATACTTTTGGGCCTTCATAATCTGCACATGTACCTTCTTGTGCTGGGCAGCAGGTACCCCAGAAATGCCCCTGTCGTGACAGATATGAGAAGTTAAGGACAGCCTACTTCCCCAAAACGTTTTCAGCCATAGCCATCCTTCTTCAGGGAGAAGGAGTATCCATCCTAGGGGCTGCTGCCAATGATGAGGTCTTGGCATGTGTTACAATTACATGTGTTTGAACCCAAGAATTCTTAGTGCTTTTCCTGAATTCCAGATGGCTACAAGCTGCAGATGCAAAGGATGTGAGAGAAAAGATGATTTCTAGGCTTGAGCAGTATCTGTTGCTTGGTGTTTTCATCAGCTCACAAAAATATAGACTAAAGGAGCAGGTGTAAAAGTGGCTCGGCAGCATCTTTTATTACAATATAATTGATTTCATGACTGACTGTAATTTACACTCATTCAGGCAGCATTCATTCCAGGTGTCATTTCTATTCTCAGAGTTTTGGATCAATGTAGGGTTGGAGATTATGAAATGCTTTATTTAAGACTAGGTGTATTCCATTTGCTTGCTTTCCTTTCATCTTCTTGGCTTTGCAACTATTATAATAAACAAGCAAAAAAGGGTGAGACAGGAGTAAGGGAGTGAAATATAGCATTTGCATGCCGTAAACCAAGCACTTGAAAGTCAGCAGCTGCAGGATCAAAGGTAAAAAGCTCACAACATTATTTTGTTCCCCTTCTATTCTTAAGTATAAAATTGCTAATGCTGAAAATCTCTAGCAATTGAAAAGTTACAGCCAGCTGAGGTAAGCTCATTCAAGGTTCAAATAAAGAAACTTGAATACTCTTTGATGACAGACCCAATCTTAACTAGGTGAAAGATTAGGTCATAGAGTGGCTTCTAGTCACTTTGCGTTAAGAAAGTGAAAATCTGTCCCTGTTTTATGTTGCTCAGGATGAAGGTGGAAACAGTGGAAATGTTTCATAATGCTACTCTAATTCAGTCGAATGATTTGCCACTTAGAATTTACAAATAGTTTCTTGACTAATATAGAAACAGGAAGGCTGCAAAAGCTGGGCAGAAAGGAAATACAAACTACTGGGTTCACTGAGTTTCCCCTCTCTGGATCTTTTTGCATTCATGCTTCTTGTCCTTCCAAGGCAGAGGACTGATAGAAAATGAGACCTTGAGACTGAGAGTCAGTGCTTCCTTTGGTAAATATGCTAAGATCTTTACAATTGCTTAAAATTTTGTATAAAAAATGGTGCTGTAAAGATACTGTTTTGTCAGATCTATCATAAACAGTGTACACTATGCCCTCTGTCACCATCATGTGTGCACTTTCCAGTCTTTGTAGAGCATGGGAGGCAATCAGTCCCTGAAATTTTGGTAAATTCCTTTGTGTTTTGACTAGTATATATTCTCCTGTGTAATTGCTTTTTCTCAGATGATAGGAGTTTGCTGGGCATTGTCTCATCTGAGATTTGTGAATTGCTGTTAAAGAAGTACCTAACAAAAATAGGTGAAGTGCCTCATGAAGGTCTAAAACAGGAGGGAATCTACCTGTCTTGTATCCATGGTAGGTTTCCCTTCCTAGACTACAATTTAGCTGCTCTTCTCAAGGACAGGATTTGTGCCTCCGGTCTGTAAACATGACACCAGATAAAGAAGGAGGGGACTATTTAGATCAAATGTCAACCAAATCACTGGGTAACTCTGCGTAATAGTCAAGCAGTGGAACAACCTGCCAGGAAGGTTATGCCATCCACATTTAATTTTTCAGAACAGGCTAGCTTTTTTCCTACTAAAGATGATTGTAGATAATTAATCCTGATGGAGTTGCCAAGGACAAACAAAACTGAACAATAGATGTTTCTTCTTTTCATCTGGAGGGATTCTATAAGTTATGTTCTTCTGTACAGATCAATGGCTGATCTGTTAAATGGACAAAATCCAATCAACAAATAAAATATAAATGAAGCTGCGTCACATTCAGTAGGGTCAAATTACACTGAAAGTGGGTCAAGCCTTTAGGAATCCTCCCCTACTGTTGATTATAATGAGTGCACAAGGTTTTAAAACCAGCTTACTGGCTTTAATCAGCAGTAGCTTATGGTATGATGAATTACTGCTGTGTATATAAATACTTTAATTAAGCAGTGCTTTATGAAGATGGTGTAGTTGTACCGTTGTAAACTCCGAGCCTGATCCGGCAAGGTTCTGAGTAGATCCTGAAAATTTAAATTGATTAGGCACTCAGGATTTTCAGCATCTCGCACAATCAAACCTATAATTTGACAGCCTACTTGAGAGACCTCACTTTGCTCAAGACATCTCCATGCCTAGAAAAGAGAGCACCCACAGAAATTGTTCTTGTCACTAAAAACTGTTGGGTCAGTTCTAGGATATATTTGCACTGTTAATTATCTCATCTTTGTGTTTGACCTCAGTGCATCATTTTTTGTTGTGGCCTGTGGCCATACCACCCTGAAAAAACACTCAATCTCATCTCGTTGAAGCTAAGCAGGGTTGGGCCCAGCTAGTACAGAGATGGGAGACCACCTGGGATGCCTGGGTGCTGTAGGCTTATCCTGCTCTGGCAGGGGGGCTGGACTTAGATCATGTTTTGAAGTCCCTTCCAACTCAGACATTCTGTGATTCTGTGTGATTCTGTGACCCGTCCTTGAATTTTCCAGCCAACTCAACCTGAACACAGAAGTGGAAATTCCGTACCATGTATTTCAACAATTATAGACCTTTGAGGTGCTTCATTACCAGGAAAAGCTAAACATTTAGGTAATTTAAACAGCAGAAATTTTAAGAAAAAGCCTAAGCCCAAACACAGCAGTGCAGCAGGAATATCACCTTTGGCTGACCTGAGTTTCTGTTATTTCTCATCTTTATTCATTTAGGTTTAACTGGCAGCATGATTATTTGTTTGTTGTTTATGTGGCAAGTCTTGTTTTCTTTGGTGTCTTTTTTACAAACATTTGTTCTTTAACTCTTTACAAAGCTGTGTTACTACATGTGATCAATCCATGTGTAAGAAGCAAAAAATGATAAGATCTATGTTAGATTTTTTCATCTTTCTTTTGTAAGATGCTCCTCTCAGAACGTGAATTCTGTCTGATACACACGAAAAGTCACGTGACTTAGGGGTAAGCTGGTCCATCTTAAAGGAAGCTTCTGGAACGAAGCATTTCTGGAATGAAATCAGTCTTATTTTTAGGTGCGTGTCTAGTGTAGACCAAACAAATCTTCTTGTTAAGAAGGGTCTGTTTTTGACAGGAGGCCTATAGACATCTACACCATGCTCACTGAACTTTGGACAGGTAAATCCCACCAGACCTTCTTCTATCAGTGCAGTGGCTGTGAAACGGAGGAATTAACTACAGAAATAATAACGAGCTAAATAAAGCACTGATCAGTTGCCTGTACTGTAGATTTTAAAATGTGAGTAACCAAATTCAGACACATTATTTTTTGTCTTTAGAGCTCACAAAAAGACTTTGGTGCTGCTCAGGAGTAAATTAAGCAAAATTATATATGTAAATTTGAGAACTTGGCATCCTTGCTGAGGAAGCCCAACTATGTTTTTTTAGTAATGTTGTTTGAGATTAATAATGATTCCAGCTCAGACTGGCCTCCAGAGGAGTACTTTGGAGAATGGAGTTCCCTGGAGCAGGACTGGTAAGGATATCACCCTGAATGACTTGTTCTATCAGGAAAAGGGGAAAAAGGAGGCAGTAGTGTTCTAACCTGTACTGCTTGTATACAACCATGGCAAACTCCAAGCAGTTACACCATATGTAATCAAGGAAGCTTTCAGCAAGATCATTAATCCCAGGCTCTATTGCATTTCTTACCTCCTCCATGGTGAACTCTGAATGGCAAGATCCACTTACACATGTAAAGAACTTTAGTTAAGGTCAGCCTTCAGCCTGTAAACTCATCTTAAAGGTGGTTGGGAATAAGAATTTGGGTTTTTTTAATGGAGAAAATTAGTTTCATAGTAGTTAATAGCATGAGAAATTCTGAATGTGCATTTATGATGCCAAAACGCGGTTGTACCTGAACAGTGTAGCTTGGTTAGAGAGGCCTGTGAAACGGTGAGACTTTGTTGTGTGCGGTAGCCTGTGTCTTTAGCAGGCAGCTGCCTTGTCTGAGCAATCTTTCAGGGTGTGTCATTTCAGGCTAATGAGTTCAATGGTAGAATAAACTTTAAGAGCACACAAAGCATTAATGTCATACTCAGGTTTTGGAAGTCTTTGTGGGTTGCCTGAAGTACCTCTCTGTTTGCTTGTTGTCTTAGACTTGGAGGACGGCTGTGTTGTTTCAGAATCATGAAGTTCAGTTTGCTGTCCAGTTGCCTGAGGGCAGACAGACCCAACTCCCAAGTCTTTCTCTTAAAAAATTCCTTGTTAACACAGAACATTGAGACCAACAAAGCTCTGCAGCAGAAGAAAATTATACTGTGTTTGACTGTAAAGATGTCATTTTAAATCTATCTTTTAGCAATGTTTTCCCTTTTAAAATATTTGTTAAAATTAATTAAATTTTGCTAAATATAGTAATTTTGTTTAATACCTGGGATCATCCAAAAGTGGGTTTGCATTTTTTGATTTTGCTTGGCAATCAAAAATATTTGCAAGACTAATTTACTTTTAACAATAAAAGGACAGAAGTAATTTGTACAATAGTCAAAACTACGTGTTGATTTCATTAATTCATTATTTCCACAAAATATGAAATACTGACAAAAATTGTAACTTGATTTAGAGCAAGCTCTTTAAAACCCTTATTTTATTTGTGACTACTTAAAAAGCTATAGGAGAAGTATTATTTTAGAAAAACATCATCTGAGCTGGCATGATTTTACCAAAAATTAGTTGTGATAATTCTGTGAAAGTTGATCTTCAAGAGGGTTGTTTTCTTTCTGATACAGAAATAAATTAGTCATACACAGATTCCTCTAAGAAAATGTCTCATGCAAGGAGAGAAATTCAAGATTCTTCAAATGGTTTTTTTACCAAATTATGTGTATAGAGCTCTCTTGATTATTAAATTACACTCTGTACTAGGTCAAGGTATGGAATAAAAGATTATCATTTGCTTTAAGTGAATGGGAATTAGATAATTAAGAAGCATATTACTGGGTTTCAGATAGCAGGTAATTTAGTGTTTAAGATCAGTGAAAGGTTTGGATGGGGTGTAAAGAATAATCTTTTATTAAGAAAATAGGAGCAGGTAATTGGACCACTTCAAAACAGACTTAATTTCTCTTTCTAAAATCAGTGGGCATGTTTTCACAAAACTAGTATTAACTGTTGAAGGTAACAGAGAATGTAGAAACTAGATCATAGGACGGGTTTAGGTTTTGCTTTGAGTTGAATGCAGTTATCAGTGTAGATTTTACAGCATTTCCTTTAAAAATCTTCTAAGACATGGAAAGCCTCAATGGCAAAAATAGAAACATCTGAGAACATCCTGCCCCAAATTAAAACAACCGTAATGATGTCATACATTATAGAAAAAAGCAGTATCAGTTTTTGTTTTCTGTTTGTTCGTTATATTCAATATTCATTCTTATAGGCAAGATTAAGAAATTCTGTAAGACAGATTGATAAATTAAAAGATCACGAACTGAGTAGGTACACTGTTCTTGTTGGTGAATTTCTGGTTTTGAACTGGACCTGGTTGGACAGGACCTTTGGACCTTTTCTGGAAAACTTCAAAATGGTAGGGGTATGCACAAAGCAGTTTATTAGTTTCAAAGAACTTAGACTCTCCACACAGGAGAAGGCAAAGCACTTTCTGATATGTAAAATAATACATGTCAATAATAATAATAAGGTTTGTGATTCTACATGGCTGTTTCTCAGGGCTCTGGTCTCGCCAAGATTAGTTGCTGTATCTTTTGATAATGAGGCATGGTGAGGCAGTGTCCTTGTCCTCCCACAGTCTCTCTGCACCTCTCACCACTTTTGTGCCTTCTGGTCTCTGGGCTTGGTGTGGTTGCCCTACCTGACCACTGACTTGTGTGTGTCCTGCAGCTGTACCTGTGTTAGCTGGCCCTCAGGTCTCCCTCTGGTCACTTTGTCAGTTCTCCTTGTCTTGCAAAATATTTTTCAGCCCTATAACTGCTGAAATTTATAAACAGAGCATGAAAAATTATTCATTTTGACACAGATTAGGTATGTATTTGGCCGAGAAGGGACTGCTGAGGAATATTGCTATATAAACATGATCTTTTTGCTATAAGTTTGGGTTGGGATGTGTGTCAAAGCCATGGAGGCATTCTGTATTTTAAGGGCAGGAGCACGAACTAGAAAGGACTGTGGTGTTAATGGCTAGGCCAGAAGATCTGATAAAGTTTTCATGGTAGTTCCCCCATCCCTCTTGCATACACATACAAGAAATGCCAGAAAACCCATGATCTTTGAATAAAGCAACCGCTTAAAATGTGCCAGAATGACTGGGGACATGCTACACAAGAGAGAAATAACCCCAGTGATGTGGCAGGTGGACAAGATCTTATCACTGATTGCAGAGGGGAGATTTGCTTGCCCCTTGGTTACATGATTTGCGACATTGCTCTCCTCTGCAGCTCAGGTATGAAAAGCATCTGCAGAGTCAGACTATCTCCTGGAACAGGCTATGGAAGTTATGGAATGTTTTCCATGTAAGTATAAAACTTCCATTTCTAGGAATACATCTGCTGCTGTGTCTCAGAAATCATTCAGCAGAGCAAGGCAAAACAAGCTGCAGTTCAGTGTTGGTGCTGCGCGTGGAAAGAGGAGAGCTGCCAAACAGCAGTGCTCCCCTGTGAATGTCTCAACTGAACAGCAGCCAGTGACGACTCCTGCAGCCGGGCCAGAGCACAGGATGATGCCACACGAGCACTGCTCTGCTCAGCAGCTGTGTTTTCTCCCGTGTTTACACATGTCACGGATTCCATGAGGAGTAATGTGGTCTAGTTGAGTGAAAAAGTTATTTAAACAGGGTGGGCTTTTAGCACAGGCAAACTCTGCCTTAGCACATGCTGTGGCATGCAGTGTGTACCATAGATCCTGCCCCACTTTATAGTCCCTTATCTTCCATGCTCTTAGTCCTACCAGTACAAAGAAAAGGATATCTCTGTTCTGACAAAGTCCAGAGGTGGAAGATGCTGAGACAGTAGCACTGTTGAAGTGAGAAAGGCATCAGAAACGAGGGAAAGACTGTAGCTGGAATTTGGGGAGCCCATGTTTCCAACTATGCAAGTGAGAATCCAGACACTGACCTCACACAAGTGAGACCACATCTTTAGGTGATGTTTCTTAGTTTTCTAACTGCTGTATGCTCATTGCTTTTGACCATTACTGTCTTGCTTAAGTCAAAGTTGCCTAAATCTGGAGAGATTTGTGCTAGATTTTTTAGCACTTACCCAAAATGTGGGGAAGCAAGACAACAGTTTCATATCTTATATTGAAAAGCAGTTAGTAAGAGCATTTGACTTGCATTGTTCCTGCTAAGCTGTGAAGGCTATTGCAGAAGAAGCAGTTGTATAAAAGAAAGTGAAGAAACATAAACTGTACCTTCTCATGTAGCTTTGTACTGAGGTTCTTAAAGATTTATGGTCAAGTAGACTTGCTTTTCGTAAAAAGCACTTGCTTTTCATAACTCTGCTAACTGTGTAAAACATGTGACGCAGATTATGAGTGTTTCATTCTATCATTCTTTTTCTTTCTGAAACATTCTATAATTTAAATTTCCATTTAATGCTGTAGCTACTGGGGGATTGGTGGCAATTGCTTAAGATACACACAGAACTGATACTTCAAATAAGATTTAAATGCACTTCTCATAGTTTAATCACTGTGGTTTTAGCTTTCAGATTGTCACAATTCAAATTCATGGGACACTTGACAGCAGACAGCTTGTAGTCATATTCTGGTAACAGTTTCAAAAGAAAGGGTTTGGAAGTATTTTTTTTTTTCTAAAACCATTTTGTGCTTTTCCTGCTTCTTGAATTCCTTGTGCTTTCATTCTGCAGACAAACCTCACCTTTCTTTACTCATCATGTATCCACAGCTTTAACTTTGTCTCAGGCAAAAGGCAGAACATTACCCTAAATCAGGGAGACAAGTACTCCTCACATTGGAAACACCAGAATTTTTCAAGTTTTGATTCCAGTTTGTAATGAAAAAATGACGTTAGTTCTGTATTGCAGAGTTTTGGAAATCTAAAGAGATTGTTTGAGCCAGTCCTTTATGCCCAGCCAGCTGTGAATCTGTACCATTCTTCACTGTCACGCTGCAATTCAGTAACACGTGAGAAAGTACGCATGCTTCTGCTTTTCTCACCTTAATCAGCTTTTCGGGGACTTCTGCTTTACATTTAATTCCTATAGGCATGAATCCTGTACTCCTGTAGAAAGCTAATGTTACAACTGAAATCATCACTGTGGTTTGTTGTAATTTCTTAGGGCAGAATAGATCCTTTCAAAACATGAGTGCTCTGTCAAACTGTTTTCTCTCAGTCCTTAAAATACCAGTTTTAACTTTGGAAGCTCTGAGGTGAGTGTATTTAGTGTTATGCACAAAACCAAAGCAATGCTTATGCAGAAATGCTTGTGTGCTCTGGCTGCTTTACCAGGCAACTTTATTCCAGAGATGTCTGTCAGGTGTATTATATAACTGCTCTATATTAATTATTAAATGCTTTATTATTTAGAGTAATTATAATTTAATGGCTGTAGCTTTCCATGGGAGGATTTTTCCTTTAATGCAAGCCTGTTTTCTGTAGCTCTTCAAACTCCAGATAAAGAAATAAAAGGAAGAATAAATCAGAATTTAAAATTAACCAGCACAACAAAGAAGTACACCACATTTTAGGAAAATCTTGAAGTAATCATTAAAGATAAAATCAGAGACTGTCAGTGTAAAACTCTTCTTTGTATTAATCAGTCTTCACCACTTTCTTTGCTCTTAGTCAAAGTCCTAATTAGTTCTTATAAATTAGTACTAAGAAGAGATTACTGTTGGCTCTTTTTCCTCCTTTCTGTTTTTTCTAGTGATTTAGTAGTATGAAGAGATTTCTCAAACCAAGTTAAAGCAAATGGAGTTCACTTAAGTATCAGGAAAACAGAGTTATTTCTCTGGAACTTTGACTTTTAACAAGTTCCAGTTGAAATGTGTACTTTCCTCTTGAGTATGGGATCAGCTTACATATTTAAAAAACAAACCAATGAAAGTAAACTAGTTTTTAAAATGAGGTTTCTTCGGCAAATATTATTCATTAGGGGTTTTCTTTTTCCTGTAAGTTTTAACATCGTTAGATTTTAAAAGGAAAAATAAACATCAGTGGTAAATTTTTAAGTTCAAGAATAAAACGCCTCCTAATAACCAATAGAAGCCAAACAGCTCTACTGACTTGAAAAATACATATAAGGGTGGGTTATGTTCAGATTTCACATTACTGTCACCTGACATTTCACAACTGGTTTGACGTCATCCTGACACACAATTCATGTACACCTGCAGCCAAAAAAAGGGTGTCAGATGATAGTTCATGAAGTGAGAAATGCCATTGTGCGGTACAGTGGGCTGCCCTGGTAGGCAGAGCATTTCAAACACTGGTCTTTGAAATCCCGACACTTCTTTTGTAGATTAGTAGATCCATCTCCTGGATCTGTCTGTTAAAGTCCATGAGAACAGAATAGGAAATGGCCATTTTTTCTAGCTGCCTATGGTTCACACAGAGATTTCATAACTTCTAGTGCCTTATGGCATAGGGCTGCACAGCCTCACTGTCTGCACTCCCTGGACAGTGCCCCCTTTCCAGATTTCTCAGGTAGCTTCTTGATGGTCAAGACATAGACAAGCAAGAAATAGACTTTGAAGAGGAATTTTTCAGCACCCACTCTGCTTGTAAAAACTCTCAAAGTAGCACTTCTGAACATACTTTTTTCACCCTATGAATCATGCCATTCTTGGATTAGATGGGTGTCCTGGGGTTGTGTAACATTTCTTACTTCCTAGTGTGCCATCCCTAAAAGTGACAAGCCTGTCTTGGGTGGGGAGTGTACTTCTCTGAGGTTGGAGAGATACTGTCTGTCATCCCGTGGTCCTAAGCCCCAAGATACGCTTCTGCAAAGGGACTTCATTTTCAGTGGAGGACTAGAGCTTGAAAGACTCACTGTCCTTGGCTCTCCATGCCTGTTTGAGAGACGGTTCTCTTGTTCTTCTCAGCAGTGGGAAAGTGAGGTTGGAAGAGTGATCTAGGGTCAATATTACTACTTGGGGGCCTTTACAGTCTCCCTATATCTTTGAAGGGATCACTTGCAGATGTAAGTTATCACACACCTGGGCTCTTTTTTGCTCTAATTTTTTTTTCTGGAATGTTTCTGCTGAAAATCAGGTATCTGGAACAAACAAACCTGGATCAGTCAAAGCTGGCTTTCCTGTACAGAAAAAATACCTTGGCAGTTACCATACAAACTCCAAGACAGAAAAGAGCATAGAGTTTGTAGCTTTGTATAAACGGATTCAGTGCTGCCTCAGCTACCTTATTCTGTGTCTTAGGATGAGGGCACTGGAAAATCTGCCTTTGGGTTTGACCCTGAATCACGAGGAAGATGTTCAAAGCTCTTGATGTGCTACAGTGTTTTCACAGGCCACCTGGTGTAATGGCAAGAGCAGCTATTCAAGGACCTAGTGAGTAGTTCATATCCTACACTCATGATGCACACACCAGCTGCTGCTCTCCTCCCATTGCAGACATGGTGATTGTGAAGCTGCAACCTCTAAATAACGCACTCTTAACTCTGGGAAAGTTTAAGGATGCAGTACATAAGGAAAAAGCCAGAGAATCTCAATTTTCAACCTCTCAGCTGAAGCAGACCAGGCACAGACTGCTCAGCATGTGCCCAGCCCTCCCCTCCCAGGGGAGGCCTGATGCTGACAGATGGTGAGGGAAGTCTCTAACCGTACAGTGGTCGGTACATAGCCAAGTCTGCAGTAATGGAGCCTTTGTTTTGTCCTGAGGCTGGGCAAGGGTACCAGAAAGCAAGCTTGTCTTGCTAAGCTGAGGGAAAACACCCTCATGAGGAGGCACTCAGGCACATCTGGGCAGTAGCTGGCATGGGGCTCTACTGTCCTTTGCCAAGCAACTGTCTTATGTGGTGGAGAAATTTTTATTTTTGTCACATTATATATTTATTTTGTTTATCACAGAAATCAGGAAGGGCCACTCAACCCTGCGAAGCAGGACTGCAGTAAGCAGCATCCCCAGACATGGTGGGGCAGAGAGCT
Source organism: Phoeniculus purpureus (assembly GCA_028565055.1). Classification (NCBI taxonomy): domain Eukaryota; kingdom Metazoa; phylum Chordata; class Aves; order Bucerotiformes; family Phoeniculidae; genus Phoeniculus; species Phoeniculus purpureus. The sequence continues at coordinate 17,098,837 of JAOXOE010000343.1, forward strand.
GGTGGCACTGTTCAGGTCAGCTCAAGCTTTCCACAGACAGGGGGTACTGCCAGTGGTAGTGCTGGGCATCAATGTATGGGGAAGAAGAGCCTCTGTAGGGAAAGAGGAAACCATACAAGGTTTTCTAAATAACCAGTTTGAGGGTTATGTATTTATCTTCTGAATTGTAGGGGTTTTTTATTGAGGGGTTTTTATTTATCTTCTCAACTGTAAAAGCTAAGTGATACTCCACACCAAATTGAATTGGAAATTTCAGTTAGATAAGGTATAGTTAAACATTTCTTTTTGGCATCCATGAGAAAATTAAATTCTGGAACATTAAACTTACCTGAGGAGGAAAAGTTCACCCTTATCTTTTGTCTGATTCAACCAGAGCACGCAGCTTTGCTGCAGTCAGGGTCATCCAGGTTCCCAAGACTGTCTTTCCTGTGAGGTAGCCAGGATCTTCCCTATTTCAGCTACAGATGAACTTTAGTCTGATGAGTAAGAGAAGAGTGACAGTAGTGCTATTCCCAGGTGTTTCTTCCCTCAGTGACACTGCTTGTTAAATTTGGCTTAGGTTACTGTTACTGTGTGGTTAACTAAAATAACAAAAACCATTCTCTGCTAATTTGATAATGATTCAAACCTCTCTTTTGCCAGACTTCTGATAGTTCTCACTGTGCCTCCTCAGATGCAGTTTCCAGGGCACCAGAGAGATAAAAATCGCATTTATTTATTTATTCCTGCTGGAGTGTGTCCAGGGCCACGAGGATGACCAGAGGGCTGGAGCACCTCCTATGAGGCCAGACTGAGAGAGTTGGAGCTGTTCAGTCTGGAGAAGAGGAGGCTCTGAGGTGACTTTATTGTGGCCTTCCAGTATCTGAGAGGGGCCTACAAAAAAAAAAAGCTGGGGAGGGACTATTTAGGATGGCGGATAGCAACAGGACTAGGGGCGATGGAGCAAAGCTGGAGATGGGTAGATTTAGACTGGATGTGAGGAGAAAGTTCTTCATTGTGAGAGTGGTGAGAGCCTGGATCGGGTTGCCCAGGGAGGTGGTTGGGGCCCCGTCCCTGGAGGTGTTTAAGGCCACGCTGGATGAGGCTCTGGCCAGCCTGGTCTAGGGTGGGGTGTCCCTGCCCATGGTGGCGTGATTGGAACTGGGTGATCCTGTGGTCCCTTCCAACCCAGAGTGATTCTGATTCTATAACTTCTCCAGTGAAGTGATCCTGCTGTGGCAGGGGGATTGGACTAGATGATCTTTTCGGGTCCCTTCCAATCCCTAATGATTCTATGATTCTATGATTCTAAGAGTAGTTGTTACTTGCTATGTGTACTACTTTCAGAACTCAGTATTTACTGTAGTTCGTGTGCTCTGGAATCCTGAATTTGAGAATGAAACAGCAGACAAGAAATTCAAAAGAAGAAAATAGATATGCAAGAATTAAAGATGGTATTTGGGAGGACAAAGCAGATTTTTAATTACGATAGTAAGACCTGTGGTAGTTGAAATCCTTGCAAAGGTGTTTTTTTTTTTTTCTGGCAGTTTGTGCTGAAGACTAATCTTCTGCTGACGTGACATTTTCTTCCTTTTTAGAACTGTGATTCTTAATCTCAGCATTTCTGTCTTTCAAACAAGAAATGGTTGTCTACAGGTGGATGGTAATAAACGAAAAAGGCTTTGTTCGTTCATTATTTATAGGCTTCTTTTACTTTTTTTAATTGGAAATGTTAAACTTCTATTGGTTATTCTTATGTGTGATGAGGGTAACGGAAAAAATTTGTGGTCCTGTTTGACAAGTTAAGATACCAATTTGTCAAGAGTTTATACAGGATCCTCAACATCACAACTTTATTTATTTATTCTGAAGAAAATTAGCTTTTGTGACACTTGGTTTAGTTCAGTAAGGCATTTAACTCAGCATCTCCAGCTTTTGTGGTAGATCATCCAGCTTTCAAAATGAGACAAAGATCAGAGTGTTCTCAGACTTGCCACTAGTATGCAGTCTCCAGTTTAGTTTTCACTGCTTGTGATGCACTCATCATCTTTCCTGGGACTTGTTCTCTGAATACTCTTGGTTGCAGGATTACTATCACTCAGCTCTTGAATCTAATTGATTCAAGAATATAACTAAATATGTATTTGTTGGAATAGGAATACTTGTCACTTGCATGTGCCTGTCTTCATAGTTTGCATGGCATTCTAACTTCATAAAGAACTGCAGTGACACAACACGATGTTAGTAGTGTCAAGCTATATAGAGCTTTGAGGTCCTGAATTTTTAGTGACAGCTATGTGGTTCAGACACCATGGTAATGTTAGGGCAGACCTAGTCTTTGTTCAGATGGCCTAGACATAGTTTTTTTACATTGGTATAACCAGCTAGATAGGCAGGAGTTAATGGATGCATTCACATATCAATATAGATATATTTGTAACTTTGCAGGATACAGAATGCTGTTTCGGACTGTCCTTGCTATTATAAACAACATATTATACTGGTGATTATACCAGTGCAAACACTTTTATATCGTGCATTTTGCTGAGCTGTTGTCAGCTGCAAGATTTTTTTTGCTTTATTCAACAAAAACGTGTAACTACCTGATATGCAATTAAAAATCTGTTGTACTGACTTTGTGAAATGAAACCAAATTAATTAAGTGGTAGTGTGTCAATCTGTCTGTAGCTGCTTAAAGCGAGCTATAAAATTCTGTAATGAAACATATAGAAGAAAGCATTTTAATTCACCTTTCGAAGTAATTCAGTTATTTGTTGGAAGAAGGCTTTCATCGTGGCCATACAAGTAATCTGTTCTGTGATGATTAATTAATGACAAGGATTAGTTTTTTGTGATTCTGTTAGGCACAATTTTCGGTCACATATTTCTGGGCCAATTTTCTCTGGGTTGATTAATCCTCATACTGCTTCTGTGTGAAAGAAGAGCTGCAGATTCCTAAAATACCACCACTGGTGTTGTATTGCTGAACATTAACACACAAAACAAATATATTTTCCCGCATGTTTTTCTTCTGCATTCAAAATTGAGCAAGAGGGTTTCAATACAATCTCTCTGTCTTGACTATAGGAAGATCAAGCTAAAAATAATGAAAAAAGAGCCAACTACATAAGGCCACTACATAAAGAAGCCAACATTGCTTTCTGATATTGAGCAAAGCATATTGTTGGTGTATTGATCTGAAGGAGTTCCACTACCTCCCGTCCCTTTGTTGTTGAGCACACAGATATTTTGACAGTTATGAGCTACATTATACAAAATACTGACTTGAATAATTGATAATTTCCAAAGGGAACAGCATACAGAAAAGTAGTGTCTGCACTCTCACCCATAGCTATGTTGGCCTATGCAAGAGAGCAGAGAGCCATTGTGCTGTTTCTTTGCTTCCTTTAATTAACATTTGGAGGTGACTTTGTCACTGATGAGCACTTGTGCTTGGAGAATTGAAAAACCAACAGCTGTAGTTGTACTTGCTGGAACTACAAAAGAGCACAAAGGCTGTTTCTGTCCCTGCATCAGCACCCCTTTAATCATACTCTGAAATGGATAGTATAACCTTCTTCTCAATACAAATATAGTTTATTTCCCTCATTGACATTGTATCTACTTTAAGATATCCAGTATCTTTGTGGCTTTTCTTGATTTCAGTGAACCTTGCCATGTCGTCTGTGAATAATGCTTTCCTATTTGTAAGATACAAGACTGATTCCTAAGTGCTAAACACTCTTTGGCCCCATATTCTTGGGTTTCTAAGTTAAAGAACGTCTCACTCTTCAGCTCAGTCTACTGTGGAGGTTTGTTTCTCCGAACAGCTCTACTGAGGTCTGTTATTACAAGGACTAGCTCTTGATACCCAGGCTAGCTAGTTGTTGGCTACCTCTTTGCGGTTCTTATCGTAGGCACATTATCGTTGTTGCTTCATCTGTAAATGAAGCCTTGTAGAGATTTCTAAGTGTTGTATTTCACATGGAGCAATCACAGAAGGTTTCTCAATTGCAGTGCGTCAATCAGATCACAGATTTACACTGCCTTTTCTGTACGCTTCCCCATGTATCAGGAGCTTCTCACTTTTAATCTGAGCTCAGTGAGTGCCTCCAATAGAAATGTTTGTGGAGCAGTTTCTGTTGTTCGTTACAGGTGTCAGTTTCTAGCCTGATGCTGTGGAGTTGTACTGTGTATCCTCTTCACTTGGTATAAATCGATGCTCTGGTCTATCCAGCATCTGGTGTGTATGTTGGGATGCACTCTGGTGTTTGTCAGCTCTAGGGTGTGTTTTGATGGTTTAGATCTACAGGTAATAGCTGCCATGCAACAAATACAGATGGAAGTGGATCGTTCAGCTTTTAGCAGTAACTATTTTAGCTTCTAGATGACTGCTGGGAAGATTTTATTGTTTTGAGACTGTCAAGATTTATGCATATATCTATTTCAGAGAATTTTCAACCAGTGACAGAATAAGTTTATACATACTCCTAGGAGTATGTAAAGCTGTGTGAATGGGCCTTATGAAACTGCTACTGGAGAGCAGGGGAATGCACCTTTATTGATACTAGTGTTAGGGCCCCAGCAGTGGATCATGGTCATGTGAGAGGTGAATTGGTTTTCAGAACTGCAAACTCCAGCTTTTGATGGGGGTACAATAAATGCTGAGGTATCTCTGCCAGATGTGAGGCCCAGTCTACAATTCCACATAAATTATTTTAGCAGTAAGCAGTGTGGCTTAGGTACAGACAACTTTTGCCTCCAGTGAGCCCTCAGATTAACATTAATCAGCATGTAGATTTTACTAGAAGGAGCTACCTGTTCATTCAGCGTAGCTGAACAGGCACGATCACTTTGAGTGAGAAAGGAGAAAAGGTTCATGTGGAGCTGTTGGGTGAAATACAGTCTTTTCAAATTTGCCACCTAGTTCAAGATCATCAGCTCCCAAAATCGGTGTCACAAACGGGGCTGTGAACTTTAAATGTAAGTGTCAGTTGGTTTGTGCATGCCCAGACCCAGAGGTCTCAAATTTTTGGCTCTGCTGAGCCACTTCATCAAAGAAAACTTTAGCCAGTGTGCCTGCGTCTCTGATCAAAAATGTAAACGTTTTAGTGTAAAAGTGATAATTTAGTAAGTTCCTGCACTTCTAAGTCATACCAAAATCCCAACAGAAATAGTAGAAATTAATTGGTGGCCAGATGTTGCCAGAAGTGTGTGCTGAAGTCCTAGCTACAATGGCCAAGGAAGCAGCCAAACAAATGGAGTTGCTATTCTGCGTTCATCCTGCTCCATTAGGTACAGAAGGACATTTATGTGACAATAGTCCAAACATAGCAGATAAAACTAATGGTGAAAGTTTAGCCCGAATACACACTGGTTTTTAACTATGTAACTTAGCATGTTGTGCAGTCAGGATACTAATGAGTTCCTAGTTCTCAGTCAGAATAAGAAATTAGATTCCTAGTGTGTGTATTGCCTGACCAGTCTGCTCTGTGCTGGCTGGAGCCTCTCATACAGACTGTCTTGGGAAATACTCTCCTAAGCAAGATGCCCTAGCCGTTTAAATGGGAGCGGAATGTGTGAAGTGACCACATCTGTTCTTCCAGCAAAATGTCCTGTCTGGTATGAGCCAGTGAAGTGTGTGATCTTTAAGATGGACATGCCTGTGCCCAATAACAACAATTCCCTTGTTATGTAAATGAGTTCTTAAAAACACCTTGCCATTCTTTAAAGAATCAGAAATATTTATTTTAATGATGTTTGCTGTCTGGCGTTCTTCTTTAATAATTCATGCGCCTCAGGCATATTTCTTTTCCTTTTGACGTACTGTCAATAAAGAAGGCAGAATAAGTGAGGTAACAGAACATGTGAGCTGCCGTAAACAATCGCTTTTGTTTGTTTCTCTGCAGAAAGAAAGGAGGTGAAGGTGGGAGAGTACAATGCTGTCACTGATGAATTGATAGTACACAAGGACAGCATCAGATTCCAAGGTAGGATAGAAAACTGGAAACAGGTATAGGAATGACGTGGATAGCTGTATGCTGTTTGTAACACTGTATGATGTTGAAAAACTGTCTTAGGATTTTTAATATTAAAAAGCTATGACACTGTATAAAGAGACAAAAAGCTGAACTGTGCTTAAAAAAATAACAGGAGAATTCTGAACAGAAAATGCTTTGATATTTCATGCTTGTTTTTAATTCTAATGACATGAACACATTCAAATGTACATGTCTACAAAAATGTTCTTTGATAGTTCAGTAAGCTGCAGGTAAGTCTTCTATTTCATGTCCATTGATCAATAATGTTGTAATTTCATCCCATTTCCCTCTCCCAATGTTCATCTCACCTAAGGGATGCTCTTGTGTGCTATGTTTGCACACACAAGAAGTGGTTGTCTTTTCTTTGATGGGTGTCTGTTAGTAATTGAGAAAATAGGATTTCAAAGTACTGAGGGTGTTCAGCCCAGCAGCACTCCCAAGATCCACAGCAGGCACATAGCTGTAGCGTCTGTTGCTGTATCTTTTTTGCCATCTTTTATCTCATGCTTCTCTAAAGTCAACATGCAGACTTCCTCTGCCCTCACAGCAGCTGGAGTGTGAAGATAACCATGGCTTTCATGCATATGAACATGGCAGCTAAATGTCAGCTAAAATAGTTTTAAGGGTCTTCTTGTTGAATATAGGCATAGATACTATTTTTTAAACTAGTAATTAATGCTTAACCTCAAGCTCTGCTATAGTGTAGTAATGGCAAGTAAAATTGGCTTTGTAAGATATATGTGTTTTTCCCTGGGACCAGTGGGGGATTGTCAGTCAAGCTGCTGTCTGCTGTGCTTTACTAGACCTGTCTCCAGTGTCCCAACACTCAAGGTTTGCATCACTGTGACTGGAGATTCGCTGTAGTGATCTAATCCATGACTGCTTGTCCATCTGCTGGGGCTTTCTGCCTTCCCTTTTGGTATAATTTGCTAGAACTATAAGAGCACAGCTACATCTATTTCTACTATCTGTCTAGAGAATGAGATTTTGGAAATGAAGGGTGTGGAATCTGTCCCAGTTGCCAAAGTTTGGGACCCAGCAGCTTATTTTTGTTACTTATTTTGGGAAAGCCTAACCTCCCGGTAAAATTTACAGTCATATGATGCAATTTTAGTCTTTATTTACACTTTAAAATGAAGATAGTTAGTATTTTTTCCAAAGAGAATGTTTACCTGCTCCAGAAATACAAACCTTATTGTCAATGTGACTAACATATGTCTGTCAAAGTCGATGATTTCATCAGCTACTGATGTGGTTCAGAGTTGCTAAATCAAGGTAAATTATTTATGAGAGGCAAATTTTCTTGCAGAAATTCTACTTCTGGCTGAGCTTTAGTGTTTTTATCTTGTAATTCTAGGACTTGAGCCTCCAAAGGACAAAACAATTATACAAGAGGAGCTACGCAAGATCTCCCTGCCTCTCTACAGCATCCTCTCTGCCCTCACCATCCTAGGAATGATAATGGCCAGTGCTTTCTTGTTCTTTAATATCAAAAACAGAAATCAGAAGTAAGATAGTCATGTTTCTTCTTCCAATCCCTAATGATTCTATGATTCTATGATTTTATAATACTACTTCTGTCATGCTTAAGTATCATGTTTGTAGAGTCTATCATAAATATATACACATATACAAAAATTATTTTTAAAGGAAAATGTAAAAATTATATTTTAGAAGTATTTAATTAAAATCACTGTGTAATAGGTTCACATTGAAGCAGATTGTCTGTCTATTATGACGAGTTCTTCT
>JAOXOE010000343.1:17106629-17131669 GCA_028565055.1 Phoeniculus purpureus
AACATTCAAAAAGCTGAAACAATGCTAGACTTCATAAAATAGCAAATACAATGCATGCCTATAGATTTCACAAAGTACTGCAATAAGATATTGATTTGCCTAGTTACAAAAAAGCTCTTCTTTATTGCTCTAGTAGCCTAGCAGTAATCTTTTTCTCTTTAATGCACTATCACCTTTTATCCATAGACTAATAAAGATGTCCAGTCCCTACATGAACAACCTTATTATCCTTGGAGGGATGCTTTCTTATGCATCTATTTTTCTTTTTGGTCTTGATGGATCCTTTGTCTCCGAAAAGACGTTTGAGACACTTTGCACAGTAAGTAATTCCATATATTCTAGTTGAATAGTCTTGCAGGAAGCTCTGTGAGAAATGCAAGCAGAAAAGTTCAGTACTTGGATGTCTCATTCCATTTAATCACTGATTCTCTTAGCTGTTTCCTGGGATATTTTCTGGGACCAAGTTCTGAATCATGCACAAAGCTATATCATTATTAGTGAAAGCCTCAGACGCATTGGGATTTGGCCTCAGACTAAAAGAGTGTTTTTCTCTTTTTTGTTTTTAAATTATATGTATGAGGATGTTTTATTAAAGTTGTATTTGTAGCATGACACATAGTGATATCTGTGAAGCTGTTATGTTTTCTTTATAGATTCCATATTTTAGACTTCTTGAATGCTGTTTGTCCGGGTCTTTTTACCCAGTCTTTTTGGCTGAGTCTCCAAAGACTTCTACTACTATTTCCATGCTATACTATAAATTTGCACAAACCTAGGTCTATGTGGGATATATTCCAGTTAAATCAAAACAAGCAACTCAGAGACTAAATTAAATATGTCTGTATAGAAGCTTGTAATTGTCTTAATTGCTCCCTGTAATGTGCCGCCTGACATATAGAGGCAATTTTAAAGGGAGGAAAAGAACTTTCCCAAACAATGCAAACAGCATTTGAATGTATCCAATATTTTCTCCTCAAAAAATCCTAAGATTACGCTTGGTCCATTACCTAGATATATCAGAATTACTCAGGAGTTATCGTCATTATGTTTCTTTAGTTCTCTAGAAAGGTGCTGTTCACAGCACCTTATGTAAGAGTCTGAATTTCTGATGTAGTCATTGGAAAGAGAGAAACTTTACTTCCAAAGAGTTATTCAATGCATTGCAATTGTGTGCTTAAAGCTAGTTGGTGCAGATCAGAACCGAGAAGTGATGTGGCTCAGTGGGAACCACGGGAAATTTAAACGCAGCGAAACCAGAAGTCGTGCTCAGACTGTGCAGAGCAAGAGAACTAGACTTCTCTAGCTGCAAGAGGGGAAAAAAATGTTTAAAAAATGGTGTCAACCTGACAGCAGAGGAAAAAGGAAGAACGGGCTACAGTCGCCACTGCACTTGGATGTGGGAAGGCAAATAGAGGTCCCCGAGCAAGATGAGGCTGTGCAGGTGACAGGCTGCAGGGAAAGCCAGAGCCTCTCACTAATCTCAGTCTATACACAATGTGAGCAGCTAGATTGTTTGCTTAACTAAGCGGCACAGCTGCAAGATGAGGTTGAAAGGCTACAGCGGAAGTAGAAAGGCTCAGGAGCATTAGGGAGGTTGAAATACAGATAGACTGATGGAGCCAGGCTCAGTAGTCTGGACAACGGCCAAATAACAGCCAGAGCCAAGGGGCCCCTGTATCCTGCACCTCTCAGATAAAAGACAAGAAACCCAAGTAAAAGGGGTAGAATGGAAGCAAATGCAAGACCCTGGCAGAAGGCGAGTACCGTCCTTGCCTGCCTCACCTCCCCAGGTGCCACTGAGAAATAGATATGAGCCCCTGGTTGTCATGGGAGATTTTAACTACCCTGATATTTGCTGGAAGACCTACTCAGCCAGCCACCTACAATCCAGGAGGTTCCTCCAGTGCATTGGTGACAATTTCCTGGTGGAAATGGTGGAGGAGCCCACTAGGAGAGGAGCACTGCTGGACCTTGTACTCACGAACAAGGAGGGTCTGGTTGAAGGAGTGAAGGTTGAGGGCAGCCTTGGGTGCAATGACCATGAGATGGTGGACTTCAGAGTCTCATGTGTCAAGAATAGAATACATAGCAGAATCACAACCCCAGACTTCAGTAGAGCCAACTTTGACCTTTTCAAGCGATTGCTAGGGGAAATCCCATGGGACAGGGTGCTGGCAGGTAAAGGGATCCAAGATAGCTGGTTAACATTCAAAGACCACTTCTTTGAAGCACAGCACAAGAACATCCCAACAGGAAAGAAGTCAAGGAAGCAGCCAAAAGACCTGTGAGGTTAAACAGGGACCTACTGGGCAAACTCAATAGGAAGAAGAAAATCTATAGGTCATGGAAGGAGAGGATGGCCATTTGGGGTGATTATAAGGCTCTAATGAGATGAACATAGGAGGTTCTGCATCAATATGAGAAGGAATTTTTTCACAGTGAGGGTGACAGAGCACTGGAATGGGCTGCCCAGTGAGGTTGTGGAGTCTCCTCTGAAGACATTTAAAACCCACCTGGATATGTTCCTGTGCAACTTGGTCTAGGTAATCCTGCTCTGGTGGGGGGATTGGACTAGATGACCTTTCAAGGTCCCTTCCAATCTCTAATGTTCTGTGATTCTGTGGCACATCTCAGTATTTCAATTGAAATCTGACTAAACACTGACTAAAACCTTTATAGAAGTGAAATATCATTTGTCTGATTAAACCATTTCAAAACACTGGAGACCTCTTTAGGGAATGCCAAGTTGCACTAGAATCTACAGTATAGGTGAACATATAGAATTTTCTTGTGAAAAGGCTTGGCTTCCTTACTTGAGCCTGGATACATCTATATTTTAGATACCTTAACTTTAGCAGCAGAAGAAAAGAGAGAGAATATCCAGTCTTCCTGCAGCTAGAGTTCAAATTCTCTCTACGGCTGGTAGAAAGAGGTGCCTCATAGACTTCTAAAGGATCACCCTGTTCACCTCTCCCAAACTGGTATATAATTCTCTGAATGCATAGGAGCTAATAGAAAGTGGAAGATGCCAGCAGCTATTTTTTCATGCAGCAATTATGCTCTTGTGGTTTCAGGTTTTTTGTAAAACAAGTTCTCACGTGACAGAAGTGTCATTGGCAAGCTGTTTGTTGATGTCATTTCCCATTCTTTCCTCGCCTTCCCTTGCAGAAGAATCTAGTAGTAGGAGCTGCACATTGTAGGTCCTGATGTCTGCTGAGTCTTGAGTGGCTTATTCAGAGCTTTTGACTTCACTACCATGCTGCAATCCATTGTATGAGTAGGCTACCCTCCTCTCGAAGCAGCCAAGCACAGCTGAACAGAATGAAATAAAGTGGGAACCAGAGGTGCTTACCAGCACAGAGCTGTTCTAGAGAACAGGTTTATATCCAGATTTAACTATATAAAACTAAATTTGTCTGACTTTAAATGTGAACAGCTCAGTCTTAACTCTCAAAAATGAATCAACATCCAAAATTCTCTGACTTAGAACATTTCTGCTATCCAGTTTTTCTCGAATTTGCTTCTGAAAATGTAAGTGCTCTTGTATTGTAAAGGCAACAAAGTTTACATGAGGGCTGAGGGCACCTTTGTTCTGTCTTACCTTAGATATGTCTTTTTTTAAATTTGAACCTGTCACATTATGTGTCTGCCATAAAGATCTGGATGGTCACTTGATAGCCACTGTACTTAACTGGCCAATAAAAGAAAGAGGTGGGAGAGGGTACTGTGTCCTTAAAGCCAAACTTTGATGAAGAATTGCCACGTGCCTTAAACAGAGATTTTTTTTTTAACATGGTTAATTGTTATATCAATAGATACACCACCAATCTGAGTTTTCTAGGTTTTTAAGCCGGTACAGACATGTTTCTAATTTGGCTTTCCTCTGTATGGCTGCTGTTCTATGTTACATATCCCAGTTCTGTCAGAGATTAATATTAGACTCACAGATGCAAAAAACCCTTAAGAAACAACCTACTCAGAATTTTTTCTCTACCCTCCTGCTCATTAGAACAATTCTTATAAAATTTCCTCCTTCAACTGTAATTTTTTGAATGAGATCACTTATGCTTTTCTTAGAAATAATCTTTACATATTTACCATTGACTGTGACAATGTGCTTTCCTTGTATCTAGAAGACTTAGAATTAATGCTGGGGAATTTATAAATACGGGAGACAAACCATTTTTCTGTTCAGCAACTCTTCTCTCTCCACTCCTATCTCCCCAAAGCACCCACTGAGTGCTGGGTACAACATGTACGTTCGTTTCCGTGTCATGAACATCCATTTTTGCATATGGACGATATGCTTAGGGGTTTCATAAAAGGACTACTTAAAGGTCTTACAAGATCAGGCCAGTACCAACCTCTCTTAATCATCCACTTCCTAGAAATGCATGGTTTTGATTACCCCTTCTAGCTATATTAGAGAGTAGTTTAGAATTCCGATTGTATACATGATTATGGCTTAGTCTTCAAAAGAAAATGCTACAATGGAGAGTGATCATAAAATACCATTGATCCAAAAAGATGGGCGTAACAACTAGATCTGAGACACAGAGAAGAGCCATGGCAATAAATGGAGATCGTTTTTCAGTACAGAAGTAAAAAATTTGATTCAGTTTTTATAAGTACATACAAAAATAGTCAGCTGTCATTAATGTTATCCCCTCTCTAAGCCAAGTAATCACCCTCTTTGTCTGCTGTATTCCAAAAGAAGTTGCATCTGACCAGAGTAGCCATACACACAATAGCAAGTTTATTTGACACTGTATGCCATATATCATCTTTGTTTAATTTTCTGGTAATTTTTGACAACACTTATAGGAGACCCTTAAAGATTTCTGGGTCTACCCACAAAATTCATGAAAAAGGGTTTCCAAATAGTAGGTGTGGCAATCCAAATCTACTATGTGTTCTTCCACTCGTTGTGTGCACAGTGTTTGTAGCATAGTTTGGAGGGTAGAATACTTCACACTCTCCAGTCTTTTTGACTTTTCTACAACGTACTTCTATATCTGTCATATGTTTTATGCTGTAATAGTCAAAGGACACTGAAACACTGTCCGAAATTATGTGCTAAGTTGTACCATTGTTTTCCACTCTGCAAGGCAGTGGTTGTAGGATGATGTTGTATGACAGTCAATATGCTGAAACAGAAGCAAGTGTTAAATCTATTTGAAAGTCATCTAAGCACTTTAAGAACACTGTGGTCAAATAATTTGCTGAATAGAGTTACTGTATAAATCTTTGAAATTATATAGGGTTGACTCTGCTGGTGTGGGTAATTGCTTCCCTAATGAACTAATTTTTATCTTGATCTGCCTATTTCCTATGTAAATGTAATCAAATATATTTAAATACTTACTTATGTTCTTATAGTAAGAATTTATATTAATGAATGTAGCATTATTTTCTTCCATCTCAGAATTAGAAATTAGGTGTCATATGGTAAAACTTCAATTACATGGGATTAAAACTACCCAAAGCAGTGAATTCTGATTAAGTGGTCAGTGTGTTTTAGAATTATTAGATCCTGTCTTACTTACTAGTAAAGTGAAAAACACTACAATATTTCGTTAAATGCATATGTATGCTGAAGTAGAAAGTGCTTCATATATGAGGGAGAGGAATGGGAATGATCTATCTTTGATTTTAGTCTCAGATTTACCATGGTATCATAGCAAAAAAAGAAGTTAGAAATAAGGGTGTGAAACGGGATGTTATGCTAACTGGAAAAATGCAAGCAAGTGGAAAAATAATTGAAAGCATTCATTATGTGGAAGAGAGAGTGTCAAAATTAGTAATTCCAGTGACGTATCCTATGAATAGTTTAAGCTGACATACTAAATAGAGATGCTTAAAATAGATAGAATATTAGTTACAATCATAATGTTTAGACTTCTGTAATACATTCCACTGAGAATTTCACACTTTACACTGAAGACAAGTAATGGCTTTGCAAGCTGGAACTGTGCTGTGGGATGAAAGGCTACTGTGGCCCTAAGGAGAAGCAGTCTCCTCTTCCCTGTTATGTATCTCCCTCGAGTAGGTAAATTGAATGATGTTGATATTCTCTGGATTCCACTGATTAGGCTGGGGCTTTTTTCTGTAAGTACTCCAGATTGCAGTAAACTGTCTATAGTCTCCACCCAGAGAAAGTGTTAGATGGTGGCAGACTGAACTGCTCTGCTTCTCAGTGCTGGCACTTCTGATGTGTAGCAAGACTTTCTCCTAGATTGTTTGCCGTAGTGGGTGATTGTAGGGATAGGGGAGGAACAAGTGATCTGTTCGGAACAGTTTGAGAGAGGGTTTCCCCTGGTTCTGGGAGATATCTATTCTGAAGATAGCAGTTGTCTTCCAGTCTCCATTGTACTGCAGAATTCAGCTAAGATATGAGTGAGGATCTAGGACTTGCAATTTACGCAGTCACTAAAATTCAGCATGCTTTATCTTGTTTATCTCATTAAGTATCGTAATTGGTCTGAATTGCCAAAACCAGGCAGACATTTCATAATTCTTGGTGATCTCGCTGAACCTTCTCCATGCTGTGCCTTGTATAAAGCAAGCAGAGCTGTTGGAGGTTTTGCATACCTGTGGTGTTTAAAGGTGCCCTCATCTATCTCAGCTTGTGCTCAGACTTTCAGATTGCAGTCACTTGCTCTTAGCCATGATATGGACATTCGCAAACAGGATTTGTACAGAAAGAAGGAACCAAGCAGTGGGGTGGAGCTGAGATGCAGAAAGGCAGAAGGAAAAAGCAGAGATACCACTGATAAAGTTTAGCTACCTACTGAAATGTGTGTAACTGTCTGGATTTTGCTTTTTCCTCAGTCAAACAACCTGAGAACATGTAGACTGTACAGTAGATGTATGAGCCTTCTGCCTATTTATTTATTTCCGCTTTGTCTTGCCTTGTCACTTTCATGATTTCATTTTGAGGGGAACTGACTATAAGGAAATTCCTAGGAAGTGACACCACGGTGCTGTAGCTGTCTTGGTGTACCGTGAGCACGAGGTACTTGGAGTAGACCCTGTGCTACCAGATAGCAGCTAGCCTTGATATTTGATTAGTAGTTGAAGTGTTCCTCATCCATATCCTTTATGCTTTCCAGGCATTGCCATAGTTTTGGGGTTATTTTTCTCTGCTTTGGACTTTCTGTTTGCCCGGTTCATTTCCTCAAATTGTTTAATTTTGGCCAGGAATGTAAAAAAACAACAAACAGACACTAAGCTCCTACTTAACCACAACAGGATTTGGACCTCTAATACATTTCTTTGTCTCTGGAAACCATTGCCTTTGTTTGTATTGTTAGTCTGGCCTCTTTAATTTTGCTTGTATTCTTTTGTTTATTTCCTATTTGATTGTTTAGCTGTTAATTTTTGTCTTCTGATTAATCACTTCCATAGTTGTCCTCACTGTTGTTCAGTCTGGGATTGATTTTGCTTCTATTGAATTCAAAGGTGATTCTGTTACTGGGTTTAACATGAGCCTGATCAAATTCTATTTTAGCAAATGACATTTTCCTGAGGGAAAAAAAAAAATAGAGACAAAATTTACAAGGCTGAATAGGTCCTTGAAACAAAGTTATTTCATACGCTGAAGCAAATGCACCACAACCTTGCAAGTGATTTACTAAGGTAATACTTTTAGAATATTTTACCTCTCCTTCAGTAGGACAACAGCCAGATTTTAAAGTTCTGTTATAGAATCAGGAGCAACTGTAATACTTTTTTCACACTACACGTGGATTAATCCTGAAAAATGGTATGAAATATATTAAGAAATCACTACAGGGGATCTCACAGCATGTGAGGAACCACTGTACTTAATTTATGTGAAAACAGCAGGATTCAATTCTCTAATGTTATTGCCACTTACATTTTACAAGAACTGTGCCAGTGCCTCACGATTTCTAAAGAATGAGTTAAAAGTCATAAACACATGTCAAAAAATGTTTGATATAAATGAGAAAAGTGCAATTCAAATGGATGAGCTCATTCTTTGGGACCTGCCTGTACTCACACTGGGAATTTTGCTGTGGTTAATAGAAGCAGGATCAAGACCCAGTGAAAAGTAGTTGAGATGACACATTTTTGTTCATCATTATTATCCTTTATTGTTTTGCCAAGAAAAATAGAAGGTGCTTAATTTTCAACTCATGAGTAGTCCACAGAAATCAACAGAATTGTCAACTTAAAGCTAATTGTTCTCTCCAGGGCAAAACCCACAGCATGGTTTATTCTCACATTTGTCACTTTTAAGTGCCTCAGTCTGATACTAAGATACCACAAAGCTGCTCAGCACTACCGCTTAGCTGCAAGCTAACACTGTGGGCTCTGCAGCTTCCAACCCGGGATGCAAGCAAAACTGGCTAATTGTTAATATTTCACGAACGAATCACTCTGAATCTCATAAACTGAGCTGGAGGGTGTCTGGAGCATTGAACCCTATGAAGAAAATATTTAAAAATTTTATTTAAAAGAAACCATTAAAATTAAGGTCTTGAGATGGTAAAACGTATGCTTTCAAGAATCTTGAATCTGAGTGAATCCTCTGCACTAACAAAACCTAAATGTTTTGCTAACTGTTAAACCAAGGTTTAACCAACACTATCCCATTCAAATAACTTAGGGAAAAAAAAACAAATCACCACTGGGAGAGGTGATAAGAAATTTGTTGCTTTTTAGGCAGCACATGGAACTTCTTCGTGCTAGCACTTGGTTTTCATATTATTCATTCCCAGTCTTTCATCTCACCTTCTTTTTCTTAACTTGTTACCAGCAAACTGGATTATCTAGCAAATTTAAAGCTGCGACACAAAATATAGAGAATGTGTAGAATACTCATTTCAGAAAGTTATATTTCTTTGTTTCTTTCAGCTTAACAGGGGAGTGAAATGCCACACTTTCTTGATTGACTGCATTTGAAATTTTTATTATTGCTTTCATGAGTTCAATACCATCCCAGGTATTCCTTGTCAGTTCATGACTGTGTGGTCTTCTGAATGCATATGCAGTGGTGGTCACCATCACCACTGCATCACCATCATCAATTCAGGCAATTCTCCAAGATATGTAATAATAATTGCATGGAGAATCATAATTGTATTAAATTTAATTATTTGAAGTAAATTGAAGTAATGTTGTTTATCTTCAAGTTAACACTCCCTGGAATAGTGTGATTGTGTGTAAGCTTCATTCTTAGAGAAACTAGAGATTTTTAGTTCTTTCTTCAGGATGTTTCTAATACTTTCTGTATTGAGTAATTTCCTCTTACTATTTCATTGCTCACAGTTAGATGGCTTCTTTTATTAATAATGATTTGTGATATCAAATAACTTTGTAAGTCTGTTGCACAGATCTATAAATAGAAATAGAACCACTCCACCATTCACATAACAGATGATGGGAAAAGTGCAGATACATTTGTGAGAAGGTATCACATAGCAGCATTCAAAATGTAGACTAGACCGTTAGAGCTCCAGGTTGAGGGGAAATATGATTCAAGTGGAAGTAAGTTTATATAAGGCTGTTAAGCTGCCAATGCTTATTATATGATGGAAGATAATGTTTCCATACAAAAAAAAAGAAAGCTATTTAACAGCTCATGGATAGGTATAAAGCAGAGGTTTTTGTTGCAAAAGGAAACTGAAAAGGAAGGCTCCTACAATCTTGTTCATAAGCGCAGTGACTCTTCAGCTGAGCCCTAAAACATTTCTTCAAGCAATATTGTTTAAAATGTTTATATTTGACAAATATAGATTTGTCTTGGTTTTAAGTAAGCATAATACCCATTTCAGGTCTGGAAAATGATCAGCATTCATCTGTTTTTTTTGTGGAGACACTTTCAGTGTTCTGTGGCCATCAGCTGTGTTGTCCATTAAATAAAGGATTTCTAGCTTTCTCCATTACCACAAGTAATATATCTGTAAGAAGTTATAACAAGTCCTTTATAGAAAGCACACATTCCAATCATGGGTGCATACACAGTATTTTCAAAGATAGAACAGGGAAATATAAAGAAAAGTATAAGGAAGAGAGAAGTGGGATGAAGTATTTTAACATCTGCACCGGCACACTTGACTGTCATATACCAAACAATAGTATTTCCTTTAACACTTTCTAGGTGTCTTTGAATGATAGGAAAATACCCAAACATGTAGGAGATACTACATTAGTAAAAAAAACCGTATTCATAAAATCGGTAACCAAGAAATAGAAACAGATAATTGAAGGAATGACTTAAAATTTAGTTAAGACAGGAGTTTTGTAGAGATGTAACCTTTTAAGAAAAAGATACCAGTAGAAATTTTTACAAATTATCTTTCTATAGGAGTCTAGGAATGTTTTCAGCTTTTCTGACTAGTTTGGCATTAGGATTTGAATGCAAGTTCTCCACCTTCTGTGGAGAACATATTATGAGTATAATTGAATTTATTACTATTCCCAAGAGGCAATTACTGTTTCAGCGAGAACAAAATACTTATTAGAGACATGAAAATACCACATATCTGTTTGCCAAATGTATCACTAAACTGTACACAAAAGAGCTGAATACTTATTAATAGCAGCAAAAAGATTGAATGCTAAGTGTGGTTATCACAGCTCAAATGATGTAAACCCAAAAAAAAATGTAACTGCTAATACGAACATGTTGATATGAAATGTACTTTTAAATCACTCAGAGTTAATCTGTGGTTTTACCAAAGTTATTAGCATAATGCCTGATAATGGATAATGACTAAAGGCTTGAAAAAATATTTCACTTTAAAATAATATTTTTCTGACCTAAATATCTATTCCTTTTTTTAGTTTTGGCTGCAGTTTATTTTTCAATGCCCCATTCAAGAGTGCCACAATATGGCAAAGCTCACATGGTTTGACTCTAGTCTCCATTGATTTACTGGTATTATTAATAGCAAAATTAACCAGCAATCAGTGAACTATACATTCAGGGTCAATATCAGTAATGCAACAGATAAAGCACAGTGTTAATGAATATATACACACAACCATCTAAACAGGCTACAATACGTGATCCAAATATTTTCTAATAAACACACAGTTTTAAAAAAATTTTTTAAAATTTATATTATTCCTAGTGTTTTAATTACATATCAAGTTTTTCATTTTACAAAATACCTAGTTTCTCATAATATGCAGGTTCGAAAGTTTAAAAAGGACAGATTAAAATCTCGCAGTCTCCAGAATCAAGATGTAAAACTAGGCTGCTTTCCAATGGGAGATGTTGCCCTTAGGTCATGTAAAGATTTTTTCCAAAATCCTTTCTCAGATAGTTTCCATAAATCAGATAGCTATATATAAAAAACCTGCTTTACTGCCAGGGGTTCATAGTCAGCACGGACAAAGAAAGGCTGGCTTTCCTGTTTTCTAGCTTTACCTATCTTTAGCCATTGTGTCTCCCCCAGTTTTTCTCTCTGCAATGTACAGTGCATTTTATTTTTACTTTGTTTGCTTTTGTGCAGTCTCCCTTGCTGGCAGCCAGCCCATGTGGAGTCTCTAGAGGAAGGAGGAGATTGTTCCTCCTCGTGATTTCTCAGGCTCTCAGATTCAGTAGGCTTCCAGCTCCCTACTGTGCCTTTGCATGCTCTTCCACTTGCTATGTTCTGTAGTTTCCGGTCCCTCTTTGGGGAAGAAAATAGTCTTGTAGGGCAGTAAAGCTTTCAAACTGCCAAACATCCACAGTACAGAAAAAGAGAAGCTTCCAAGGAATTAGAGGGGGCTGTGCAGATCTTGTAACTCTGCAAATCACAGGCTTAGCTAAGTCTGAAAGCAAGGACTTTCCTAGAAGGATGCTATGTACAAATTAGGAATTATACAAAAAGCTTTTGTAAGTTGTGTTCCATACTCCTTGGTCAATGTGAGGTTCTTCTATTAGGAAAGGAAAAAAAAAATGTAGTTTTTACTCTAAAGTCATAATGCCTTTTTTCTGTGTAAAATGTTTTTTATTTTCTCTGGGAAGTTCACTCTGAGCAAAGTGTCTAGTAGGTCTATGCCAAAACTGTGGCCGGCTCAGGGTCCCATTACTCCGTTGTTCTCATCAACTTTTTCTTAGGCCCATATTCCATGGATTATCTTTCATTCAGGTCTAGTCTCAGAGCTCTGCCCACCAGTGCTATGTTCCTATCTTACCCTTTTTCCCTATGTGATAATATAAGGCCAGTTTTTCCTATCTTTCCAGAATGCTCACGGACTCACAGAGAGAAATTTCCTCTCATTTACACTTACTTAGTCTGAATTCGATCTCTATTCATTTCTGTTCAAAATGTTACTGTTAATGTTGGCTACCTGGGTACTTCTAATATTCTTAGACTCTTGGTTTCCTCTGCTAGTTCCTTTGTCTGTCTGCACATAAAAAAAAAAAAAAGTGAAAAAAATGCAAAATATTGTAATAGATTTGTGGGTTCATGACCAGAGAAATGAATTAATGACATATTAACATTTTCATAAATTCTTTGTCTATGTTTTTCTCAAGGCCTGACTTCGATAACGATAGGCTGAGATGATGATATCCACATTGTCTACTGAAAATTAAGTGTCTTTATCTTTTTTTATACATATATTTTTTAGGTCAGAACATGGATTCTTACAGTGGGGTACACAACTGCCTTTGGAGCAATGTTTGCAAAAACGTGGAGAGTTCACGCAATATTCAAAAATGTTAAAATGAAGAAAAAGGTGAGAGGAAGTAAACTCTTTTCTCGTCGCTCTGCTAATACCATTTTCTAACTGTTTTGCTACCTTCCCTGGATGGCCGTACTTTCTTGGTCTCCCTTTTAGTCTCAGAGCTGGAACTGAGCATCAGCCCTTCAATCTTTATAATGAGGTAGACAGTGGAGATTGCTGTAAACTGTCAAAGTGAATTCAGATCCTCAGTCCTAAGTACTGTGTTGTTACAGCACCCAGAGGTCTCCTTCAGGTAGATTCATAGCTATTATGAAAGTTTTCTGTATAGATCTGTTTGGAATACAGGTATTACATGCAAGTTTCTCATGAACTAGAAATGGGGGAAAAAAAGCTATTTAGATGGCTTTCTATTTCCAACTGTGACTGGAATTGCACAAGCTCATCCTAAGACTGACCACACTAAGACTGAACCATGATAGTTGTCTTCAGCATTTTTTATGTATTTTGGTACATTTTCTGTAAACAAGTAGGATCAGCTTAGGAGCAGTAAAACATCTGAGGTATGTATTTTTCATTTAATATTTTTCCTATGGAGCTTCTTTTCATGCGTGAAGTGCTTTCAATGAGATGGTTTTATTTAAAAATAGGAATAAAAAAAGAGATATGTGAACAAAACAGAAAGAAAATTAATGTTATTAGAGTGAGAAATAGTGCCCAATGTGGTTTCTACATGCAGCTGAATAGATTTATTCTAGCAAGTGGTAGAGTCATTTACACTCTAAATAAGTAGAACGATATCCCAAAACCTCATCAGTCTCCTGTTTGTTTTCCTCCGTATGTGGTCACAGAAGAGTTGCTCATTTTTTTTTTTAAATATTATTTTTTCCATATTTGCAACATGTAAGGACTTGCTTTCACCACCATACACATCTTTGACTTAAAAAAGCTTGGACATTAGATAAACAGAGAGGGAGCTACCTTATTTTTTACAAGGATTTATGTCTCAGATTATTAAGAAAACAACAACACCAGAACGACACAACCATGTAGGATTTCCCTCTACTATTTGGTCACATCAGGTTTGCTTAAATGTTTGTTTATTAAATGCCAAATACCATTCAATCCAGAAAAATAATATAGAGTAAATAACAAATCTTTTAAACTTACTGAAATTATTGAGACATTTCTGTAGCAAAAAGGGGATACTCTGGATGGAGGGAAGCAGACACAACCCTTTTTTCACTTGTGAGGAGAACCCAGTGTATGCTACCAGAGTTCAATATATATTTTTCAAGGATCTCACACTTCCTGAATTAAATATTTGTAACCAAAGCTGATTCAATATTTTTTATTGAAAATATATTTCCAGCTGTGTTGGTGCAAATCTTTGTAAATTAGTGAAGTTACACAAGATACTGCTAATATCGCACGTAAAAGCTTTTACTTAATAACTATTATCCTGAGAATTTTCACTTCTACAGTAAATACTATACAAATACTAAATACAATCAATAAGAATGAACAAGTATTTCAGTGGATTGTCACTAAGTACTTATTTTGTTGTTTTTTAGAAAACATTCCATTTTAGAGCTTCAAGGTGCTACTCAATGTTAAATTTCACTGTCTAGTAATGAAACATTCCTCAAATCCTTTATAGTGGCTGTTCTTCAGCAGGCCCCTCAACATCTGCAAATTGTAATTGTTTGTTCACAGCTTGATGTTAAAAATGATTTTTAAGATCAGCTAAAAAGGCACTGGCAAGTACAAGGGATATAAACTTTCAGACATCTGGATTCTGAGCAATGAAATGCTTCTCACTGAGTGATACTGGAAATGCCAGTGTTATTAGAGAACCTTATTCAATGTTCTAGAATGTAGTAAATAACTCATTTTGTACTGTAAACTCAAGAATGACTGTTCCACAGAATTATCTTGGTTTGTTTTATTTGCATCTTGGTTTGTTTTATTTGGATATCCCACGCCAGAACGCAAGCATGAATCATAAAAGGCAACAGTTTTCTTAATGCGAAGCAAATTAGCCATCTACAATAAACATTTACTTGTTACACATTTTCTGTCTTTGATTGTCAAGTATAGATAAAACCAGTTTTAACAGCTGGCTGAAAAACATGGCATTCTTTACTTACATCTTACAAGGACGTTTCCATTTCCAGCAGATGTGGTTTACGAAGTATTTGGCATCTGTGGAAGCAGAGACAATAGAAATTTTTGCAAACAATATCTAAACTGGCAAACAAAGGTAGTGCCTCATAAAAATGCACATTCATGTTTTTGTAATTATTTGTGACATGACAGAGCAAACTGGCATTTCAATGTGAGAGGTATGAAGTTCCAAAATCATGGAAGTAGCATGGATCCTACTCACTTGTAAAGACTTCAGTTTCTGCCTGTATATAACAGTAAAATCTGGTGTCTAGGTATGCCGCTTTGGCCTGTCATCCTTTTTGGCCTGTCATCAATATTTTTATACAGAACATTTTCCAAACACTGCATTTTCTTACAAGATTCTCTATTTTGGAAATACTGGTTTATTCATTTAATGGAAGTGGGTACTAAGTAAGACAGAGGAGAATATGGAGTCACAGACTTGTTTAGATTGGAAAAGACATTTAATATCATTGAGTATGTAAATTATTAATGGAACTCTACCATACTTACTATTAAACCATTTCTATAAGTACTGTACCTACGTGACTTTTAAACATGTCTATTTCTCTTCTTCAGATAGGGCAAGCTTTCTTCCACACTTTCACTGGACACTTAAGTGTAAAACATGGCTTTGTGAAGAGATGAGTGGTAGATGATTTCTCTAGTTGTGAGAAAATACATAGAATTTTAAATAACATTACAGTATAGCTCCATTTTAGTGCACTAAAGAGGAGAACTAAATGATTTAGTGTCTTGAATTAGTTGAAGATTATTCTTCTGTTTATAAGACTGTCAAAAAGTCTTTTATTTTCACCCATTATCTATTCCTTTGTTATTGGAAAATAAATTAATAATAAACGTCAGAATACACTCCTGTTATCAGGCTCTTAGCTAATTTTGCAAGATTCACAGACCTCTGTTTACCATCTTTGATCTTGACTGGGCTCAAAGGAAGTAGATTTAAAATGTATTAATATCAGTTGGATCTGAAACAGAGGGGGGCAAGGGAATCAATTTTTATCACATGGAACTGACAAAATTAGAAAAAGAGAATAAATTATTTTTGAATTTTAATAAAATAGAATTTGTATCAAAGATAACTGCAACACTTATTATTGAGGTGCATTCTTCTTCCTGTTGGTTTTGGCAGTAGAGTATCTTCTGCTTAGTGAGAGGTGAGGACTGCTTTTGTGTTTCTCCCACCAGCAGAATGACTGGCAGTGGATAAGAGGAGAGAGACGAGAGAGTGTCAGTGATAGGTGACCATGTGGTGTACTGGAGAAGCTTTAGCTAGGTGAACCTTTTGAAAGAGAAAATTTACAAGTCTGTGGGTGGAAACTCTGTACTGGTTTGGATTTTAAGGGGGCATTCAAGCCATTCTGCACAGTGACTGCTCCTGCCCAACTCTGGTGTGCCAAAAAAAGACCATTCACTTTTGACAAATAGCAGAATAGTAACAAATTCAAAGCAGTGGTATTTACAGCTTTATATATTCTGCTCCTACAAAGACAAGTATTTGACCATTTGTAAGTGAATACAGTAAAGCATGATGCACTGGAACAGGCTGCCCAAAGAAGTTGGGTATACCTCCTCCTGGAAGTGTTGAAGGACAGGTTGGATGATGCTCTGAGCAGCCTGATCTAGTGAGCGATGTCTCTGCCCACAGCACAGGGGGATTGGAACTACATGATCTTTAAGGTCCTTTCCAACCCAAACTATTCTAGAATACTGTGAACTGGGTCACAATGGTGCTTGCTGAAGTTCATATTTGAAAGTATAATGTTTTTCTGTTGATGTTGGTATATAAGGTTGTCTTACCCTTACTATTGTACATTCTAGCTCTGTCTACTTGTACTTAATCCTTTAAATGTGATATCAGGGGAGGGATGGTTTCTGTTTAATTTTTCCAGAAAATGTTGTCCATGTACTCAGTTATTAGTACTGCTGTAGACTTCTAGTGGCAGATAAATGTTGACATAGTTGTTACAAGGTAAATACAGAACAGAGTTGCACAAGAGATCATTTCTTAAAACTTGTGCTGCCATAGTTTTGCCAACATTATTCTACACACTGAAGATATTTCATAAGCTTTTCTCTGTTCTTAAATTTACTGTGTGACTGTAGAGTTCTCACAGATGAGAAAAGGTTAAAGATCTTAACAAGTATTGAGAAAAGATATCAGTATTATTTCAGTGTTAGAAATCTACAACTAATCACAACAGAGAAAAAATTACTTAATAGTCCAGCCTGACTTAGCTGTGCCTGTCAGGCTGCAGTCTAGCAAACTTATTTCCTTAATGGAGCCTACAAACATCCTATAAAGACTTCTGAAGAGAGCTGTGGTCTTCATGCATTGGAAAGAGAGATAGGAGATTGTACAGTCAACCTTATTTAGACTAGCACAGGAAAGGGACCATGAGGGAACTGTGGAGCAAAGAGGTAGTGAGTAGGAAAGGGGCTCAGAATGAGATATTCCTTTAGGTGCTAACAGATTCAGAGGGAATGAGAACATCTCCAAATAAAAATAATAGTGGAAAACTTGATAATAGTCTTGGAGAAACAGTTGAGGATGAAAAATGAATTTGGGTATAACTTCCCAGGGAATTTAAATAAGACTGAGAGCCAGCAAAGAATTGGACGGTCAGGGGAGTACTGCAAGAAGTGGTCAAGAAAATTCAGTATAGTGGAACACAAAGCCTAAGAGTAAGATTCAAATGGCAAAGTTCAGTTGAGGGACTAGGTCTGGTGTAAAGTTAGATTAAGATTCAAATTTATAGTTAGCATGGCAGGCCTGACAAATAGGGACATCGACTGGGAAGGAAATGTAGAAGTGAAGAAGGAATAAAAGGTGGGAAAAAGTTTTAATTGGGACTGGCTGGAATGGTTGCACTGAAGTGTGGGCAGAGCATAAAATCTGAGCGCAGGATTTTAAGGTTTCACAGTTCTTTTTTCTATTACTACATATCTGCAAAGCCTACAGGCAAAGTATGTGCCTTGTCTTCCTTTTGTACAGCTCATGATAGTTGAGTTGCTCTTTTACCTCCAGCTGATGAGGTGTGCAAAGATCTAAAGTTTCCTTTTGCTGATGCAGGCAGCATCTATAATTGATTTCTCTTTCTTGTGATTTTCTTTGAAAAGAATGGGCTCGTGAAAATGTCACAGGCTTATGTTGTGGCAAAAAAGTCAATCATTGAAAACCTCCTGCTTGCTAGAGTCTCTGCAATGTACATTTGTTCCCTTGTGTGAATTATTAGGACACCAGTGCAGTCTTAGTTTTCTACAGGATGCCAGTGAGTCTGCCTGAAAGGAGGTTGTAGAGAGGTGGGGGTTGGTCTCTTCTCCCAAGTCACTAGGCATAGGACAAGAGGAAATGGCCTCAAGTTGTGCCAGGGGAGGTTTAGTTTAGACATTAGGAAAAATTTCTTCACTGCAAAACTGGCCATGTCTGCCCAGGAAAGTGGTGGAGCCACCATCCTTGGAGATTTAAAAAAACCATGTAGATATGGCACTTGGAAAAGTGGGCAAGGTGGTTTTGAGTTGGTGTTTGGATTTGATGATTTGGAAGTCTTTTCCAACTTTAATGATTCTATGTTTCTATGCTTTGGGCAAGCTACTGGGCTGTATAACAACAGGTAAAAGAGGTAAAATTCTGTTGCAGTCTTTTTCACTTAAACAAGAAAAAATTAATAATGAACCAAGCAGTAGGCTATCTGAAAAAGGTGGTCTTATGTGTAAGACAGTTAAGTGCCAACATGAAGAAAAGTAATGAATTGGCAGAATTATTTGTTCTGCGTTAGAAATATATCTCAGAACAGTTTTCAGAAAAGGATAGCACTTGGGTTTAAGAAGCAAATTTATTACCTGAATGAAGCGGAGCAGGAATTCTCAAATATTTATTCTGCCTTCCCACTCCTTTGTTTAACATAAATTTGGCCACCTTACCTCCCTAATTCTGAAACTTTATGATCCATAAACTACAGCATGTGGAGCACTGCAAGGAGTACGAGACCATTCATGTTCTTTCTGGGAAGTGGGATGTGTGGGTTGCTATGAGCAGCCCCAGTGCTGACCCCTCCAGTAGGGTGGGCAGTGGCTGGCTGTGTGCTTAACCCATGGCACCAGCTGCAGGGAGGCTTTCAGCACTCCCTGTGCAATAGTGCAGAGTATCTGTGGGGGAAAAAACTCAGAATAAAATGGCTGGAGGCCACATGCCTATCATAGAATCACGGAACATTAGGGATTGGAAGGGACCTCGAAAGACCGTCTAGTCCAATCCCCCTGCAAAAGCAGGATCACCTAGACCAAGTTGCATAGGAACATATCCAGGCCGGTTTTAAACATCTCCAGAGAAGGAGACTCCACAACCCGCCTTGGGCAGCCCCTTCCAGTGCTCTGTCACCCGCACTGTGAAGAAGTTCCTTCTCATATTGATGTGGAACCTCCTATGTTCCCGCTCACACTCATTGCCCTTTGTCATATCACTAGATGACACTGAGAAGAGCCTGGCTCCATCCTCCTGACACCCACCTCTCACATATTTATAAACATTAATAAGGTCACCCCTCAGCCTCCTCTTCTCAAAGCTAAAGAGACCCAGCTCCCCCAGCCTTTGTATTTATGTATATCCCGTTTGCTCAACTTATCTGTAATCCAATTCTCATCAAACAGTACTCTGCTGAGTCCTGTACCTCATCTTCATCAATGACCTGGATGAGGAGACAGAGTGTACCCTCAGCAAGTTCATTGGTAATACAGCATTGGGAAGACTGGTTGATTCACCAGAAGGCTGTGCTGTCATTCAGAGTGATCTGGACAGACTGAAGAGGTGGGCAAAAGGGAATCTAATGACGAACAACAAGGGTAACTGTAGAGTCCTGTTCCTAAGGAAGAACACTTCCATACACCAGTACAGACTAGGGGTTGTTGTGCGGGAAAGCAGCCCAATGGAAAAAGTACCTTAGAATCCTGGTGTATAGTAAGTTATCCATGGGGCAGCAATTTGCCCTTGTGGCCAAGAAGGTCAATACTGTCCTGGGGTGCACTAGGAAAAGGTGTGTCTAGCAGGCCAAAGAAGGTTCTCCTCCACCCTACTCTGCCCTGGTGAGACCACAGTATTGTGTCCTTCTTCAAAGACTTTCAAAACCCTCCTGGATGCACTCCTGTGTGGTCTGCCCTAGGTGATCCTGCTTTTGGCAGGGAGATTGGGCTAGGTGATCTACAGAGGTCCCTTCAAACTCCTACTATTCTATGAGCCAATGATCCCTAAGCAAGATGTCCAACTGTCTTAATCAAAATCCTGCAGTTAAATATTAATGCTATGAATGCCACACAGAAATAAAACAGAATTCAGCTTCCTTCAGTTGTTTTAATTATGATGATGATTTTTAGAATGCATTAGGTCTTCTATATTATTGACACTTATAACGAAGAGTTGTACTATCAAGCTTTCAAGCTTTTCCTCTACCACCAGACAACATGCACCAGCACCACGGGCTCAATTCCACATATAAAATCACATTCAAGCTTCAAAACCATTTGCAGTAAGAGTAGCCATAATTATGTGATTCATCAATTACCGTCAACCTACTTCATTAAAGCACAAACTTTATTAAAATACCTAAAGCTTTTTCGTTCTATCCACTGCATTTCTAAGCAAGAGGTCAGACAAGTTGAGGCACTGAATTGAAGGTTCAAGTTACCATCATGTAGTGTAGTGATCACATTACAGGTATGAAGACCAGGTACTCCAGACGACACATTCAGGAAGCGTCAAATGTGACTAATAATTTTGTTAACATTTGTCAGAGTGCTCCCAGACTGACCTAGAGCTTAATTTGTAACCTTTCACTAGACTATCCACTCTGTAGTTAGCATCTACACCAAGGGCCCAGCTCCCACTATCCATGAGACTTCGATATCTCAATCATGCAGAATCTCCCTTTCAGAGGTCCCACACCATTCAGAAATGAAACAATGTCATTAGGCATGTTCAAAAGTTGCCCTGAAGCTGAGTAGCAAGAAATTTAAGTGAGGAAGAGCGTTAAGAACACCTTGACTTATGTGCTTATTTAAATAACTGAATTTCTCTCAAACTTGCAATGTTTGCTCAGGCAGGCTTTCCATGTCTAACCTGGAGCATTTTCCATTGTTGAAAAACTTTAAGCTGTCATTTCGTTCAACAACCATTTGCTGACATAGATTTTTGCCTTCCCACCCTACTTCTCACTGAATGTGAACCTCCATAACCACTGCCCTGACATTTTTCATGCTAAGAAACAAGCATGAAAACGCTTTTGCCTTCCCATATGCCAAACAAGTAAAGAAACAGTCAACCTTTTGGCAAGAAGAGAGATTATTTTTAAGCAAGCAAATTTGACTGAGACAACAACAGTCTGCTTTCAAAGAAACCTGATTACTACCCAGCCAAGTGCATTAGGAGAAAACACTGGAATGCCAGGTCTTGATTCATACAATCATGTCTGTCATCTTCAGAGAAGCTAGACCTTTCACTCAGATACAACTAAAAATGTAGATTTTTAAAAAAAACCAAACACCCGTAGATCAACTAACATACCAGAAACACGTACAACTGAAGAGTTTCAGTATTTTGGTGGAAAAACATAACCAAAATTGTAAGGTTCAGATGTTCTGTTCTCAACATCCAAGGCCTGTTTTCTTGCACTTCAGATATGCAGCTCCAAAAACTGTAGATGTACTCCATTGGGAAACAGAAATTAATATACAATAAACTCCATGAAATTCATTGTGAGGTGCCTTGAGTTACACCTGAGACCCTTCAGAACTGCTTGCTGGTTGTGATGGAAGACAATTACCTATCCTTTACAGGATGCAGACTACAAATTCAAATAATCCCAGTGGTGCTAAAAGGTACAGCAATTTTCTACCACCACACTGAAACACCTTCCTAACAATGTCTTCAAATAAGGAAATAAATCTGATAGAAAATAATAGGTGAGAATCAAGTCTCATGCAGTGGGTTTACAACACTTAAAAACCCTACCAGAAACCCTGTTGATGCCTCCTGCCTAATTTAATTTATCTCCTTCAAAAAAACTCAGCCCTCAAGGAATATTTTGCTGTTACTTAATTGAACAACTGACTGCGTTAGGACAGAAGAATGTACCTATGGCTGAAAAAAGAATACATTTATGTCACACTAAGGAAATGCAAGTTTTACTGTCAGTGACCAAAAGTAATTTTCTGGACCACAAGGAAATTGCTGTACTGTGAAGAATTTTAGGAGATGAAGAAATCAATTGCAAACTCAGAAAGGAAAAGAAAAGGAAAAGTGAGGTGAGGAAAAGTTAGAAGAAACAGGGTGGGAATGTAACATCTTGCCCTAGAGAACCTTTATAGAAAGCCCCTTTGGCTCTTAGATGCTCTTGATTTTGGATGGTACTACTCAAAGTGGCTCCTGATAATGAATGAATCTATTAAGATGGCTATCTGCTTATACATAAATAAATACCATATTTCTTTTTCAATTTTATCAAACTTACAATTTTGTCCAGCATACTGCCAGAGGATCTGGTCAGGCAATCTGCTTTTACAGCCTATTCAGGACATGGGATTAGCACATCCCAAGGGGACAGAAGAAATTGTTTCAGTATATGTTCTACAGAACTACAGAAGAGCAATTAGCTAATCAGAAAAATGCAATGTTTTTTGCAGTTGTAATGATTTTTGTCAGAAAAAACCCCCAGTAATCTCTAATTTTAAAGCAGATGTGTTTTAGACCTATCTGTGAGTCATGTCATTTAAAAAAATAAATTCACTGAACTGGAAACTACCGCCTCCATCAAGTAACATACATTACTTGTATGTTATTACTAATTAGCCTGCTAAGTTGAATACTGTGCAGTTAAATCAGCATCCAAAACCCATCCTGTATTAAGATCTTTCTGAGACCTTGAAAAAGTGAGAAACAATCAATTTCATTTTTGTCAAACCTCAGCTGTAATTTGAAATATCAAACTCTTCTTTGTTTACAAACACAATCAATAAGCATCACAAACATGGGTCCTTAGTTAAGTAAGGGATACTGTAATATATTTTTCCTTATCTTGCTGATACTCCTGAAAGCGGTTGCTTCTAGGAATTCTTGAAATGAATGTTTGAAATTCTAGCTGGAATTTCCAGAAGTGATATGCTCTAAAAATCATAGCACATTGAACCATAAAATAGAAAATGTATTTGAAATTTAGTGCAAAATTTACCACTCATGACCCTGCTGATTCTGTTACCTGCTCCATTTACATGCCGAGCTACATCTCTACCTAAAAATACATTTCTTAAAACCTTTAAAATAAGTTTCTCACTGTCTTTGTAGTATAAGTTGATTTTACACATCTTAAGAGACAAATACTTCACACTGAACCACAGCCATTACATTGATATCATCCACCAGCAAAGGCAAATTATGCAAATCAGAATTATGCAAACACCTTGTTTTTTACTTGCTACTATTTCTGTTTCGTGCAGCTATCTGTCAGGGTTCATTATGCGAGGATGAAATTCCTTTAGTAGCATTATCGCACACAACACAGTGAAAGTCACACCCCTGTGTCACTGATGAGCTATGCATTGCTTTTAACGTCCATTAAGGTACTTGACAAACAGCCTCAGCACAGTGGCTGGAGTTTCCTCCCCAAAGCATTGTTCCTGCAATCCACAAAAAGTCGTGCAACTGACACTGAAAAACAAATACTTTGCTTCCTACCAGAAGCTTTGAGAGGTATTTCCTGGAGTACGTACACATAGCACAGCCCACTACGCAGGTTTTTTTTTTTTCCCCAAGGCTCTTTTATATAACAGACTGCAAAAAGCAGCTCTGAACAACATGATCAAGATGCAATCTCCTGTTTCTTTACTACAACGCTCAACATAATCAATTCAACACAGTCCCAAGCCATTAATCAACTTCTTACTAATGAGGATGACCTATCATAAGTTCTCTGTCGTTTTGCAGGATACAGAATAATAGTCAGTCAAGGCTCCCAAAGGTTTAAAATCACTCACAGACTCAACAGAAGCAGCTTCACCAATACTTTCAGCCAACAGTGAGGCTCAGAATTACTCTCACAGGAGTATGTGATCATAACAGAATGTCCAAGTTTTGCTTATATATCACAGTCTTCCTAAAGTGGGATGGGTTTAGGGTTAGGGCTCCTCCCTAGATAACCTGTGTAAAGGTAAACAGACTCACAAAAACCCTAAAAACGTATTCAGTCTCAGAGGCCCACGGGTAGGATATGCAGCAGTTTTCTCCAGAGACTTGCACCCAAGCCAGAGGCTTGGACCTCAATTATCATCCAGCCTGTATGAAAAATGTCAACCCAGTCTACAAGAATTAGATAATCAGGTCATTTGTAAGGCAGGATGAATGCATCCTTAAACACAGAGTGACAAAGGTACATTTCCCTCTCTTGATTTTGCAAAAGCCTACAACAGACTTAAGTAAACTCCCTACAATTCTAGGTAGTCCCTTTGCTATCTTGAGGTATGTAAGTCGACGTATCGTATGGCGAGGTTTGCCATGACCAACAGTTCAAGCTGATTCACTGTTTTCACTTCACACATAGCCTACCCAGACAGGCTGTGCAAAAAAAAGCCTGCAATGGGAAGTTTGTAGTTTATCTTGTTAACCCCCAATGAAAAAGCATACATGTTTTTAGGGGCATGAATATTAGCTACCACAGCAAATGAAGTTAACAGCTGGCTGTTTAGTAAAGGGGCCGTTAATTTATAAATGTTTTGTGCAAGTTTGGGATATTTTCCTGTACTGCGCAGGATTAATCATGACACCCTGAATCCGAACAAAGCACACCCTAACACTCTAAGTCTGCCAAAGAAAATGTCTCTGTACTCCGTTCTTTCATATATTCATAAAATATCCCTCCAAGGGAAATTTAACATGGCTTCTAAAAACCACCAAAAAAACCCCTAAAAGGAATCATTTTATTTTCTGCCAAGATCCCCGGCCAGACGAATTTGAGTATCACACGTAACTGCCTGTGCTGCTGCACCTCCGCTGTGGTGACTCGATTCAGTTGAGGCTCCGCTTTGACCGATCGATGCGAGCACATTACACACCAGAGGAAGAGTAAGGTAAGGGGAAAGGCAAGAAAAGCATCTTTCCTTTCAGCCATTAAATATACATCAACGAAAGCCCACAGCGCAGCCCACCCTGCCCGCCCCCCCAC
>JAOXOE010000343.1:17131769-17146320 GCA_028565055.1 Phoeniculus purpureus
CATGACTTCCCTTTGGTGAAGCCATGCTGACTGTCCCTAATGACCCTCTTGTCCTTGCTGTGCCTAGAGACAGCATCCAGGATAAATTGTTCAATCACCTTTCCTGGGATAGAGGTGAGACTGACCAGTCTATGGTTACCTGTGTTCTCCTTCTTAACCTTTTTGAAGACTGAATGACATTTCATATCCTCCAGTCCCCAGGCACCTATCCTGATACCCATGACTTGGGAAAGATGATAGAGAGTGGCCTAGCAATGACTTCTGCTGTCTGCTTTATCACTTGCTGGTGCATCCCATCAGTTTTTACATCCAGTTTCCTCAACTGATCCCTAACCCAGTCCTCATCAACCAGGGCAAACTCCTCTTTTGTTTCAACTTCCTCTGGGGCCTCAGCAGTCTCAGGCTCATTAGGACAGCCCCCAGAAGTACAGACAGAGGCAAAGAAGCTGTTCAGTGTCTCTGCTTTCTCTGTACCCTCTGTCTCCAGGGCACCCACCTCATTCAGCAGGGGCCTTATGAGTTTATGTGCTCCTACCTTCTCACAACTCGTCTCTATGCTGCTCCCATCCCTTACTCAAAAAATTCTGCAAGAGTATTTGTAGAGTGAGTGTAATCTCTCATTGTAAATGTCTCTATTTTATTAATATATTTATGTATTTATTATATATGCGCATATATTTTTATTGAAATCTGCAGTCTTTCTCACAGGTGTCCTGTAGAGGTTTTTGAAAAGATACTGATTGTTTTAATCACTTAAAAATAGACAAAACAAAGGTTGTTGGATTATGTTGACAGAGGTTTGAGGTGAGAAGGCCACAAAAAGGCCTTACAGGCCGAATCTTGTTTACTCACTTGTTTGCTGACTTTGTAGACAGTTTTGTGTCGGTTCTTTCTGTGGCTCGTTCTGTATAATATTTTTCCAGGTAACTTTTCGGACTGTAAATAGTTATAATTTTTGAGAGTAGTTTTTCCCACCTAGCTAGAGCCTTTTCAGTGTGGTGTAGCTGGATTACCCCTAGGCCGTACATGTATTTCACTAAGTGCATATGAGAGATCATAATCCTGAAAAGGAGACGTGTCAGGATACGAAGTTTGCTTTGGGTAACCATACCAACAGTGCAACAATCTATTAGGGACCATCTGCTGAAAAGGAACCAGCATATGGACACCTAAAGAAATGTTCAGCATTATTGTTCAGTCTTTGAGAGTGAGAAGACAGTGGTTTGAAATTTGCTTATTTCTGGGGTTTTTTCGTTATGAGTATTTACCACTGGACCAAGTAATCCCTGATACTTACAGTGCAGTGTAAATTATTCAAGTACAGCTTCATGGATTATTAATATACGGTACAGTACTTCCTAAAGTGACATCTGTGGAGACCTAATTGTTTTTATTTATTTTTCCAAATAGCTATAACAATAGATTTTCAGTTCAAGTCTTCAAACGTACTCAATGTAATCCTAGAACCCGTATTTAGATATCAAGTAAGTATCCTGGTTTCTGTAAGGGCCGATCAGCCAACATGCCAGCCAGGCAACAATAAGAATCACATTTCTAAAATTTACATTCATATAAGTATGGATCTGGGAGCTAAATCTCAAGCTCCTGTCACAGAAAAGAAGTTGAGCTAATGAACTGTGCATCTAGGAGAAAAATCTGCTTTCTAAGTAATTTATGCATGTAAATTTCTGCATGGAACAGTTTGATAAGACTAAAGCTCAGCAACAAAACCAATGAAATCTCTGTTTGAAACTGAGTAACTGCTACAACCGTGATTCATCTGTATTACAAGACTAATAGATGACAGAAGTAAAGAACATGTTGCTATACAGTATGAGGCAATTTATGTGTGAATAGCTTCTAACTGGATTGTAAATATAATCAAGTGCATTAATGTCCCCAGCTCTTTGGTGATGATGCTGTATGCTTTCCCACAGAATTGTTCATTAAAGAAAACATTAGTTTAGGTGTTTTAACGTTATCTCAAACAAAATCAGAACATTTTCTCGAGATCATTCAAATCTTTTGTGCACTCTTTTCCTGAAGACTGGGATCTCCTTTCACACTAAAGATGGGAATGCACACCCCTGGTAAGAAATTCCACCACAGTTATGTCCCATGCAATCTTAAGCTCAGCAGATGTGTTCTCTCAAAAGTGAATTGGAACTGCTGTGCAGATGGGATATGCAGTCCTCTCAAGGCAGTATATATTCCTTTATTTATGGTAATACACAGAAGTTAACAGGACACTGAAGTTTGTTACTCAGGCTGTTCTCCAAAATACTGTATAGCAACAATGGTTGATTCTAATGCTGCCAAGCTGGATTTCTTCAGTGCCATTTTGGTTTTTCAAACTACAGTGGTTATCATTTTGTTCTTTCAAGAGATTTTTGTGAAACTAGCCTCGTTATGTTACTCTGTGTGTTTCTGATGCTTGGGATCCGCAATGTTAGTAGCTATCTCTTCAGTTCTCTAATGCATTATAGCCAGAATTTAGACTCAGGCTTTCAAAAATGAGGAATTCTTGAATGTTTTTAAGCTAACACTGTATCCTTGTCCTTCTCTGAACTGCAGAGTTTCTGTCTTCTGCTCCCTTTAGGGAACATCCCTCTAGAATGTTCCCCTTTTCTTTTATATGAGTTGGAAAAAGGGAAAGATGTATTCTAATCAGGATAACTACTGGCAGCAAGATGTAGCGTCAACACATCTGCATTTGCAGTACAGTTATTGAGAGGGTGAATCTGCTCAAAGATGCTCTACAATTACCCTGAGCACGAGTCAGCAAACAAAACACATTCCAGGAATGTGTGCTTTAACAGGTTAGTGACTGTAGCTATGTAATTCTCTAAGCCCAGGCTTTCTGATCATACCTAGTTGTCTGCTCTGTTCAGTAGTACCATCCTGGAACTCAGTAAAAATCATCAGGTTCTCAGACTGCAGGGATCATGGTAGGTCCTCACAGAAAACAATTTAATTTGTAATCTATAAGGAGATACATGAATATTTCATCAAATTAATTGAAAAACCTTGAAGACAGTGAAGTGTCTTAAGCTTGGCTTTTTACTGCCAGTGACTCACTGGTCAGAAAACCTGCTACTATGAAATATGCTTTTTAGAATGTTAGCATTCACTCATTAAAACTATTGTAATTGCAGTGTGAAAAGTGTTCTCAATACTAATCACAAAACCTATTATAGGAAATACTCTAATAGCTGTTGGAAAAAAGCATTGTATAGTTATTGGAAACAATGCATAATGTCTTTTCAATAGTTCTTTTTTCTCATTCCATTACACAATAGAAATTAAGAATATATTACAGAATAATTGTCTAAAATATTAATGGCTTTAATAACTCAAAGATGGATCTTTGCTGTGGCCCACATATGGCAAAGTTCACCTATCTGCCTCTGACTCTGCATCACCAGCCTTATGGCCCCATCCCACTTCTGCTGACCCACTAGAACTAGAGGAGCAACCCTAAGGTGGCTATTAATCCCTCTTGAAGGAACAAAAGGGTGGTTTATGCAATGGAGAGGATCTCCTTAAGGCAAGTTGTAGTATATGATCCCTTTTTCCAGCCTTGCAGACTTTATCATTTTTTCCCCAAAACTCTTCTATTTTCTCTCTTTCTCTTCCAGTTCAGAGGAAGAACTCATATGATTTCTGTATGAACACTGGGTTTCAGGAACACCGGGTTTCAGATTTCTGAGGGTTTCAATAATTGCTGTCAGTGTTACTAATTTAGTGGAATAAGGTCTCAGAACCTTCACAGAGGGATCCTTTAAAGAGGGTTTCTCTCTGCATATTCTGTCCCAGGAGTCTGGAGAAAAAAAAAGTTGAATAATTGAAGAAAAAACGTTATTGAATATCAATTAGTGTTTATCCTGCTAGTGCCAGAAGGCAAGGGACGTATCTGTCAGCTATATAAAAAAGGGTCCAGCTACAGAAGAGAAACTATAATTGCCATCTTAAACAGAAAAACAGTGTGTAAATTTTCAATGCAAATGAAAACATATCTTTATCTGAAAACCTATACATAGGTGCTAATATGCTCCTGGCTCTGCTATGCTTCTATGAATTCAATTTTAAAAAATCCCAAAAACCTAAACAAACCACCAACCCATCAAGATTTAGCTAATAGATCTTCCTTGAAATTCAAAGATATTTTATTCTGACAAAGGGAGGGGAAGTTCCTGATAGCAAAGAAACTAATTCTGGGGGAAAAAAAAAATGCAGGAGGAAACTAACTGTTTAACCCAAGCTGGAAAGCTGTTAGTGAAACTCAGAGAGTACAAAGCTGTTGTTGCATCCTAGAGAAGAGGGCAAATCTGCCTGTGTAAAGTACATGTCACCTATATTTCCTAGGTTGGTTTCCAGGAATGCAAGGAATAACAATTAGCTTTAACTACAAAAAACAAGGTGATCCCATAAACAGGTGCAGGATAGGGTCCTGCACAATGGATGTGATTTATAAAGCAAATGAAAAAAAGCTCCCCAGAAGGTCTGTGTAATTTAGTAATAACTAAATGGACATTTGAGGTGGCTGTGGCAGGTAGTATACCCTGCATTAGCTCCAGAAAATACCCATGAGTTTCATGAACAAAACTTTACCTCAGAGCTTTAGACATATTTTATATCTCCTGTGATCAGACTGCAGGGTCCATGGAAGATAAGGACTTTAATCTTGAACTAGTATTTATGGTCACAAATTTTCAGAAACATTTTTATTTGCTCATACAGTGATGTTGCTGAGAAGAAAATGGCCTTCCAGGTTCTGTTCTGTGTGGATTTGAGGACGGATAGCTATATACCCAGATACATGGTCCAGACTGGTAGCCATGACATTTACAACAGTGGGTCGATCTGCCAGGATGAGACAGTTTCACCTATCCAATCACAGATGATAGAAAATATTACACACATCTGCTGCTGTACAAGAGCTTGGCTTCGGCAAGAAGCTGGGAGGACTCGCAAAAAGGGATTTTGTTAGCTACTTTGTTTTCCTCATTAGGCTGAATTACTGAGTGCTGGGGGGGAGATGGAAAGGGAGAAAGTAAGAATCTTTCTCTAAAAGAAGAATGGTAGATATGATTGTAAGAAGCCTCAGTTGCTCAAGACTTTCTTTTGTCAGACTGTTGGATTCACAAGATCTGAGTCAAGACTCCTTCAATGCATCTGGTGTTTCCCAAGGAGTGAATGTACTGAACTTAGAGAGTGCTGGTGGGTGGGGGTGACGGCTGGGAGGAGGAAAGCTGGGCTTCATTGGGGTGGAGGAGGGAGAGCAACAGCAACCTTTTAGAAATGTTGCTTGTGATATGCTAACATTTTTCAGAGCAAATATACATTAGGAAAAACTGATCACCACTGACAGAAGTGGAAAATAATGATTGAATCCAGTATCTTGTTCTGAAAAGCCAGTGTTCTGGTCAAGCTTTGTAGAGCTGTTATTGCAATGGTTCTGCCAAGGACAGACCCAGGTTGCCATAGGTGTGTGAGGCAGCTTCAGGAGCTCTGCTTTCAACCTGCCCAGCCCACATGCTGCAGTGGTAGCACTATTTTACAGAGCTCGCTGTAGTAGTCAGATGGTTCCTCACATTATCTTACAGGCTTTCTTTTTCTTGCCTTCCTTCTGGCTACCAGGCAGAAGCAAGAGGTGGATAATACCCTCTACCAGTGACAGCTGCTGTTGTGCACCTCTCCCCTTCTGTCTGGGGAAGGACCTATTCACAAAAAAATAAAATAAAAGGTTATCGAACTTAAATGTCAACTGAAATACTAATACTGACCTGCAGGAATGCAAGGTCAGAAACAAATTTAAAAAGCACAAGAGCAAGGACGGGCAATTAGCAGCATGATCCTGAACAGGACTTGTTAATATAAGATTTCTTTTGACCCTGCTAGTGAGCGGATTGCCAGTATTACTTTTAACTGTGTCAGTTTAGTCTTTTGTTTCTGGCATTGCTGTACCAGTTTGATTAATATTAACAGATATAGATAAATCTGCATCTGATGCAAGCCTAGTTTCTGTATCCATATACATTTTGAAGATAGAGGGATAGATATCTCATGTTTTACCTGCCCTGGGTTCCCTGTCTTCTTTAGAAAAATAAGGCATCATTAGTGACATTTGGGGGCTTTTATAAGGAATTTCTATGGTTCAGTAGAGCAGAGGGAAACACTTGTGGCAGATTCTTTTTACATATCTTTAAGTTTCTCAAAAGCTTATTTTTACCTAAACTTTATTGCCTTCATGCCTTTGGGGGTAGGGTCAGTGGAGGGAGGGGAACACTTCAGAACACTAACGGCTCCCATCCGAAAGTGCACCCACGATCAGTGGAATGAATTGCCCTTAAAGACCAACCAAAGTATGCCAGTAAAACAAATTGCCCCACCATTTAAGAGAGAGAAAATGAACATTGATTTGAGGTGTCCAAATTTAATCCAAATCCAAATTCTGGACCTGACTCCCGTGGTGTTCTCTCCTATGTCTGCACTCATACCAGGAGTGGCACCAGGCATGTTGTACCCCAGTCCTGTTTAGAGACGCGAGATAAGAGATTTAAAATTGCATTGGGTTTTTCTACAGAGAACAGTCTGTTTAACAGCTCTGTTTTGGCTTTGACTGGAATTTGATAAAAAACTAAAAGGTTAGGTGTGGTTATGTTTTCCTAGAGAAGATGAGGGGCCAAGCTGTGTCTGAGAATCTTTGATTAATATCTGCTTGCTTTTAAGCTTCAATGAAGAAACACTCCACAAGACTTTTCCCCTCTTCATGTCCCCAACAAGACGCCCTTTCTTTGCAAAGTTCTCCTTGCCAGACTGACCAGCAGTGAGCTATACAACCCTGAGAGCTGCATCTTTACACCTCACCCTCCCATTCCAGGCATAGCTTTGCAGTCTCTGGTGAGATGGACATAGGGCGTCATTACCTGTGCAGACATGTGGAAAAACATCATTTTCTGGTCCCATATGATGGTGGCAGCTACATGGATTTAAATAACTGGTCTCAGGAAATTATAATAATACATCAAGTCTCTTAAGTCTTTTTTATTGTTACCCTTTGTTTTACGCCTGGTTACACCAAATGATTTGTGAAATGAAATAGCAGATTGACAGAGAGCAGTGCATGACACTGAAAAAACGCCTTTCCAAGAAAAGAATGTATCTCACTGAATAATGTGAGAGACAAACTTTCTAAAGTTCCTCTTGCATTATTCCACTTTACATTAGTTTTTATCATTTCGTTAATCTTGACAGAAATTTAATGCAAATACACAGTATTCTAGGCATGAATGTCAGTCTTACCTGTGTTAAGATTAGCTGACCCTTCTGGCTTTTTGAAAACCGTTACAAGTTTATCAGAATTAATTAAAATTTATTAAGCTACTTGGGCTTAATATTTTTGAATATTTCATTTGGATTAAACCAGCCATTTCTGAAAACCAAAACTCAAGCAAACTATTTGCCCAAGTTAAAATAATTTGGCAATATCTTTTGAATATTGGATGAGTGGTCATTAGTAACAGAAGTTATATTAATTTAATAAACATGAAAATAGGCACAAGAGGACTGTCAGAAAGTTAATTCAAGCCTGATAATTGGACATGCTCACAATTTAGCAACTAAAATAATGTGCTTGCAGTGTATTTCCATGTTGCTATGTGCAGAAGTAGAAAGCTATACAAGTATATGCAGCTATACAAGATTGCATCACATGGTTTGTTTTGTTATTTTTATTAGAAAATCTTGGTTTATTTTTTTGAACCTAAAATCCATGCAAGAGTAAAAAGTTGCATGTGCATAAAAGCCTCTAACCTTTACGATATAGAAAAAATAGATCATCCCTTTCTGCTCCCTGAGTAGCAGAGGTAATTGTTAAACACACACACACACACAATAAACTTATGTTTTAAGACCTTGCAAGTGGTTTCCACATCTGTGAAGGTTATGAAGAGGTAAACAATGTAAATCTTAGTGAAAACTATCTCAACTTCTGCTACTCCAAGAGATATAATGAACGCTTTTCCTCCACATTTGAATACATAAACACAATAGTGGCTCTCTAGAATATATTTTTTCATTGTCCAAGAGTTCCTATTAAACTTGCATGTCAATATTAATGCTTAATAGTACTCTCAGAAATCAGAATGCACTTTACATAATACTAAGAACTGTAAAACAAGCCAAAATAATTTTTGTCTTCTTGGTTTTATCTGTTGATATTTTATAGTTTTCTGTGTTCATTGTTCAAAACCCTTTCTTTTAGCAACTTGTGTTTTTCTCCCTATATAGGATAAAGCTGTACAGGGATCAATCTATGGCTCATGGGAATCTCCCCCCTTTTTTTTCTTTTTTTTTTTTTGTCTCTCCAGATCATTAAAGACCAGAAGCTACTGGTGATAGTTGGAGGGATGCTACTGATTGATCTTTGCATCCTGATTTGCTGGCAGGTTGTGGATCCTTTGAGAAGGACAGTCGAAAAGTATAACATGGAGGTATGTCCTCAAGCCCAAGTAATACTTATGATTGTGTATCAGTATCTACAGCTTTACACTAGGTTGTCTGAAAGCAGGTCAAGCTGGTATTTTGGGGGGAAGAAGGGTTCTGTTTTTAAAAGCAAATAGGAATGAAATAGCTGCAAGCAAGAGGCATTTTGTCTGCAGCTGAAGGTGCGTGTTCCTGTCACTTGTGAGAGATTTTAGATGAAAGTGTTGTAAACAGAGGAGAGTCCTCTGCTAAGACTCTCTAATAGAGACTGTTGTAATAAATAATAGATTATCAGAAGCCATTAGCAGATTTCAGTAAGAGCTCATTCAAGATAAATGCAGGAGAGGTCAGTGCTTAGGCTGCATTCTTTGTGGAGATGTTCAAGAATTGTGTTACCTGCTGCTATATTTATTTTCAGTTATAGTGTGTGTATGCACACATGCTGATTGTTCCCATTTTAATGTCATTCCCAGAAAAGGCTTTAGCACTAGAGATTCTAGTATGCGGGAGATAATGCTGCCTCAAGTTTGTATTTTCCAGCATTCTGACAGCAAGAAACACAGCAGTAACAATGCAGAACTATGAAAAAAAAATCTATCTGTATGCAGATTAGCAATGATTGAGAGTTTATTACCTCTAACATGGGAACTGGTTATATCTAAAGACTAGAAGATACGAGGCTAGTGCAGAAGTGTATTCTGTTCTCCATTAGTTGGCAATCAGTAAGAAAAAAGAACTGGAGTTCCCTCTTCTGAAGTCAATTTTTGAAAGAAAAGATATTATATTTTGTGCTGTTGTTTTTACTTTGTTCTTTCTTTGCAGTGCAGCAAGGGAATTTTATTAGGAGAAGATTTTAATTTTTATTTGAATATAATTTCTAGAAGCTGTCTTAGAATGATGCCTTCTAAACTGCAAGGGATGCCTTTCAAGATATCATTTTAGAGTCTGCAAAGACACCTCTCGGTTGTTCCTTATTTTAAGTGACTCCCTAGTTATTACGGTTGCCAGAAAAAGTGGAAAAATGTAACTGAACTTTGTCTTGTGGAGACAGTTCTGCTCTGTGCTTGTAGAGCTTGAAACAATAGCAGCTTTTTGATAGTCCTGTGTACTTCTCTTTCTTCCAACTGCATTGCAACTGGAATTTCAATTGTCAGTGTTGTTAATGGTTTCACTTCTTATTTAAAACCAAATGTTATATGATGAGCCGTCACGAAATCCATCTGAAGTAGTGCTCATCTCAGTACTATAGGTGAATGAATTAGAAGGATCTTTACTTTTTTCCCTGATCAAAGTGAAGCTCTGCTGTCTGGTCTTATCAGTATCACCTGCACAAAATTTCTGTAGACAACAGTGAAGTTATCAAGCGATCAAAAACATGTATTTGAAAATATATTGCAGTTTTATATTACTGCAGTTTCCATCTGAAGTAACTGATGTGTTCTTTGGTCATGTAAATATGCCATTAAAAACTCAGTCTGTGTGTTCCATATCTGGTGCTGCCTAGACCACAGGGCTGCCAGAAATTTGTATCAGAAGTGAAGTTCTCTGGGAACTGTATATACACAAACTTTCAGGTCTCAGAAGCTCCTTAGGGAAAGGAAATTATAATTGTACTTCCTTTTATTATTATTTAGTCAGGTTTTTGTGGGTTTTATTAATTTTAAGTATTTAAAATGTGTTCAGCAGTGGTGAATGTTTAATTGAATTTTCCTGAGCAGACATTATCTTGTGTGTTTGAAAAATACCACATAGTAAACACCACTGGAAGAAAGTTCCCATTTTTTTTCAGTAATATTTTGTCACATATTTGTTGTCCATCTTGCTTATGTGAAATAATTTTAAAGGGATACTTTTCCTCTCTGAAAGATGATCCAGGTGATAGCAACTAAACTAAATGTAGGCTCCAAAGTTGGGAACACAGTTGGTCATTCTGGCTAATGAACCACTTCAGTGCTGTTTTAACCATGAATAGTCATCAACTTCCTATGTGGAAATTCTGGGTTTGGGGACTACTAGGTTGTCCTTTGTTAGCAGTGTCTTCAAAATCAGATCAGTCACAGTAACCAAGATAAGGAGCCTAAAAACTGACAGTCCTTTGCTGTTTGGCATTGCTCAGAAGATAGTGTTTGAATACCAACGTCAGCCATGTATCAAGTGCTTTTTAGAAATCCAGACTCCTTTTCTAGAGCTGTTTGTAAAGTCCAACTATCCATGCCTTAAAAGCTGAGGATGTGTGCTGTCTACATCTAAAAAAGCAAGGAAAATGAAAGCCTTGTGGTAACTCTCTGCCGCTGACAGAAGGAAGATTTCGGGTATCTGACATCTATGGCTGCCACAGGAGACCATGTTAGATGTTTTTATGACTGAATGGTAAAGCATCCAGATCCTCTAAATATCAGTAGGGCAGTTATTTGATAAATGATGTATAGACAATGGAACCGTTAGACAAAAGCAAAAAAGTTACAGATAAAGGCAGGGACTACTTTAACATTTCTGTAGCTGTACGCTCTACATTTGATTCTCATATAACACAAAAAAATTTTCTGACATGAAATGCTTTTCAACTCCGAGCAGCACTGTAAAACATGGGAATTAATCCATGTTACCTCTGTTCATCTTGTTTGCTTGTTGCACTGGCTCTAACATTTCTCCTTTTGCTAATGCTTCAGACCAGAGAGGAGACAAATAGCTTTTTTTCTAACTACCTCCATCCTAGGCTGAACTTTATATTGGCTTTTTTTCATCATAATTCACCCCTTCTGCTGTCATCAAAATGCTCTGCAGGTATGCTCAAGTCTCAGCTAGATTCTAGACACACTGAAGTTTTTCCTGGTCATCCTCCTTCACTGTCCTGCTGGCATGAGTTATGGTGCTTCTGTGTATGCAACTGTTGAAGAGCTTTGCCTTTGTGCCAAGGCTCTACCACCTTTTTACATAGGTCTTAATTTTGTCCTGGTTTCTTAAGAAGGCAGTGTTTATATATAAGGGTGCTCTCTGTGGTTTTTGTTACTGCCTAACAAACCTGACAGGGCATATACAGCTCTTAAAGCACTGCTACAGATGTGGTGGAGACAGCTGTGTTCTGGTAGTGTCTCCCTTGAGAGGAGAGTTCCTCTCTCTAAAAACAAACACCAGCTTGCTCTAATTTTGGTTGCTTACTGATACACCTGCATTGGAATGAGATCTCATTCTGAAACAACAGAATCCTTTACAAAGTGGAATCTCTTCTCTCTGTGTGATGGCCATCTATCTCATAATTCAATTAGGTGCTCACTACAGTTCAGTAAGTCTGTGTTTTGACATAAAGGCACACTCACCTCTCACTCATAATATGATGCTCTAGTAATTCTTTTACTCTAGGGTTTAGATTAAAATCCTCTGACTAGCTCATCTTCTCCCAACACAGACATCTGTGACACCAAACAAATCACTGTGGCCTTGGAAGCTAACCATTGATAATGTTTAATAGATTAGAGCTTGTGTATGAGGGGAAAGCCAGCAATC
The DNA here is from genome assembly GCA_028565055.1 of Phoeniculus purpureus. Taxonomy (NCBI): domain Eukaryota; kingdom Metazoa; phylum Chordata; class Aves; order Bucerotiformes; family Phoeniculidae; genus Phoeniculus; species Phoeniculus purpureus. The sequence continues at coordinate 17,143,761 of JAOXOE010000343.1, forward strand.
TTTGCATTCCTTGATGTCTTAGTACCAGTTATACAGTGGTCTCTACAGTCTTTCCTCTTATGTAAACTTATCAATGCTTATGCTAACATTATCAACACAAAAAATTAAATATTATTCTGTACCTACTATCTAGACTCTAGTATTTAGAATACCAGTATTTAATATTTCACTTTGAATTGTCTTGGCAAACAGTGAAAAAAACCAAAGTACTGTTTTAGAAGATAGGGAAATAAAAACCAGTGATACTCACTGTATTTGGGCTCCTAGAATTCATATAAAACATGGAAACTAAGAATGCCCAACTTTATATGAGGACATTGCTACCACAAACATTAATATGCAGGAGAGATTGACCAGCGTGGTGCAGTTGGTTGAAGAAAACTTGGAGTCAATTCAGATTAATAAATTGATAATTTCAGTGAGTGAGGGAGAATTCCTACTCATTCCAAATATTTAAGTGTGATATCAGATACATATTCCTAACCAACAAACCTGAAGTTTTGACTGATGTGTTGAGGGAGTCATAAACATTGCAAAATCAAAAAAGCTAGACAAGTGTGCTGCTCAGACTAACTCATTTGGGAGCATTGAGTTCTTTGTAATTCGGCAGATTGGACCCAACAGAGGACCCACAAAGACAGAATTAACCCTTGATTCCATTCTGAATACTAGACAGAATCTGTTCCAAAGTACTAGTATCTGAAAGACTTGGCTGTAGCTGCAAATATGTAATTCTTAGATTTGATAGCTTTGAAGAAGCAACAAACCAAAAAGATCTGTAGGGTGGTACTCAACTTCATAAGGACAAACAATATAAATCTGAAGAAGCCTCCTAAAGAGACACTGTAGAGAGTTAAATCTTTGCCTAGAGAGTATTAAGGGTATCATCTAAGAGACACAGAGTAAATGCATGCCACACATCAAGTAAGACTTGAAAAATGGACTCCACGTGTTGAAACGGCAGGAAGCCATCCTTCAAAAAACTGGTTTTATCCATATGAAGGATATACAAAAGATTATAAAGTCTAGTGTGTTAAACATTGAACACAATAAAGCCATCTAAAAAAATCTTGCAGAATAATAAATCTTTCTCTAAGTATCTGTGGCAGAAAGTTTGCCAGAGACTCTTTGGGGACAGTGTTTGATCAGAATATAAGAGAATTACTTGTAGAAAACAAGGCCATATAGACTAATGAAATGATTGCTTTGCTCCTTTGTTCAGCAAAATTCTATGTGGAAGAGCTTGTGGAGTTTGCTGTGCTAGAACCCTTGTGATGGATCTCATTGAGGAGTGATGAGCTGCTGGTAGGAATACAGAAGCTGTTCAGAAATAAATCACTAGAAAAAAGGTTCTATTCTCCCAGGCTTTCTAAAGCAATTCAGAGAAACTGTCAAACTGCCGGCAGCAGTATGTAATAATTAGCCCTGAACAGCTTTGATATCTGAGCAGAAAGTTGCCAATGTCTTCACATGTTTTCTGGGCAGAGTGAGAACCTCAAACTTGTAAGCTAATGTCTGTAGCAGGACAACTTATAATCAGGAGTGGAATTAGAAATAACTATGCTACATTGTGGAAGAGCTGACATGGCACTTGTGAAGGAACAGATAATTCAAAAACTCAATGAAGTCCTTTGAAGAGCCAGCAGGCATGTTGAAGTTGGCACAGCCTGTTAGGTCTCCAAAAAGAACTCAACAATTTATTTTATCAAAGGCTGTCATGGAAAGTAAATAGGCATGGATATATATCCTCAAATGGATATAAAATTCTTTTGAACAAGGGAATGGAATGAATCAATAAATAGAAGTTCATTTTCCAGGACGGAGGGATGTAGCCTGTACAGTCGTTCAAGACAAGACCCAATCTCTGTGCTGAGACCTGTGTTGTTCAGTGGAAGAGAAACTGAATGATAAGATGAAAATATTTTAGTGGTTATAGTGAATTATTCCAGAAAATAAAAATGAGGATTGATTATGAAAAATTCTGGAGGGACATTGCAAAGCTCAACATAAAACAAACTTGTCTTTTCTGATTGCAGCTGCAGCAGTAAACCTAAACAGCATCTTATTTGCTATGCAACATCTCACTGATGTAGAGGAAGATGAGATTTTAGATTTGGATTTTAAAATCAGCTGGAGGAAACCCTTAAACAGACTGGGTAAATTCAGTATGTTTTACTAAATAGAATAAGACTGACCTAAACAAATTACTACTGCCTAAGTTTTTCCTTTGACACAACTCTGTGAGTACCCAGTGGTGTTCAGTAGGTGGATGCAAGTGCAACAAGACAAGAGGAATATGTTTTTCCTAAGTGTCTTATTGTCAGCCACATTGGCTTCCCATGTAACAACTGGTGCAACCAAGAAAAATTGACGTTATAGTAGTAGGTGACTCTTCTGAGAGGTATAGAGGCACCCAGTTGTTGACCTGATCCACTATCTGGAGAGGTCTGCTGCTTACAAAATCATGGAACTTTAGGGATTGAAAGGGACCTCGAAAGATCATCTAGTCCAATCCCCCTGCCAGAGCAGGACCACCCAGACCAAGTCACACAGGAACACA
>JAOXOE010000343.1:17151654-17162031 GCA_028565055.1 Phoeniculus purpureus
CTGAGACCTGACTGCTTTGGTTTCCTTTCCCCTTGAAACCCGGGAGCAAAGCAGTTTCTTAGTTTCAACCCGTTACAACTGCACTCAGCATTCCATGGCACGTTCAAAATATTAGAAATACTTCTTAACATAAATGAAAACATCTTATTTCATACTCAGTTATGAAATAGCTGAAGTAAGGAAGAAAGAAACTTAGGAGATCTTTTTTCAGTTTAAGCCAGAACAACGGGATGAAAGATGGAAGTAGTTTGCTAGAGATGTGTAAGGAGGTTTCAGCATTTTCTTATCATTATCCTGAGGAGTAGTAATGTGTAGCGCAACAAGGGTAGTATTAACTTGAAGACATTACTCTGAAAAAGACTAGGGCTTGCCTGTTGGTGCAATACAGAACCAAGCCACTGGAGCTACTGGTATCCACAATCAAATAGCATAAGTAAGATAAAAGTAAGTTATAAAGACATTTGGAGAATCATATGATTAATTAAATGAAGAATTGTTTTATTTTGCCATCTTTGAGAGCTCCTACATATCCATGATAAAAGCAATCACAGAATCAATTGTTGCATATCTCTCAGTAAGTTCAGTAAGTTGCTGGCTTTATTGTACTTCCATTTCCATCCATGAAAAGTGGATTAAAACATATGTCAACTTTCTAAGGCCATTTGAAATCTCTGGAAGAAAGCTTTAGGGAGGTATTACTGATCTATTTTAACCTTGGCTGAATCTGCTGTCTTCAAAGTTTAAACTTTGCTTGGGTAATTTTAATAGTGAATGGAAAGTAATTGCAGTGCTACTGACACTGTATAATTAGAGGTTTATAAATATTTTAAGATACTTGTTTATTTTGTTTAGGGTCAAGTTGTTTTCAGAAATGGAGAGAGGATGGGAACCATCAAATTTACGCAATTCCAAGGTAGGATGCAAACAATTTCATTTTCATTATAATTATATACGCATTGTCAAATTTGTATGTCAGTTGTATTTGTTTCAGGATGTTTTAAGTTTACACGATTAATTTGAAAAGGATATGTCTGGCGGATGCAGCAAGATATTTAGAGAGTTTTGTTATATGTTTAAAATACTGTGTTTTGAATCCTGAGTGCTCTGAGGTATTCCAAAAATTTTTCTACATACCTGTAGAAACTACTGGTCTTTTAAAAGCCAATAGCTGTTGGAAGGATTCTGTTGGTCAGCTAAGCATCCACTTACTAGTTTTTTCCAGAAACCCAATCTGAAGAGTAATTTAGGGAGGACTTTTGCTGTGAAGCTGTTTCAAAACAGTGTTTGTGCTCTCTGAAGACTTATTTTTGACATTCTGCAGCTGTTTGCCAAAAGTTGCTTCAGGATTCAGTCCGTCAGTGTACAGAGGACACAAACTGCTGACACCATTCCTTGGAGGCAACACACTCCAGTGTGACTTGCCAAGTCTGTTCCATCCTCTCATCCTGAACTGCTCCTGCAGAGAGTGGTCTCAGGAGCAGAGACCATAAATGCATCTGAGGGGATTTGTCAGGGGTCATTTGCAGCTGGGATGAGGTGCTTGCTTGAGAGAGTTTTCTGCAGACATGCTGATTCCTAGAAGACAGGTTGTACTTATTTCTACAGTTTATAGAATGCAATTCATGGTTTTGTTCATAGGCTGAGCATAGGCTGAGATAAAGCTGGAGATGATTATATTTGGATGGTCTCATGAGAGTAATAGTGAGAAAGCTGGCAAATCCTTTTCAGATAATGCATGAGAAATAAGCTTGCACTGCCTTTGTCTTTAGGAGATCCCTTTGAACATAATCCTGCTGACCAAGTTACAAAGGCTCACCCTTTAAACAGAAATCGTCTGCTGTATGGGCATTATTATTAATGAACAGCAATTCACTTGAGGGGATCTGTTACTCATTTTAATTTACTGAAGCAATCTTGGGGATTGTTCTTGCTTTCACAATTCTAACTGATGCTATTAACTTATGTTCCCTGAAGCATTCTACCCACTAAAACTTTACAGACATCTTCTCATAATAACATAATTCAGAAATTTTTGCTCAACACTAATGATAAATATTGATTAATTCTTCCTACCTTACCACCCCTCCACCTCCATTTTTTCATACTAGCAGTGTTTATAGCCACATGAAAGAATTACGAGAAAATATCATAAGGGGATTTTACAAGAGGTGTTTTTTCCTCAGAAGTCTGAAGGAGCCCCTAGGCATTAAGCCTAAGGCAGAACTATGTTCCCTTCCAGAGCATCTGGGCAAAGAGGTTTGGTACATTCCCTCTGTGCATTGAGGATGTGATTTGGGATCCTGGAGAGGTCCAACATGTATCTTCTGAACTAATCTGGAGGAACAATAGAGTTCCGGGATGGCTGACTTTATGTAGAATTTCATTTCCAACTATCCCATTTGAAATCATAGTGTTTTCAGTTTCACAACACATTCTATTTAACACCAGTGGTTCTGCCATCAGTTGAAGTGCCATTTGGAGACAGACACCCATTTAATAATTCCTTGCAGTTACAAAATCACTGTTTCAGAACTGATTCAGGCATGTGCTCAGGGTTTTTATCATCGACCAAAGGTTTCCAATTAACCTACAGGAAGAAATAGCCCAGGCATCCTATGGAGAAATGCAGGAGCAGGGTGTGATTATCTCTCATGCAAGTGATAGTCTGTCAGCACATCTGAAGCCAGATCTTTTTATTCTATTTCTTCCTAATTTGGAAAATCATAAGAATGTATAAAAACATATGAGAAGTTGAAACAAATAACAGTGTAACAACAGAGGTGAAAGCAATCTATCTTTAACTACAAATAGATTCTAATTCTTTTTAATGGTCTTCTACTGGTATTTTTATACAGGGTTTTAATATTCAATTCCTACTTGTATAACTGTAGGAATTATTAATTTGTTTAAAAGAATGCTCTATTGGTTTGGAAGCTTTCTCAAACATTCACATTAACTTTTCATAAATCTTGGACTATTGAGGAAGTTCTTAATAATGGAAGGAAGCTAATTAAGTCCAGTAATTAATACTGGTAAATGGGCTTTTCCTTTGTACTTGTAACTGTCCGGTGTGATCAAGCTTGAGACAGATGTACAACTCAATGCATCACTTACTCATTAAACTTTTCATTAGAATATAATAAAATGATTTTTAGGGGAAAAAAAACCCACATCAAATGTGTCTTGTAAATGCTTTTATGAGATTAATTGTACTTATGAGTATAGCACATATTGAAGGTATTAGTAGCTTATTAGCCAAATATAATAATTGGGAGTTGTTAGGTTTAGTCTCCTATACCTCACAACTCACTTCATCTACACCACTTTGTATTTTTGTTAGTACACTGAATGAAAATGCATAGTTATCACAACTAATTCATTTCAGAAAAATAAAAACAGGTAAATGGGTAATATGTAACAGAAAATGCATTCCTTGGCCAACAACACTTGCCAGGGTGGAAAAATCAGCTGAATAGACTGAAAGACTTTATTTTCTGTTCTTTTCTGGAAACTGTTGTGTTAATGAGACGGTCTGCAAACATTTTGGCTATGGAAAAAGCAGACAACCCATTCTGCCACTGCCAAAGACAAGGGGAAACCAGCCTCTGGAGGTTCAAAGGATAAATGCAGGATGTCTCATATGCTGAGATGGAATTTTGAATAGCTGGTTTAACTTTTAATTTAGATCTAGTTTTTCCCAAACTTACACTAGTCATGTGTTTTTACAGCTTCTGTGCAGCCTGTTAGCTTTGCAAGTGGTCAGACAGATGGTGCCAGAGATAACTGTGACCAAACTACTTACTGCCTTAGAGATCACCAATACCACTCAGGAATGAATTCATATGCAGCACAGGATACAAAGCATGTGTGATAGCATTTTATTCCCTTACCTGTACTGGCAAATAAAGAGCAGTCTGTCAGTCTATCTCAACTATCCAAGTGATGCTGGAAGCTAGCATCCTTCCCAATCAATGGCACTTTCTCCATGGGAGCAATTAAAGGATTATTGTCATTGTCAAACATGTCGTTGAAGTCGTTGGCCAAAATCTTTTGACTAGAGAGAGAGCTGGCAACTGTAGTGAGTATATCAAGGATCAGAAAGGGCAGCCACAAAATTAAGACAGTAGGTTAATGTGAAACAGGGGACTGCAAGGGCAGACATGTACCTGTCCTTCAGAGTGTTTCACTTTGACAGATGTTTTCTGATTAATGTGCCTGGAGCCTAAAAGGCACCTTGCTTTCAGACATATTTGTATGAAGGAGACATTAGCAATTCTCCAGAATCACCTAGAGATACAGTAGCTTTGTTCTCCAGGGGCATCAATCTATTCTGCTATTCTAAATACAATCCAGCTCACTCTTAACTACTTTTGGTTCTTGCTTCTACAAGGGTTCGTATAAATAATGAGACTAATTGCCTTTGAATGTTTTATTTTTATTTAACATCTGTCCAGTATATATCCCACAAGAACAGTTTGGTTTTTTTTTTTTCCTGTGGTAATGTTGAAGGAGTACAAACCCACAAAACAGAAAATATTTAGTGGCAACTCTGAAAACTGAAATTTGAAAGACCTTATATGTCTGGAATCTGTGGTGTCAAATATTCAGGTTTCTCTGCTTCAGTAGCATATTTACAAAGTGATAAAAAAACTCCTTATAAATATTAATTTTTTCAGAGATGAAGGAGTACCTTTGAATAGCTGGGTTGTGAGTTTAGGGGAAAAAGAAATAGAAGTGCAGAAGTCTGTGGGCTGAGCAGAATTTGCGTAATGAACAATAAATAATCTCTAGTGTCATGTAATGAACAATAAAGCTGTAAAACAAACTGTGTGCTGATTATCCTGGGCAGCTGAATTCTTCTGGACAATATCACTTTGTCATTAAAGATTGTCATTTTGCATGCAAAAAAGGGAGTTAATGATAGAGTCAGAAAGCTTACAGCTGACACAACATAACGGGAGTGCTTAACTCCTGTCACCAATATATGTGGGGTAGACCCCTGGTGTACCACGTGCACTCCTTTTAATCTGTGTATGAGTAGTGTAGTTAGATTGTAGCTGTTATATTGTCTTGGTATTTGGGGTTTTTAGCTTAGTGATCAAGTCATTGTGTTGAATCACAGCTCTTACTTAAGCAGTGCCCGTGTAGCGCTTTCCAGCATACCATATACGAGGCCACCGACATCCCTTTACCCCAACCTGCTTTTTCATCTCCAGAACAGACAGTGGTGACTATGTTGAACTTTTAATAGGTCCCTTCCAATTGAAATCCTCCTAAATAATAGCTTCCTGCATGCTGTTGGATGTTGCTACACCAGTTCATCTGGTAGTCTGAACCACGGTGTACAAAAAGCCAGTGTTGCTGTCTCGTCTGATAACTTGTCATTTAAAATGCTGATTCAACAAATATTTTAGGCACTCTGTTTTGGTCACACTACCTCTGCAGAGCACCACTTCTCTCTTTTGTTGGCAATAAGGTTTTCTTAAGCCTTTCGGGATAGTATTGTCCATATGAAATTACAAGTGTTCACAAAACTGATTCATAGTCCTATTTCAATGGAAAGAATAGTAGAGTCCTGAAAGTTTAGTTTCTTAAATCTGGACTCAATGAACAATGTTGTCATTGCTGATTAAGAAGATGAACTAGACTGTGTAATTATCAACTTTACAGTGGTCTCTAAGGGAACCAGCAGGCACAAGGGAGAGTAGACAAGGATTCAAAAAGATATTAACAAATTGAAGGAGTAATCAGGAAAAAGCGTGCTGCAGTTTATTTCAGTCAAAAGCCCGATACTACACTGGGAATAGCTGCTGTACAAACCCCAAAACGAGGAACAATTCACCAGGCCATGGTAATACACAATAGGAACTGGGGTCTACGGTGGGTCATGGACTGAACATGAATAAGAAAAAGATGAAGAGGTAAAAAAAGAATGATCCTCTGTTGGGCTATATAAATAATAGTATCCAGAAAACTGTGGTAAAGTGCTAATTGAAGGAAAATTTGTAAAGCTGGCAGAAGATTAAAACCGTACCTTGCGTACAAACTGCAAAGGAGCAATTGACATATGAGACAATTGCCTCTAAAACATTTGTTTTTTCTGTCTTCATCGTCTTGCTGAGTAGTCAGAGATTTAAATAGTGGTGACGGAGATTTGAGCCAAATAGTAGGCTCAAATATTGGGAAAAACTTCCTAGTGAAAAAGGGTATTTAAACTCTGAAAGGTGTAAAAATTGGTACCTCTGAAGGTTCTGAAGAACAATTTAAGCAGACCTCTGAGGTGCTGAAGAGTTATTCCTTGAGACAACAGATTTTTGTTACATCTTGGGGTCTCTGCTAGGCCAGTTGTAGCTAATCCTGAGTTATTTCTTCTCTGCAGTGCCTGTTATGTGATTCTGACACTAGTTACAAGTACTCATCTGCTGCATGCTACTACTTGTTGTATTTCTTTCAATTGTTTCTAGTAACAGACATAGGTTAAGCATGAAACCCCGGAATGGTGGTTGGGTTATTTGTAATGAGGAAACACAGATTTAGCTGCTCTTCAAACATGGATTCTGTGTTTTGGTTTTTTTCTTTTTAAATCCAATGTATGATTTGAAAGGAAAATGCTTAAGTAATCTTTGGGGCTTGAATCCCTCATTAAAGTGAGGATTATAGCTGCTAATAAGTTTATAATGCCAGGCCCTCTCACCCTTTGTTGTCTGGTTCTGTCAGTCTTGATTTTCTTCCTATGTTGTACAAGATTTTTCAACAGGACAAACAGTGAAAATCATAAATATGTGTAGCCTGGTCATAAATAAAAAGAGGTAAAAGATGCCAATTTTCCTTAGGCAAAAAGTGAATTAAAGCTGGGATTTCTCAAGTATATAATGTCATTTATATCTACATAGGTACTATATTAAAGGGAAGTGTTGCAATTCCTTTCTGCTGATGAGGGTACTGTCAGTAAGATCTTGACAGAAGGGCTTCATTCCTGGATCAAAAGACCACACATGTTAAAAAAAAAAAAACCCTGATAATTAATAAATGTATCAAGAGATACCATTTACCTCCCGACAACCTGAAACCGAGAAGTGAAACTTATCCCTTGTCTGTATACCAAGATGTGGAGTTTGGATCACAGAGATTTTGGTGTTTCAGTGCCTAATGGTGTAACATCAGATAACGTTTTTGAATCTGACCATCATTATTTATATGTCTAGTGCATGAAGACTTGCAGTGTTGAGACAGATAACCAGGTCAGTCGAGATCAGTATGTGCTTGGTAGTGGATGCTGAGGGAAGGATATAGCATCTGCCAGGTGTGTATAGAATTGGTTTTTTCTCTATTTTTACATTCATAGTTCCCAAAGACAAATGTTTTCGTGACTTTTTGAGCTGGAGGGTGTCTTTGGACCGTGAGGTTTAATATTTGCGTGTGAATTTATCCTCTGTCCATTTGTCATATCTTTCATTAATCCATTTATACATTTGGCCTTTAACACATACAGTGGCAATGAGTTTCAGCAAATATGCGTGTAATAGTTAAAGCCTTTCCATCTGTTTGTTTCAAACCAGCTATCTCATAATTTTGATGGGCATACTCTCCTTCTTGTAATGTGAGAAGCAATGAGTAATTGTCTTACTTGCTTCATATCATTCGTGCTTTATAGATCTCTCTTATCAATGACTCTATTTTAGAAATATGAGTCCTTGTCATCTGTTTAGTCTGTCCATTATGTAAAAGCTTCTCTATAATTCTTATAATCCCCTGCCTCTCCTGATACTGTTTCTCTCTGTGAGCGCTTAATAAGAGCCACACATAGCACTGAAACATCCACCTCCATACTCACACTGCTGACTGTCTTTCCATGTTATTTTAACTGCTTTCCCAGTTTTCTTTTCCACCACATTCATCCTGACTTTGCCTCTTAGTCCACCAGTGAGCACAACACTGATGTTTTCAAGGAACCAGCCCCAGTAAAAAGTCTCACCCAGGATTCTATTAATTAATTAGTACCAACCACTATGTATACTTGATATTATTTTTCTCTGAATGTTACTCTGTACTTTACTATCATTGAACATCACCTGTTATTTTAGTATCAGTATCTCAGACACATTTATACCAGTTCTGTCAGATGAAAATATAAAAGCTAAAACCATATATTTTATATAAGTTTATAGCTATTTTCATCTTCACTGTCAGACTGTTTCGCACACATATCCTGTTCAGTTTCTCTTCTTGTTCCATAGCTATTAGCAGCAGTGTTGTCCCCTGAGCTAGTTACTCCTCTTATAGTCTATTCTGTTGGTGTTATTTTGTTTTATTTTTATTAATAAATACATTCTTACAAAAAGTTAATATTTAACAATATCTTTGGATTCATGTACCAAAGTTGTGCACATGTGCTGTCAAACTAAAGACAGGTAAGAGCTATGAAACTGGGGTCTAAGGCATAATTTATAAAGAAAGATCAATGGGATTAAGTGTGAAATGTTGCTAGAGTCACCTCATTGGAACAAGCTGTATTGTGTGGGTATAAATGGCAAGGCCAGGGAGGACATCCCAAGAAGGTCTGCTGATACTGCAACTGCTGATTTTGTTTTACCTGAGCTAGCTTCAAACCAGCCCACTGGGGTGCTGCCAGCAGTGTAGCGGCAGTAACAGAGAAGGCTGTAAACTGGAAACCTGTCCAGGAGCAAAACAGACATTTTGGTGGGTAACCTTTCCTTTGGGAGCATAGTAAGCTGCATACCTTTGCAGCTGTCAGCTGGGTACTCTGGTGTCCCCCAGAGTTGCAGCAAACATGACAGAGGCACTGGGAAGAGCTGGATTCTGGATTCTTTTCTTTTTTCACCAGGCATGAGTGGCAAGCAGGTGTGAGGAGCACAGGAAACCTATTTATCAAGGTGTGCCTACATATGTGTTTTGTAGAGCAGGTCATCCCATGAGAGGCTGTTTGAACTGTGCAAATAGGTATTACTGGCACAAGCTCAAACATTACAGAAAGAGCTGTAGTTTTTATTACATTTTTCAGTGTACTCTGAGGCACAAGTTGTTTCATAGGAACTGATAAGTCTCTGTCACTATTTAGTGTAAAAAAAAAAAGTGTTAGAAACTGCCTTAAATACCAAGCAAAAAGACTAAGTTGCAAAAGTGACAGCAAAGTAAAAGAGTTGGAAAGAACAAAATAATTTCACAGTAATTAATCTCTACAACAGATTGAAGTATCCAGAAAGTTATCAGGAATTAGTACCCCACTAAAGAAATGGTGCCTGTCAGCCCCTTGGTGTCCATCTGTCTCCTTCAGAGCTCTCCTGCATTTACAGGACATTAAATATTTTTTTTGGTTTTTTTGCAATTCTTAATCAAAATCCTACCTTTAGTAGACTTACCTTGTTCAGATGTTTCATTTTTTTAGGAGATACAGAGTCGCTTTTCAAGGGCCACAAGTCTCACCCCAGCCTGCTCTGCTTTGTAGAGGTGTGAGCTGCCAAGCCTCTCCTCACAGTATCTCAAAGAGGTACTTTTTTACTGGAAGGAATTGTAATAGTTTCTAGGGGGAGATAAATAGGGTCACAAGACTTACAAGAAATCCATCAAATTCAGGTATATTTTAGGAGAAAATATGCCATTTGACATAATGAATAGAGAATGCAGCCTATTGCAGTGACATTGTCCCTTACCTGTAGTTCAAATATTTCCTCAAGAGATACAAATCCGTGAAATAGAACATCTTTCATTCCTAATGAATGGAAAAGAAGAAAATGAAGTTTATTTAGGTCACAGGAAGGACATAGAGTTATTACTTGATATGACAGCATTTGAAAGTACAGAAATAGAATTTTATTTAGTAGTACACCATGCCAGCATGCCAAGGTTTTCATGGCTGAGGCTGGAGATACCAAGAAAAGGTTATAAATCCTGACAGGTCTCTATGTCAATGGAATTTTATAACAAAGAATATTTGCCTACAATTTCCTTTAGACAACTACTTCTGGGGTGGTAGGCAATATTGTCAGACCGTTATGAGAAAACAAAGATGCTTGCCAGAGCTGTCATAGACAAGGGGAATGAACAAGGAACACTTTAAAAAAAAAACGTGACAATGGTTTTATTCACTGTGGAGATTGTCAAATGCAGTTGTGAATCACATGCTGCAGAATTCATACAGGTGTTAGTACAAAATCTTTGGGAGCACAGTGTTAATCCAGATATTAGATCCTTATTAAGGGTACAAAAAGACTAAACTGCCTTTCAGATTTACTAGACCCCCTTCTTGCATCCTAATCATAGTTTTGGTTCTTGGGGGTGGTCACACGGCAAGTGCAGGACAACGGGGGGATCAGGCCCAGCCAGCATGGGTTCATGAAGGGCAAGTCCTGTTTAACC
>JAOXOE010000343.1:17168594-17213448 GCA_028565055.1 Phoeniculus purpureus
TATCAAAGGCTTTGCTCAGGTCCAGGTAAATGACATCGGCCACTTGCCCCTCATCCATTAAGGTTGTGACCTGTTCATAGAAGGCCACCGGGTTAGTCAGGCAGGATTTGGCCCTGGTGACAGCAACCACTGTAGCTCACCTTACGCCTGAGAATGATATTGAAACATCAACTCTTTTTCCTATTGCAGATTTTTAGCAACTTTCTCACTCCTTTAAACATCCCTAAACTTCAACTTGCCCCTACATATGAGGGATAGGAGGAAAACTTCATGGACTTCGCAGGAAAGCAAAATTGGGTTTTGTACCTTTCTACTAATACACATTTTAGTAGTTAGAGTTGTATGCCTGTATATGTTTTATTAGTCGGCTTAATTTTTCAGTCTGTCCTCTTTCCGGAGGCAATGGATGGCATTATCTTGCTAAATGTTAGATATTATTAATTTTGCACACAATCCATTTCCACTTCATGTGCGTTTCTGACATTTTCTAGGATCGCATCTCCTCTTTTGGTTACGAAGCCAAACGGTAATCCAAGACATTTTTTTGTTTACTGATAAGTAGACTCAAATGAGGTTTCCTACAATGACTAATAGACAGTAGGGCAGAAGCTGGCCACAAGTGTCCTTATCTGGTAGCAGCAGTAGTGAAAAGGTGGGTGCACAGCTGCCATACAGCTCCTGCATGGCTGCTGCTTCCTCCTGGCTGGGGAGCTTCCACAGCAATCTGTGCTTCGGTGTTGCTGAGGTTAGTGTCTCTTCCTCAGAGAGGTGACTAACCACTCTTTATTGAACAAGCCAACAAACTCTTGATTTTAATCTGCAAGTGAGATGGAGAAAAAATTGTGTTCGTGTACTTCAAACCATAATTGGTATTATTGGCTGCACCAGTAGCCCAAGAAAGAAAAAAGAAGGATATGAGTTGTACTGGTTAATTTTGGTTTAGCAGGACCATTGTGGTATTTGGATGTTCAGCTCTTGCTTAGGGCAGATCTGCTGCAGTGTGCTTTAAACCCAAATGAAGGGTCTACATCCTAATGCTTAGTTTTTATCTGGACTTTTTTTTTCCTTGGCCTGCTTGCTCTGGTGTAGAAAATCTTACATGTGAATATACAGCTTAAAGAAACAAAAGGGTTTGGAGCTGTTGATGCTAATTGAACATCTGTTGTCCTGTACAGTTTCTTTATTAAAAGTAATTGTCTGTTTATTAGTTTTCTGTGTATTCTTATGCTGTCCTGAACAGGAGCCTCATCTTTGGCCAGTCAAATATATTTGTTAACTACCAGAATGCTAGAGGCAACTTGATCAGAAGCTCCAGTGTATTTAAAAATCCACATTTTTTATAAAAGACCTTATCAAGACTTCAAGGAGTTATAACAGTTTCAAGTAGGAGAGCAATACTGCATCATGTGTGTATGTGCTTGTTTGGTAGTGTTCTGCCTCAAAATTGTCTTTTCCACAACTGATTGAAACAATTTTTTGGGGATTTATTTTTAATAAAGTTGAAGTATGGACCAGATGTATCTTACAGAAGTTTTAATTGTAACATTAAGTTGTCACTACAGAATATCTTCAAGACTGAAGGAGCAGTTTTACTTGAATGAGTAACATAGGAGGCTCTTTGAACTTTCCTGACACTATGCACTGAAGTGACAGTTTATCAGAGGTGCTACATTGATTAATTAATTAATAAAGTTAATTAATTTGATAGTGCTAGCCTTTTTGCATTTTGGAAGCTGAGGAATGTGGATTGTTTTTTTGTTTAGGATCATTGAAATAGTAATAATTTCATATAATCTGCATTTTCACAGGTATGTTTTCTGTAGTCTGCCCTTCATCAAAATATCCCGTTTTTAGGTAATTAGGTAAACATTTCTTTCTTTTTAGCTTCCCAGCGAGGCTTGTATTCATAGTTTTCAGCTGGTAACAAGATTTACTCCTGGATACAGAGGTTTTCATAATTGTTATAATCCCCTGAGTTTTAGCCACTTAAACAATTAGCAACTGAGTGAATGGTAAAACTTCAACCTTGGTCCAAGTTTTCTGAAGGCAAACATCCTAAATAGATAAAAACTTACAAGCTTTTCACAACATCCAGGGTTTGTACAAATCCTTCCTGCCAGCCAAGAAATAGAGGAAGAGCGTCTGTGTTCTGCTTTGCCAGCTGTGTGGTCAGACTGAGCAAAGATGCAGGGAACTAGCTCAGTCCTCTGACCTTACCCTGAAAATATTTTATGAAGGCAAGGTTCAGTAGACATTACTGGTTCTGGAGCACCACTGTGAGACAGGTTTAGATGTTGATACCTGGGATTCATCTACTGTTCAGCTGTCTGTAACCATCTGTATCTGAGAGTCATCTAACCTTCATTTATAGTTAATAGAGAATGGGGGGAGGCGGTTCCAAGGCACAATTCATCTCATCTGTTTCAGACGTCTATTTATGGATGAGATGACTCATTCCATAGAAGTGCCCATTTATCATAACTTTGGCAATATTCGCATAACACCTTTATTCACATAACACTAGTTAGTATTGGAATAAAAAATATTTCATCCATCATGGACGGAGAGACTATAAATGTCTAAATGTTACTTTCATTCTGCTTAATCAAGGAGGATTTTATATGAAGATGCTGCCTTGTGTAGTTATAAACCATAGCTCTTTTGGCACTGATAACATTTTCTTAATCAATATTTAATTATCATTCATGTTGCTATATTTGAATTATCCTTCTCAATGAATTCTGCTCAGAATTGTTTTAGTAACTGGACTTTTATTTTATTAATAAATGTGTTTGAATTTGTGCATAAGCAAGAATTGCTAAAGGCTACACGCCTTGTCTGCCTGTAACAATGTCCTCAGATATTCAGTCCCCACTTTATGTTTTAGTCATCAAACAGTATTTGCTACACGTAAACTGCTACGGAAGTGTTTTGAGGGTGAGCATTTCAAAAGAAATTCTTAGTTTTATAATCTGCAATTTACTGTTTTTCTGTGATAGCACGAGGCTTTCTGTCTTGTTCTGTTATTTCCTAATCTAGACAAATTCACCAATGCAAAGCAGTGAAATGAAAAATTTTCCTCTGTATTTAAGGTCAGTGACAAGTATCAGTATTTAGTATTCCACAAATTCTCTTCTTCTGATCCAGTTTTTCTTGAAAATAAGTTTTACTCAGTGCTTCTAAGCCTCTAAATGTGAGTAATGTGTTTGTTTCATTGGAATGAAAATAGGGGTAAGTATATTGGCTTGTAATGCACTGTGTATGGTGAGATCTCTCTATCTTGACCAGTCCCAGAAACTGAAACGTGTCCTTTGCGATTACTCAAAGTTTACATTTGGTCCATGTAGCGAGGACGTATTCTTCTTATAATTTGTGCATTTGTTTTGTACACATATATTTACACCTCTGCACTGAAAATCCTAAGAGTACAACATTTCAAATCTCAGCAGCAGGAAATCTTAGTAAAATTTCTGACTGTAAAATCCATCTAGTCTGACCAGTTCTCATTCATTAGAAATCTCTTATGATCAACATCTGGTAGGATTAGGCTGCCCTGAACAACAAGGATTTAGCATGCAGTATTTACATGCAGCTTTAGGGAATCAAAAGGTCATCAGAAATGTCTGTTAAAAGCAAACTAGTATGATTAACCTCAGAATTACTAAATTTATTTTGTAACTGTCAGAGTTAAGAGTAAATGAATGAACTGTCACTTTAAATCAGAAACCTAGTTTGAACCACTATGGTGACCCCTGAATCCAAACTCTCATCCTCAACAGTTCATCAGGCATAGCGTCTGTCTTCACTATTTTTGGGGGAAAAAGTGATCAATGGTAAAACTTCCTGGAGGTATTTAGAAGATGGCTAGTTGTGATGCTTAGGGATAAGAATTAGCAGCAACCTGGCAGTACTGGGTGAATGGTTGATCTTAAAAGTCTCTTCCATCCAAAACAATTCTGCGATTGCAAGAAAACCAAAACATGGTGGTCAAATGGTTTGTACTGGTGAGCAGATGCTTGTACGAATGATCCCGCTGAACTGAGCAATAGCTCTCCACCTAAACCAACTTAAGTATGCATTCAAGTTTTGTATCCTTGTGAGGCAGGGGGTCACTGGTACACTCTGTGCTGAGGATCATCAGATCATCATACAGAGTTTATATAGGAAGTGAAAAATATGCTAACAACAAAAATTCAGTGTCATGGCTCTGAGAGCAGCAAAACTCTTTCTGCCTCAGAATGGACCAGACCCTCAATGCTATGCCCCACTCACTACCCAGGACCCTGTTTCAGCTCAGCAAGGTGCCATCAGTCCCTGCCCCAACAACACAATGGGAGTACTGGTCTCTTTCAATGTCCCTCCATCATGGCCATGCCTGGCATGGACCCTGTTTGTTTGAGACATTTTCCTAACTCCTCTTCAGACGTGTCTCATCAGTACAGACCTCCCAGCAATCACAGGACTCTTTCTGACCCTGGTTGTTCTCAACAGACCCAATCTTTTCCCTGACTGGATTGGATTAATGGATTTCCTGGCTTTAACATGAAGCTGTTCTTGTCTGGAGGTGTAGTCTCATGGCTGAAACTGGCTGTTCTCTCCAAGCCTGTCCTACTTCTCTTGCTGGGGTGCTGACTGGGAGCAGCCATGTTAATGCACTCCTGTCCCTCTTCCTTAGGAAGCATCCATTCCATACCATTGCCCAACTTTTACTTCCTTCCCTTGAACTTATGCCCATCCTTCTTGATAAAGACCACAAGAGTTTTGCAATTTGGTCTTGTCTACACTTTTTTTTTTCTATAGTCCATTTAGTCATTCTATCTTTTCCCTTAGTTTGCTAGAGATTAAAGAAATTCATTTCTTCTTTGACAGTGCAAGTTCTGGACATCTCAAAACCCCTGTATTTTTTCCTTCACAGGTGCAGGTCAGGGACTTTGTTATTTGCCTCAAACATCACTGAATTTGGTACAACAGCTATGAGGTAGGCAAGTATTGCTGCCTTCCACTTCACAGCAAACGAAGATACAGCCTGATTTAGTAGCAAAATGTAAAATCTTACTTCAATGAGTATTTGCTGTATCACAGTCCTCTTATGTCTCATCCACTTCTGTGCCTCAAGCACAAGGGCCATTCTTTTCTTCCTGCAGCAGTATCCCTTACATGTGATACCAGCTCTTCCTTTTTTGGGGGCTTGCTCCTGGGTAAAGATTTGTGTATCCCAGTACTTTTTGAGACTGACCACACATAGATCTTTGAAAAATGTAGTATGGTGAAATACTGATTTCATCTGTCTTTGTATGGAGAGGTGCCATGACTAGGGTCTCCAAGTAGTGGTTTGTGAAAACTTCGAAGTTTATTGATGAAGGTCCATAAAATTTATAGAAACTGTGATAGAGCTATAATCTTCATGAAATTCTTAGCAGGACTAAAAGCTTATAGAATTATACTACTTCTCTATTATAAGTCAGTGCAAGATTAATTAGGAATGGCAGATCCCCACCAGAGCTTAATAGTTTTTTTAACAACTTTCTACAGCTGTTTCCTCCACTTGAAAGCCTATTCTACTCAATAAAGAAGCAGAACCATAGCAGCATACAAATTTCTTTGCTCAGAGTTGGTAGAATGAAACAATTGTTGTTGAGCTAAAACTGCTTATGCTGCTGGAGTTAGGCTTTTCAGGACTGCAAGCATCTGCGAAAACAAAACATGCAGCAATTTGTATTCTGAGTTTCACAAATTTAATCCAAAATTGCAACATTTTCTACGGGAATTGGCAGCTCTAGAACTGGAGGTGAGACTTTGCTAATTCTGATGTTGGACACAAATCCAAATCAGTTGATTCTGTAGTTAAATTTATTTGCAAGAAGTGAAGAATTTCCTTCTTGTAGGAAGAAAACCACGAGTTTTGATTCTGTTAAATACTCATAACATTTAGAAAGAAAGAAAAGAACCTGAGGATGGTGAACCTAAGTATGGTAATAGGAAACAAAGACTGGAAAAATACAATGAAAATACTCCCAGACCAGGCACAAGGTGACATGTGTCAGACTAGTAAGGAAAAATCCTCCCTGTATTCTAGAAAAACAATGTAAGCCTTGTACATTCTTGCAGAGCTCCTAATATCTTGTGATAATGGGAAAGAAAAACCTTTCTTTTGGCAAAAATCACTGCAACAGATGCATCTAAAAAGTTTCCAATATATCTAGTTGTGGCAGTGAAAGAAAGAAGTTTCCAACCTCTCCTGCACCAAATCCAATAAGATGTTTTTTCCAGATGGTAACACATTGTAGTTCAATGAAAAGTCTAAGAGCTCTGGAAGTATTTAGCTTCTAGATGATAGAGTGGGGATTGGTGGTGTCAAAGTTTCTCAGTGGCTGAATTTAAGTAAGTGTTGCTCAGAAAAAAGTTGTACTGTTGCTCAGAAAAAAAACAAGCAATTGAGTATCTCAGGTGCAGGGTTCATTAACAAGTTCTGAAGGGAAGGAAACACAGCAAGGCAGTAGACAGTATAGTCTTGTATAACACAATTCTGTAGACAGTATAGTCTTATAAAGAAGTCTTGTTTTATAAAGAGATAGAAACATGTGGCAAGTTGAATGCTGTTGGAAACTATAGTTCTGTCAGCAAACAAAAATTTCACTTTTTCCAAGTAATACATCACACTCTTAGTGAACTTTTTGTACTAGGCAGAAGGATTTTGGACATTAGCTAAACTATGATGAAGAGGGGTCTATTTTCTCTTGTTATCACTGATGGTTTGTTTCAGAAAAGCAATTTTTCTGTGTATCGAGAAAGACGTGTATCACAAGGAGCAGGTAATGGCATTGCTGGAGCTAAAATATCAATCATTCACTCTCGTAGTAGACTGGCAGAAAGAGGAGCCGCTACTGATCATTTTTTGTCAGTGAATACATTTTCACAATATCTTCTTAAAAACTGATTGTAACATCATGCAAGGATGAAGGACACAACTCAGTCGTGGTGGTCTGACCATACTGACTGTTGCTTCTGTAGGATGAAACATATTTTAATGACAAATTTACCCATATGTCCTCTTGTTTTAATCCCTATAAAGTTTATAATGTAAAAGTTTGTCAGTAAAGTTAAAGCTTGGCTGAAAGGGCTAGAGATGAGGCAAAGACTATGAAAGAAATAATCAAGACAGACAGTGTAGTAGTGATCTTCAGAAAATACTTCATTGGGCAACCAAGAAACTTGGCAAAATCAGCTTAAAGGCAACTGTGAAAAGGTGGACTGCCTTTTGAGGATCAGTTAAGGCAATTAGCTCATTGCAGAAACCAGATTATGCTTTTTTGTTTAAAAGAAACTTGCAAAAGTACAAAGATAGTTTTAATGCTCCTCTTTGTCAGTGACAAAGTTATGTTGGTATCTAAAACAATTAAGCAGCATACCAAAAAATGTATTAGTTGCAGGGCAAGCTTAGAAGTGTCAAATACACCCAGCAGAACCTCTAACAAGCACAGACTGGGAGGAACCTTAAGAACATATGCTGTGAAGGAAATGCTGAATGAGTACTGAAGATAGGAGTTTGTCTTTAAAGCTGCTAGCACAACACAGCAGTCTTACCTGCGCCCTTTCATATCTCATTGCACCCACTTGTTTGTACTCCATACTCAGGCATGAAGAAATTCAGGGGAGGAAATCAGCAATAGGTGGGTCTTAATTTTGCGTGGTAAAATGTCTTCTCATTGTATTAACTTCATGGTTATTTCAATATAAATGAAATAATACCTGAAGTAATATCTGAAGATCAGTTACCACTTCCTCTTCCTTACTTGCCCATATCACTGCATAGCAAATATCTTCAGATTGTGTGGAATGAACTTTGCTTATCTCTCAAAGTATGTCAAGGAAAAGGAGAGTTAGAAGGGAAGTTCAAAATAAGTAATTCCAATAACCCTTACAGGGGGTCATTGGAGAGTACCTGCATATAATGTACAGATTTCTAGATTTTCCTACTTAACATCACATGTGTTGCTCTTCCATGTACTGTATTTTATGTGTTTGCATTTTGGATAACTTTTTTATGCTGTGATTTGTTCTAACAAATAGACAATCAGTATAACAAATGTGATGATAATTTTATTAAAGTAGTATCTGAGTGCTGCTCTCTTTGTTTCTGTCTGTAACCATGTTATATCCAGCTGAAATTATTATTGCTCATCTATTAGGAGCAGGAATGTGCAACTCTGGTTTTACAGTCATGTAATGGGAAGAAAACCAGCAGTGATGAAGACAGAAAACTTTGAAGTGGTTATAGGGAAACCCCCCTTAAATCTGCTAACCAGATTGCTTTGTTTGTTCTTTTTATGTTACCTGGCTTCTTTGTGTTATTAATGTCGACAGTCTTGGCACTATCAAAGGAAATAATTGAGAAAATCTGTCGGTACATGGTGGTGTGTCATCTTTGAGCAAGCCGTGCCACTCACTGCCCCACGATGTATGCTCTGAGAAAGTGGGAGTGAGCCGTGGAGTTCACTAGTCTTTACCAGTCCGTCACTGACATAAGCTAACCTCTGCAGATTCATGCTGACAGTGGTCAGCACTGAAAATGTATAAGAGTTTCCTTGGTGAGTCTTTCCCCTTTACACAGTCTCGAATGACACTTTGCAAGAAAGGTTTTTGTCTTAGCAGCACTGGAAATACACAAAAATTGTCCATTCCCACGATTCAAAGCAGGAGCCCACTGTGAATGTTCTTTCACACATAGTAAAGCTTTTTACATAGTACCTCTTGGTAATAGGTTGTGGTAGTGAATAATTAATTCCTTCATCAGATTTTAGGTGGAATGAAAAAAAATGTGGGTGGCATACATCATTGTAAAGATCATTGCTTGTCATTGCAGTGATGAATATGGTCCATCTGCTTCCTCCTCACTGAGTTTGCCTTTTTCTCAACTTCTGACAGGTGAGGAATCATCTCACTCGTGTTCTGCCTGGTGAAGCCATTGAGATTTCAGATACTGAGAGTTTCTTCAGTGATCCTTGCACAAGTGTAAAGAAGCTTAAGGTATGTGCTGCTGTTTGAGGAACAAAGAGGAAGTAGTGATTATGTCACAGTTTTCATTAAAATTTTTTTCCTGTGAAAGTATAGTAAATATTTTTATGGTTCTTGATACCAGTTGCATCAAGCAGGTTCAAATTTGCATCTGAAGCAACAATCATAGTGATATACTAAGCTTTTGAGGCTTGGGACCAGAACCTTTTTAAGGTAAATTAAAGATTCATTACACATTTTAGATTGAATTATTTGCTTATATCGTCTGCATCATTTCATATGAAACACAGTAAAAATGTAAGGGAAAGTAAATTTGATAGCAGTATAATTTACCATCCTTATAATAAAGTATTATTTCGTGGCTTCTCATAAAATTAAGACTGTATTTTAGCATTACCATGCAGTCCATCCATCAACAAAATAGACAGAAGCTGCATAAGAACGTGAGAAAATAATGAAAAGCAAGAGAAAGCACTATTTGTAGGAAGCTATTTGTGTCTGTCTAGTCTAAGCCAGTTTGCATTTCTGGGCTATCACTTAAGTCCACTTTGTGGACAAGATCTGTAACTTCTGGCATTAGAAAACTATCAATTCTGAAAGCAGAGTTATTTAAACCAATGAATGACATAATTAAAAGAGAAAATGATAGAAACATGTATATTAAGACTGAAGGTCAGAACACACAATGAGACTGTAGCCTTCCTTTACATCAGAGCAAGAAGACTCCAGCAAACTATATATATATATATCTGTATCTATATCTCTATATCTCTTTCTAACAGTCAAGTTAATTAAATTTTAAAATTTTGGGCCATGAACAGGTTTGGATAAGGCCTCGATCTGAGTGAGTGACATGCAGAGACATCAGCAAGTTCAGTGATTCCATAGCTAAGGCCAGAGGGTCATCTGTAGCTCTTCCAATGGACATCCAAGCATTTAGAAGGAAGAACATATGGATACCTCTGTTGACAAAGTTACCGAGCTTTGAGTAGATTATTGATAATATCTTGACTGTCAGATACATGGTAGGGGATCAAAACAGAGTGTCTGAGCTGTTCGGTTTGGATATTTTATAAAGGCTTTGCCAAGACTTTGACTTTTCCTGGCGGATGAGATATTGTGGCAATCCTTCTCTGGAAAGCTGTGTAATACACCATTGTGGTGTTACTCATTAGAAATGAGACAGATTAAAATCTGATCACAGACAGGAAGCTTGGCAGGCTGAAAAAAATATAGCTGCCTACTCCAGCATAACATGCATCACTCAAAAACTCTTAAAAGGCAAAGAGTGCCTCATAATCTGAGGCTGTTAGAAATGATGGTGGAGGAGACAAGTTGTTCTTCATCCCTCAGTGGAGAATTTTGGATGTCTTGATCCTCACTGTCTTCAGGGTTTAGACTACTCAGCTGCCAGTAGTACCAAAGACACTTTATATTTAATGGATTAATAACATCCTCACCTATATGACAGAAATAATGGAGCAAGAGTGTCATTAATTTTTGAGGCTGTGCTGTAACCTTCATTTATGAAACATGTTTTTGTGGAGAGCTTGCCACAACTGTGGGTAAATGAAATCTAACTGTTCCTTATTTTCTTGTTTGAACTTTAGTCCATATGGGAACATATGTATTGCTTACTGAGGGGCAAAGCTTAAATGCTGATATTGCTACTCTAATCTCTGAGAAGAGTAAATATGACAGCTCACCATCTGGTAAATGGTCTAAACATTGGTCTTTTTATATAAGTGCAGCTTGGGGAGTTGCCTTCCCCTGGGATGTTTTTAATCATCTCATATATCACCTGCCTAGTTCCATGAATTAAAGTCTCTTCTGTCAAATACACTTTAACTCCATACAAGCAATTTACATCTCTGTGACAGAGTACTTGATGCTTGCTGGGATCTAGTGGGTAACTTCTTTGATCTCTACAAGAGAGTTATACTGTGTTAACTTGCACCAATCGCATGGGGGTTAATCTAAAGGAATGGTATAGCCTTGCCAGGAAACCACACTAGTTGATAGGTATCAGTGTGATGGATGGGACTAAAAAAATCGTTGCATGAGGTATTTAGACGGGTGGGTATTCAAGACTGAGATCTTCTGACAGCCGGGCAAATCAGCAAATATACCCATTTGCTTGGGTGCCTGAACAAGAGCAGAACATGCTTGAAGCTAGAATTGACTGCCAGTGTTAGAATGGGTGCTCTGCTGTGTTTTGTGTGAAAAGCATTTTCAAGCTGGGTTCTTTGTGTGCCTGCTTGCTTGCATCCCTATAGACTAAAGGAACTGTAGAGACACCTCCTCTGAATATGAAAGATTTGGGTCTAAGTGCTACTACCAAACTGCCTGCACAATGATATTAGCATAAGACGATCTCTGCAGACAATAAGGTTATTGGACAGGATGTTTCTGAGGAAAAAGAATAGGATTGACTATACAGTTCTCATGGTGCTTTCCAGTAAACAAATAGTCACAGTGGGAAACGTACTCTGTTTTATGTGGTCATCAAGTGGAAGCAATGTCTTAAGGCATGCAACTACACACTATAGACACAGTGGCTGTAGTCCAACAAAGCGTTGCTGCACATGCACCACAGGGTTATTCTCCACACCCTGCTGCAGGCTTTGGTGCTTAAAAAGTGAAGCCTCACATCTTCTGTTATTTAATGTTGGTTCTCATCATGTTATAAAATGAAAGGGAATTTATTCCATTTTAAGATTAATAGTTAGGTGCTGTGTCATTTATATTTTAAACAAATTTTGCTAATAATTTTTCAAGTATTAAATCTGCACTTTTATGTTCAGAGAGATAAAAAATTGAAAGTCAGAGTTCCAGGTGTGACTAGTTTTATTTTTTAATGTGAAAAATAGGAATAATGGATGAAAGGGGGTTTTGCTGCACAATTCCTGAATCTGTTTCTTATTCTTTCAAAAACTGTGACACTCTCACTGTAATTTGTGTAATTTGTTTGTTTCATTTGATGTGACCTTGTTAGATTTGTTTAAAAATAATATAAGCTGTTTCAGTAAGATTTACACCACTTTCTCAACCTGTGGCTAAGTATAAAAATAAAAGAGAAACAGGCTTGTTGAAAATACAGTTTCAGAATAAGCAAAGCATATTACAGTCTCCCTGACTTTAACTGTGCCAAGTGTGATACTGATTTCACACATTTAATTGCAGAACCATTTTGGTGTCTTTTTGCACTGTCCATCATAATATTTTCTGCTGAACAGGAAATAAACATTGAAATTATCTAAACCGAAAATCTTTGATACGTTGATTTAATTAAAAGTGGAACGTCTTTTTGCCACTGAAACTCACAGTGCATCATCTGTTTCTTTTCTTCCTTAGAGATGGAAAGAGCCGTTAGTAATTCTAACCAAGGTTTCAAAATAAATGAAAAATTAGATTTGCTGTAGCTTTTGATGAGAAACTAGGTTTTACGTGACATAAAAGTTAATATGAAGTCGTAAATGCTATCTGTTCAGTGTTTTATAGATGTTAGCAGCAATGTTTCACATGAGAAAAATGCTAGACGTGTTCCTCGACAAATATTTTCCTACATATACTCCTCAAGTTAGGACTATTTTCTTAATGTATTTCTAAGTATGGAAGTAAAATGATCTCTTTTGACTGCAGTCATAGATTCTTAAAGTGTGATGATTTTTTTTTTTTAATTTGTGGAGGTGTGAGGGAGGGAGGAGAGGAGGGATTGACAATTTGTTATAGTGACTGTAGCGAAGTTGTTTGAGTACATACTGTTGTGTGAGTAAAACCTTTAAAAATTAGTAAAATGGGCTTAATATCAAGGCATTTATCTCACAAATCTCTAGTCTCAACTTTATTGCATTAGTTCATGTAAGCAGTGGAAAGCATATATTTTTAGCTGGTTTTAAATTGCAAAGTTGTATAAGAGATCTTGCAAGGGATCAAAAGAGTATTTGATATTTTAGTGTTACTGAGTGTTGATATTTGAGGACATAAACATCACAGTTATTCTCATTAGTGCTTGTTTCATAATCACATTGTTTAAACACCTCAGCTGCTCTCTTTTTCAGTATTTCAGTGTCTTGAACTTACAGAGAATTGAATACTTTTCAATAAACTGCTGCAGCAGTAATCTTTGCTAAGTCTCTACACTACCTGAATGATGAGCTGAAGTGGTTTCTGGAAAGGCTGTGTGACTGTATTTAACTGCTACATATTTTATTCAATTTGCAGAGTAATGATGTTCGGATAATCCTTGGCCAGTTTGATGAAGAAATGGCTGTGAAAGTTTTCTGCTGTGTAAGTAAATATATTTAATTACATATCAGAATAAAGAAGTATGACATTTGAATAAAAATGATTTGAGCATAAATACTTCATCATGGAGCTCAGCTTTGTTAAGGTTTGTATGCTAAAGAGAGGTCACACATGCTTAGCTCAATTTCTCTCTCAATAAAACACTTTGCACTTGATTTCAGTGGAATTTAGGCATGGACTGCATGGTTAGGTTCTTTGCTAAATTGAGGTTAAGCATTTCTCTTTATGTCAGATCCAGGGAGACACTTGTATATCCAGCAGCTGATACAGAGAACCACAGGATTTGAATCTTGTCCAAGATTTGTGTTCTGGTGGCAGTGTCTGCATGTATGTGGTTTCAGATGTTTTGCTGTGAGAGAATAAGAAATTCCTGCAGTTCTTGTAGAAGCTAACTGAGCAACACTGATTATTTATGATACTGAAAATGTTGCTGATTGTGCAGTGGTCAATCACTGCTGACTGCTGTACATTTTACATAACTTACATGAAAGCAAATATTAATTTGTAAAAAAAATGAAGGGTGTTTTTTCTATTTAAATGAAATACAGTAAGACCAGCATACATGAAATTCCCTGTACTCCCCATCTATTTGTGTGTCTGAATGTGCTGGAAACATGCACAGTATGATCACCATTGAAAGTAGCAGGATTAAAATGTGGTTCTTTATTTGTACCTGTTAAAAAGATCCCACAGAAGCAGATTAACTGGATTAGTCCTGTATGAGCCAATAACACAATATATACAACAGAAACGAGGTAATGGTGGCATGTAGATTTCAGTGTTTCAAGAGTTCACTTAGAGAATCAGTCACCTATCCAAGCAACAAAAGGAAAGGCCGAAGTTTAAAACCTGTGTGCTCTGTGTGTCTCAGACACATGTTGGCTCATACTCAGTTGCTGTCCCGGTTGCCGGCAAATTTTGGAAAGTAGGTTGTAGAGTATATTTGGAATGGAAAAATGTGTTTGGATCCAAAAGGAAATGGATATAATTTTCTTTTTCATTCTTCCCATCTCTCATAAGTCTTTGTATATAGATACTTTTATTCTAGCATTTAAATTGGATTGATGTAGACAATCTCCTAGTTTTCCATTGCTAGAGGAAGGAATGGTCCTTTTGCAGGCCAGCTCCTCCTCGTATCTCCTGCAGTTGGGTTGTTTTCGCCAGCTGAGGTCCCAGTCAGAAACACCTTACAACTCAACATTAGACAAGAGATTTGCTTCGTTTATGCTGCTGATCTCATTATCTAGTTTCCTTGGTCTACAGTTCTTTTCCAAGTCTGTGTCCGTGTGAGGCCACGCAAAAAAACCCTAGAAGTTCCCAGAGGCACAGGATGTCCTCTTTTCTGCACAACTCTAGTCTGAAGGATGTTTCTCACACAACCACCTGCTGCAGATTTCTACACCCACAGTTTGTTACTGACATGGGAAATGTGTGTAACTCAGAGTGTTTTTGAGAGTGATGGCTGCTTCTAACACACATTAGTGTCAAAAATAATAAGGTGGATTTTTCTAGATCCTGCAAAAATCTGAGATAGCATGTATTTAGGCTGATACAAATGTGTTTATATGAGAGTTTCAGCAGGAGACTGAATGCAGGAGAGGGGAGTTCAAAGTAGGTCATTTATATTTAAATGCACTACAATATGTCAGTAAGCTTGTTATTAGTCATAAAATATATTGTTGACTCATGCACTCCTACAGCTATGTGATAAGAGCATAATAATTTACTTATGTCAATTTCTTAACTCCCTTCTCTGGTGTGTGTCTTATTTCACTTGTGATCCCCGTTAACATTTTGTAGGGGGGCTGATTTCAGCCAGAAAAAGATTTTGAGTTTGTTAAATGGAGATGCTATTGCATTAATGCAAGATCTATTTTTTTTTTACTAACTGTGGTTATAGCCAGAGTAGTATTTGCTAATGATTTATGTACGTGCAAAAATCTATAAAGTCTGCTTTAGTTTTCTGCCTCAATTCAACAGTCGTATGCTTTGAGGTTTCCTCAGGACATCCATTGGACTTTATACAGAATCATAGACTTATTTATGGTGGAAAATACTTTTAAGATTGAATCCAACCCTTAAGAGAGCACTGCCATGTCCCACTAGACCATGACTCTAAGTGCCGTATCTACACATCTCTTAAATACCTCCAGCAATGGTAACCCAAACACTTCCCTGGGCAGCCTGTTCCAGGGCTTGACAGTCCTTTTTGTAAACAAATTTTCCTAATGTCCAGCATAAACCTCCCCTGGTGCAATTTAAGGCCATTTACTCTTGTCTGTCTCTTGTTACTTGTGAGAAGACACCAACATCTACTCTTCACCCTCCTTTCAGGAGTTATAGATAGCAGTAAGGTCTCCCCTGAGCCTCCTTTTTATCCCAGCTAAACAAACCCCGTTCCCTCAGCCAATCCTCATAAGACTTGTGCTCTAGACCTTTCACCACCTTCAGTGTCCTTCTTTGGACACCACATGCCCATTTTCCTTTTACCTAGCTATTTCATCCACCTCCCCTAGAACACATACCCAAAGAGAGATGGAGTAAAAGTAGTCTAATTCAGGGACAAACTTTTTAAACATGATAGGACCAATTCAAGTCAAGTGAATGTTAAGATGTTTCTCATGATGATTTAAGTAAGATTAGCTCTACATTTAAGAATAGTGTCAAAAATAGTGAGCAATTTTAATTCTATTGGAAATCTTTCTATGTTGTTTTCACCTCAAAGGGATAAATGTGGTATTTTTATTGGAACAGAAATTTTGGGTATTTACTCAAAGCACTTCAACAATCAAAATAGTCAGTTCTGTTAGACATAATCTTTTTTTTGTTTCATTTGAAATCGGATTAACGTGACATTGTGTCTTCCCACTGATAACTTCTGTTCTGCAGAAAGTAAAATTGTAAGTGCAAATTTTTCCAACATAATATCATAGAGCCATAGAGATACTGCAGTACAGCCATGCACACCCCAAGGCTGCTGCCTTGCTGATATGATTATCTGTCTGAAGACAACTAAAGATGATGACTATTACTCATAGGTCACTGCAGGAGTTTTAAGTGGCTCTTTTAGTAAACATTTAATAACTAAGGCCAGGCTTAATCAGCACAGTTGAAACAAAAGGTCCAGACTCTGTTCTTGGGTTGATAGAGTTTTACTTCTGTTTTGGAATTAAAGGCAGTTAATTCTAAAATTCCAGTTAATTAAAGTAAGTTTTTAATGAGAACCAAATGGAGGTTCATTGTAATTCAGAAGTCTACAGGCTTTATTGTAGGGGTGGAATATAGGATATGTCCATGCTGACACAATGGAAACATGATGAAAATTCAGAGGAAATAAGGCATCGCAGGCACCATTTACACAAACTTTCAGTAATTGTTAATTACATATAGGAAGATCAATCATAGAATCACAGAATGTTTTAAGTTGGAAGGACCTCAGAGATTCTCTAGATCCACCTCCCTGCCATAAGCAGAGACATCTCTCACCAGACCTGGTTTCCCAGAGCCCCATCTGGCCCTGAACACTTCCAGGGATGGGTGGAGCAACTTGTTTCACTGCCTCAGCACCCTCATAGGGAGGAATTCCTTCCTAAGATCTATGTTCTGTAAGATCTCTTATATAAATGTCTTTGTTATAAATAAGCAACAGTTTATGGATTTAAACAACAACTAAAGGTTTTTTCAAAAAATTAAAAATCAGTATCACAAAGGCAAAAATGCCCAGGACAGTTTCCTGGCTGCTTGGCAGCAACGCAGGGCTTTGCAATCTTAGTAAGGCAAGTGGGAAAGATTAGGGAAGACATCTAACTACTTTATGCTGTTCTGATCATGCAAGGCACTTGTGAACCTTCTTTGCCTTGCGCTTGTGAAGCAGGTTAAAACTAAGAAACTGCTTTGCTCCCAGGTTTCAGCACTAATTTTGTGGTGGGTTCAAGATCATAATTAAAGATAAAGGAAAAGAAAACAAAGCAATTAGGTCTCGATGAGATCTCGGCTAGAATTTCCCAGACAATTGATAGTTTAGGGAAAATGGAAAAGGTTTTATTAATTCTATAACTGTATACAGAAAAGAAGAAAAGTCAAGCAAGTTAGTCCACACGCACTAGAAACTGTGTCACAAATGCCACCACATATTCTGAGAAAAATACAATAGGAGATCACTATCTTATTGGTCCATGGGTCTTTTTTTCCACATCAGAGATCTGGGGGAAAAGAGCATATCAGTCAGTCAGAGACGAGTATCACCACCCTCTCTATTATTCATGCATCACGCCCCCTGTCTGCGGTACAGCGGCACCCAGGCTGTTTGCGGACTGGTGAATTCTTCAATTCTTCAGCGTAGCTTCTCCAGTTCAATGCTCTCGGGACGGCCGGATTCCTCAGCGCCTGAACTGCATCCCTCGGTGCAGGTGCTTTCAAACAAAGGACTCAGACTCTGTCTTTCATGCCCAAGGTTTTAAGGATTCTTGAGTCCTTGTGCTTT
The DNA here is from genome assembly GCA_028565055.1 of Phoeniculus purpureus. NCBI lineage: Eukaryota > Metazoa > Chordata > Aves > Bucerotiformes > Phoeniculidae > Phoeniculus > Phoeniculus purpureus. Next base: position 17,186,401 of record JAOXOE010000343.1, read on the forward strand.
CTTCAGCTAAGCACGGAGGAATTTTCCCCAAAGCTTGAGCATCCCTGCATTTTTCTCAGCAGCAGAAATGACAGACAGTCTCTCTTCCTGCTGATGGGTGCTCTCTAATATGGCAGCGGCCGCACGGCCCCAGCCATGTGCGGGACCCAAGATGGAGACCGACTGCATGGCAGCATCAGCAGGGGCCCCCTCACACTCTGCAAACATGGCCAAGAAGGTTCCATGACCCTCCTCTCTCCTCTCTCCTCCTGTCTCAGCTCCAGGGGGAAAGGGTAGAATGCCTTCAGCTCGCCACAGGTCGCTGAACGGCTGCTCCGTGGTGGGGGGATGGTAGATCGGCACTAGGGTCTTGCTTCTCCAGTCCACGGTGCTAGCTCAGGACTGGGCTGGGTTGAAGCTGGCACCGCCACTGCCAAGCCGGGGTCGGGGCCATGCAGAGGCACCGCATCCCTCCCTGCGGCGGAGCAGGGCCAGGGTATAGGCTGGGGCCAGGCTGCAGCAGGCCCATCTTTCCTCCCCCGCCACCTGGAAGTGTGTATGGGGGGGGCGAGCACGGGGCAGCAGCCCCATGCAGGTCTAGGAGCCCTCAGCAAAACGAGGCAGAGCTAAGATCACTTGCCCCTTTTATCTTCTCACCTAGCCCATCCTTCAAGGGCAGGTACCTGGGACAATTCTATAGTGTCACCTCCCCCAGGACATGTCACTGGCAGTGGGGGGTTCCTCTCAAAGCAATGACTTTTTTCTTCATGAAAGCACAAATCTATACATCTGAAAATTCTGGTAATTTTTAAACTGCAACAGCTTGTGAGCTTCTCCTTCAAAACTAACACCTGTAAGAAGTGGTCTCTGTACTGTCCCTAGAAAAATGACTGCGTGGTCATCGTATTCAGCTTTGGAGCACCAGATTTGGTTTCTTCTGCCTTCCCCAGAATATCTGCCCTGCCATTCCACCAGATCTTGAATAAAGAGCTGCCCACTCTTAAACTGTTTGCTAGTTGGGGTTTTTTTTAAACAAACTCTCACATGAACATGAAAGTTTCAGGGCAACCTTGTTGGGAATGATCCCCTGAGTTTCTGATTTTATTCAAGACCTTCCATTTTCAGCCCCTGTGCCAGGGGGACTGCTTTACAGACTAAGCAGGAAACGTGAAACTTACACAAACAGAAAACTCCCAGCAGCTCCGCTTTTGAAACAGTTCACAACCAGAATTTTCTTGCAACACATGATATAGAGCAGAGTCTACAGAAGATGGTCCTTCTCGAAAAGAACTATTCTGTGTCTGTGTTCTCAGTGATTTGAAATCTATCAAGTGAAAGACAGGATATCACTGAAAGGTCTTGGATGACCTAGAAGTGTAATAGGAACTGTTATGGAAATCAGGAAATATTGTAGGGTGGGACTGCTGTTTTCCTCACAGGTAAGCCTGGGACACACTGTCACCGTAGCTGGAGCAGAAGTGGAGATCGGCAGAAGGGCAAAAGCAGATGTTGTTTTTGCAAGGGTAGAATTAATGAGCAAGAGAAAGACAAACAGTTTGTGTGTTTTGTGGATTAAGTTAGATATGAGAGATGTGAAAGGCACTAGGTTTCAGACAAGAGCACTTTCAAGTAGCACTGTATACAAATGCATGAAATTTAATTTTGTCTTAAAAAAGCTCCTGCAACCAGAGGTCAAACAAATCTGCTTTTTGCTCACTACTTTTTGCTACTACTGAGTTAACACAGTTAATAGTACCCTTCAGAGTTTTAAACCTCAATTTTACTTGGGCCGTTAATGAATTTAGCTGTCTGTCCTGTTTTGTATATTTTGCTGTTCCTCTTTATCCTGGTAGGTTTTTGCTGTGATCTTTTGGATACTTATCAAAACGGTTGTGTTCTGAATGACTAATATGTCCTGTTTGCATTCTCATAATTTCCTCCTTCTGTAACATCTGCTGCGAAGATGTAGCAGTTTTCCAGATAAGAGCTCTTGGGCAGCAACATGTATTTCTAGAAGTTCGAGTTTTAATCTTGTAACTGCGTCCCTTGTCTCCAGTATTATTTACTTTAGGGACCAGACAAGCATGAAACCTGATGTTTTGAAATGGAATCTGACTGAAATGTCAAAGGAAACATACCTAGTTGCAATATAGGAGAGAAACAGATGAGATAAAATTTGCTAGTTTTTTCCTAGAACACTCTTCACGATGGGGTAGATTAGCTGTTGTGAATGGATCAGTTCTTAGGCACAACAGCATCCGTGCCTGAGTGTTTCTGTTTCCTGTTATTTACATCCGCCATTTACTGAGGGGAGGTAACCACCATCTCAGTATCATGGAGTACAGTGGGCTGTTTTCAGTATTCAAACCATATAGGAATTCAACTGAAGAAATTTTTGCTGGAAAAGGAAGAGTTTTAGTTACTTTATCAATTTACTGTAGGTTTCTGCTCCTCAGAAGAAACTGCTTCCTTGATGTCCCTGTGGCCTCCTCTATAGCACAGTCACAGGATTCATGTTGTGATTTGACAGTGCTCAGAATACAGGGTTTATTGTTTAACCTTATCCTGTTTTATGTGCTATTAAGATGATATTAGATGACAGTAGCATGGTTTAAATATGATAACATGGTGGTTCTACCACTCGTGTATTAGTTATGTTGCGGAGAATTTTCTATCCAAACATTGTGCCTTCTGCCAGTGTTTCTCTTTGTCTTCCATGGACAAAGGATCCCGTGTTTTATTTTTCTGTTTTGAATAAATGTTCTATTGAAAAGCAGAACTGGCTTTAGAAAACACATTTTTCATTACCTGAATTTTAAATACAGGAATCTTCAAGGAAAGAGTCTTCATTATTAGCAAGTAATTATTGTAAACTTTTCAAAATAATTGTGTATCCTTCAATTATGCCATAATTTCATTAATAATAGAAAAAATAATGAACAGAGAACATTTACTTTTGTGTTCAATGTGTCTTTTACAATGCCTGTTTTTCTTTCTTTTTAGGCTTATGAGGAAGAAATGTATGGTAGCAAGTATCAGTGGATTATTCCAGGGTGGTATGAAAATCTTTGGTGGGAATCCTGGATAAATTCTTCACAGTGTCTCAGCAAAAATCTTCTTGCAGCCATGGAAGGTTATATTGGAGTGGATTTTGAGCCTCTCAGCTCAAAACCTAATAAAACCATATCAGGAAGGGTTAGTATTTTTCCTCCAGCTATTTTATTATACTATCAGATGTCTCACCAGTGTTTTGACACAGCAAGTCACCAAGGCAGGAGAAGACCTAACAGGTTATTCTGCAAAGAGATCTGGCAGTCATTGTGGTTAGTCTCAGCTGTCCAATGGTTTGCAATTTATGAATGTTTAGAAATAAATTCCAGTTCCCTACAAGGCTAGGAAGCAGTGAAGTCCCTTACCTCAGATTTGTCCTTTTTCCCCTGTGGGAACATAAGAATTAAAATGCACAGTGTAAGCTTGAGTGATGGTCTGCTGTATCATCTGCTGTGTTATGTCAAGTTAAACTGCTGAGTGCAGAAATGGAAAACTTTTATATTTAAAGCTAATCCTGCAAAGGGCTAATTTATCTGGTAATTTGTGCTTCTCAGAACTTGGGGCGAGGGGGTGGGTCTTGTTTTGAGTATGTAAATATGTGGTATTTCCATAAAGTACATAACATTTAGTCACAGAGCAAATCCATGCGAACACGAGTTAATACATAAATATGCCTGAGTTTGCTGCTTTTCATCTCTTTATCGTCTTTCTTTCATGCCTTGCTAAGTGTGCATGTGAAGCAGCTTTACAAAATGGCAGCTCATCTTGAGACAGAATCCTGTAAAGAACACTGGAACCTTGTAAAACATAGGCCACAGTGCCACTCAGATAATTTCATGTTCGAGCAAATAGGTGTTCAAGAAAAGGTTATTTGGTTGGTGTTATCCTAGAAAGTATAATCGGACTACTGACTTGCAGGGATACAGCCTTATTCTCTGTTCTGGTGTTAGGACTCACCAGTCTGATCATAGCTTTGGTTCAACTCAAAGCTTCTGTACAAAAGCAAAGTGAAGAAAGTTGTCCTCCATCTTCATGAGAACAAAAGCAGAACAACTGCTTTTCAGCCTGTCTGTCTTCTAGGTCGCCCTCCCAGTGTCTCCGTCACCTGTGTAAGTCAGGCAGCACGTGTTTTTGGAATTTTAGTTTCTTTCTCAGGTTTTGTTTTGGTAGCCTTTCAAATATCAGTCATGTATGTTGCTACATTGGAGGGTGCAGGTCAAGGTGCAGGTTTGAATACAACATGGTAAAATGACAAGTACTGAAGCAAAACTTAAGGGTTTATTTCTCCTCTGCAGACTCCACAGCAGTATGAAAAGGAATATAATGCTAGGCGTGGTGATGGGCAATCCAGTAAATTTCATGGTTATGCCTATGATGGAATATGGGTGATTGCCACGACCCTGCAGCGAGCAATGAAGTATCTGAATGACACCAAGCAGCATGAAAAAATTGAAGATTTTAACTACACAAATCACAAACTTGGCAAGATCTTTCTGGATGCTATGAATGAAACCAACTTCCTAGGAGTAACGGTAAGTGGGATGAAGGAGGCTTGTGATTTTATCAGAACATGAAGTAGGCATTAATTTTTAAATGCTTTTGAAAAAGAAATACAATTGCGTATCTCTTATATTTTCAGAGCTTACAAAGTTCAACTCAATCTCTAAGAATATTGTTACCTTGAAACTCTTGCTCATTACCTGTCTTCTGATGCCAAGTGATGACATCATAGTTTCTTGGTTATCAGATTTTTAAGCATGGATACCATCTGAATTAACAGCTCAGTCTGATCACAAGGGTTGCACGCTTCAGTGTACTTTTAAATGACAGTTTAGGACTAGCTGGAATGCAAATGGAAGTATCATCCTAAAGAAAAAATACCAATTTTTTTTCACCAAAACGCAGTGAAGCACACCATTTATTACAGGAACTGAAATATTTCAAATTTGTTTCTAGATTAATCTAAAATGGAGAAGCCTCATACATTTCTGAGACTTGATGCTGTTAGTAAAGACCAGAAACTTTGACATATATTACTTGAAACTAATATATAAAATGTTTATTCGTGTAAGGTCAATTAGTGCTTCTTGAAGTGTAAACTACTAATATTTTCATGTACATAGAATCATAGAATCATTAGGGATTGGAAAGGACCTTGAAAGATCGTCTAGTCCAATCCCCCTGCCGGAGCAGGACCACCCAGACCAAGTCACACAGGAACACATCCATATTGTTTTCTGGAAGTTCTAAGCACCTACAACACAGGCTTTATAGAATCATAGAATCAGTCAGGGCTGGAAGGGACCAACCCCCCCTGCCATGGGCAGGGACACCTCAACCTAGATCAGGCTGGCCAGAGCCTCATCCAGCCTGGCCTTAAACACCTCCAGGGAAGGGGCCTCAACCACCTCCCTGGGCAACCCATTCCAGCCTCTCACCACTCTCATGCTTAAGAACTTCCTCCTCACATCCAGTCTAAGTCTACCCAGCTCCAGCTTTGCTCCACTCCCGCTAGTCCTGTCGCTACCCGCCATCCTAAATAGTCCCTCCCCAGCCTTTTTGTAGGCCCCTCTCAGATACTGAAAGGTCACAAGAAGGTGACCTCGGAGCCTCCTCTTCTCCACACTGAACAACCCCAATTCTCTCAGTCTATCCTCACAGGAGAGGTGCTCCAGCCCTCTCATCATCCTCGTGGCCCTCCTCTGCACATGGTCCAGCAAGTCCACATCCCTCCTGGGGATAAGGGCTCCAGAACTGGACACAGTACTCCAGGTCTGGTCTAGCATCATCCTCAAATTTAAGGAGTGAAGCACAGTTTAAGGGCTGGAGTTGCCAACCTCCAACCACCAGCCTGTCCTCTATGGTGTAGTAAGAGAATTTGGGCTAGCTTTTTGAACAGAATTTGTGTCCAGTGCTTGGTGACGTCCTTTTGAGTGAGCTGCCTCTGACAAAATGTTAGGAAGGAGCCTGAGTCATCCACCAGTGAGAAGGGTCTCAAAGAAATTACTGACAACAGGACTCACTAATGTTGTGCAATCAGTGTAATTATCAGATTTAATTCTGCAACCATCTCATCAAATATTAACATCTTCCTTTAATCTTTACTGCAGACAGAATAAAATGAATTAATCATTCTTTCTTAATCATGTCAGGTGATAAGCATGAACTTATACAAAACTGACACAGGAGAAAAATTAGATGATAGACAACCCAACAGCCTTCCTGAACGCCTACTCCATGAAGTGGTGTGCAACTCCAAAGTTAGTTTTTCTTCTCATAACCACGTTTTTTGCTCCTGGGAATCCTATTCAAGCTCACACCTATAAAAACTATGTCTGAATGTAGTGAAAGTTTGATGTGGAGAGATGTTTCCATGAAAAAATGTACTGCAGTGACATGATTCCAGACATTTGGGCTAACACGCTGATAGCACCAGGAGCAACACTAAGCTTTAAATATTCCCTGGAAACTAGAGACAACCCAGACCAGTTGTACTCTGAACTGCATCACATAAACACAGAGTAATACAGAGAATTTCAAATGATAGCAATGTCTTCAAGAAAATAGATTTGTTCAGAGCTGTCTACTGCTCAGCCAAGAAAAAGATGATACTACAGCTAATACAGTGCAGACCCACATCTAAGGAGCTATTGCTTTCTTGGACAGCTAATGGGAAGGTATTAACAGAGGAAATTGATGCATTATCTGTTGAAAGAATCCTACACATTGGAAGTTAACTGGAAGAAAACACTCTTAGCTTTTTTCCTCCAAAAGAGAAATTAAATCACAGAATCACAGAACATCAGGAATTGGAAGGAACCTTGAAAGATCATCTAGTTCAAGCCCAATGCCAGAGCAGAATCACTTAGACCAAGTCACATAGGAATATATCCACATGGGTTTTAAATGTCTTCAGAGAAGGAGACATCACATCCACCTTGGGCTCCATACACATTTTACCCCACATATGCTTAGCAAATATCCAAGTTTATTTTAAATAAAGATATTCAGGCAGATGTTTAGGGTACTGAATCAACTTCTACCAGTTTTCTTTACTTTCCTGCAAAAGAACTTAGATGACTTATTTAGATTAGGCATCCGTAGAGCAATCCTGTTCAGACTTAACAAAGTCATCACTCTACAATAACAAATACAGACAAAGGCCAACATGAAGTTGTGTCTCTGTTAAACACTTAAATTCAAACTCTGAACTTCATGGTGATAGAAAAAGTCAGCCTGGGGGCCAAGGTAAAAAAAGCTCTCTGTAACAGATAATACATGACCATGTAAAGTGTAGTGCAGGTACCAGCACATAGGTCATTCCCACATATTGGTATGCTTATACACACTTGGATATAAGGTTTATGAACGCGGCATCTAATCACACCCAGATGAACTTGTAACACTATTCCTGTTAGTCAGTGAGCACACACATTGGTCAGAAATGTGCCTTTTTTTTCTCAACCACACCAAGAAAGATTTATTCATGTTTAGACAAATATGATGACTTTATAGTGAGTATGTGAAAAGACAAAGTGTGGTGCACATCTGTGTGTACAAATAACATCAATACTTGTAAAACAAAATGTATGTGGGTCAGCATAGAAGACGGATGGGCAGTTCCCATAACACGTACGTGCAAGGAAGTCTGTAATGAGCTAATGTATAAAACCTGAGGGGCAAGTTGTGTTATGACAAGTATGCTCATGCACAAAAGACCTATTGTTTAGGGGATCTCTTGTAAACAAAAACAGGACCATCTGTGTTAGTCTATTAAAACAAGACCGTGACTGCACATGTGTACTCTACAGAAGGAGGAAGACACAGCCCATGTGACGGAAGGACTCCGCAGGTATTTGTGTGTGCACATGCACATCTTTGCCCTAGGCAAGTTCAGCTCTTAGATGGAAACTTGAGAAATTGACTTTACAGGGATTTGAAAGAGATCTCAGGTGAACTAAATTTGTCTGCTTTCTTTTCCCACTAGTGCAGCCGAAATGGATTCTCAGTCTAATAAGGTTTGACAAGACCTGGCACTGGAGGCAGGTGCCAAGGAATCCAAGTAGTCAAAAGCATTAGAGACACCATGGGCATCAGAGGATATAGGTGTTGCCATGGGAACAGAGCAGAAGATGCACCATAGTGGCTGGTTAGGAGGTTTGTTTTAGAGGGAGCCAAGCAGCTGTAGCCTTGCTTTCACCGTATGCTTGAACAAAGTTAGGTAAATTCCAGCCTCCTTCCTGCACCTCCAGGAGCTGAGGAATTTAATTCTGCCTCCTTACATGAATAACATGACATCACTGGTGGTTCCCAAAAGGCTCTGCTCAAAACAAGACAGCTGGTTTGGTATTCAAGCTTGTGAACATCTGATCTGCAATGGGCACTTGAGGGCATGGAAGATTTTTTTTTAAAGGACTTGAGGACATAATTTTTAGTTTCAAAGCTGTCAGTTCCCACTTCCTCCTAGAATCAGAATCATAGTACCGTTAGGGATTGGAAAGGACCTCAAAAGATCATCTAGTCCAATCTCCCTGCCACAGCAGGATCGCCTAGACCAAGTTGCACAGGAACACGTCCAGGCAGGAACACATCTCCAGTGAAGAAGACTCCACAACTACACTGCGCAGCCCCTTCCAGTGCTCCATCATCCTCACTGTGAAGAAGTTCTTTCTCATATTTATGTGGAACAAAACATTATCCTATGTTCCAGCTTATACCCATTGCCCCTCATCCTATCACTAGATGACACTGAGAAGAACCTGGCTGCATGCACCTGACACCCACCCTTCACCTATTTATAGACATTAATGAGGTCACCCCTCAGTGTCCTCTTCTCCAAGCTCAAGAAACCCAGCTCCCTCAGCCTCTCCTCATAAGGAAGGCTTATGATGACTTCCTTCATCATTCCTTCCTTGCTCTACACTGGACTCCCTCCAGCAGCTCCATGTCCCTGCTGCAACTTCTCCTCACACTGCTGGAAACGAGTGCAGGCCCTCCTGAGGAGCACTGACAGACAAAGAGAAACTTGTTACAAAATCTGCTTCAAGGGGGATTTATAAAAGTATTGTCCCTTCCAGAAAACAACCACAAGGGCTTTCTATTGTTGTTTTGCTCTCTTTACATCTGCAGATCTATAAAGATGGAAATAGGGTGTGAAGAAAGGAGAGGGTAAGTTTTTTGGCTCCAAACTAAAACACCAACTGAGCAGCTGCAATACTGTAATTATCATAATTTGCGTTTCAGTAATGTTTAGAATCCCCTGATAATACCACATCTCCATGGTGCTAGGTGCAGTACATAATGTAATAGGAGACAATGGGTAGCCTGCAGTGCTTGAAAGGAAGATTAAAAGCAAAATAGCAACATAAAACTGAAAACTAAATCTGAAAAAATGCATCCTTATACAACCTCAGAGAAGGGAGGGAGGGAAGTAATAGGGAAGGGACTGAGATTATTTATTAAGGAGCACTTAGAGATCACGTAGCAACATGAAGCAAAAAACAGGCTGTGGATGCAACCACTCATCCAAGTTGTCTCTGTCTGTCAGCAGCTAGAATCGTCTGAGGTTCATAACCATGATACACGTATCTGCATATCCATACCTCTGCCCCGCTGTGAAAGTGTGTGCATGTTTCTGTCTATCTGCCCACGCAGTTGTTGACAAATGCTGTCTCAGCACTGACCACTGCCAGAAACAAGATAATTTTGTTCAAACCAATGCAAATGTTCTTAATTAAAAGGTTGCATCTTCTGTTTGTGAAGCCCTGCTCAGTACATTATGTTGCTGCCTGGAGACTTCACCATGCGGAACAGCCTCGACTCCCTAAAGATATTGTCATACGAGAGGTGCTCCAGCCTTGTTATCAGCCTCATGGCCCTCCTCTAGACTTGATGCAGGAGTTTAATGTCCTTATCATTTTGGGAACTCCAGAACTAGACACAGTACTCCAGGTGCGGTTCCTCAAGAGGTATAATCACCTCCCTTGACCAGCTGGTGACACTTCTTTTGATGCAGCCCGGAATATGGTTGTCCTTTTGGGCTGGCTCATGCTGAGCTTCTTGTCTACCAATACCTTCAAGTCACAGAATCATAAAGACTGGAAAAGACCTTCAAGATCATCAAATCCAACTACCCTACCTATAGTGCCTATCCACCAAACCATCTCCTGCAACACCATATCTACCCTTCTCCTCAGGACTGCTCTTGATCCATTCATCACTTAGCATGCATTTGTGCTTAGGATTGCCTCAACGCAGATAGAATCATAGACTCATAGAAAGTTCTAGTCTGGAAGCGACCTGTAGAGGTCATCTAGTCCAACCTTCCTACATAGTGACAACTCTACCCAGGTCAGGCCGCTCAGAGGCTTAACAAGTTTGACCTTAAATGAGTTCAGAGATGGGTCCCCCTCCACCTTCCCAGACATCCCATTCCAGTGAATGCTCACACTGAAGAACTTTTTTTGTAATATCCAGCCTAAGTCTATCCTTTCCCAGCTTGAAAGATGTAGGACCTTGCACTAGTTGAATCTCATGCAGTTTGCCCAGGCCCAATTCTCAAGCCTGTCATGGTCCTTCCGGATGGCCTCCGTTTCCTCCAGCGTGTTGACCATACCACACAGCTTAGTGTCATCAGCAAACTTGCTGAGGGTGCTCTCAATGTCATTCTCCATGTCACTGACAAAGATGTTAAATAGCACTGTAATTTTTTTATTATTATCTTTGGAGAATTAAATCTCCAGTGATGCTTAAGGCAGGTAGATGTTCAGTATCCTTCTAATGTAAAATAAAATGAACAGGCTTTTTTTAGTCTGAAGAACAAACGGTAAATGAGCATCTATTTCTATAGGCAGCCAAGCCTACATCTGTTTGACAGATCAAGTAAGTTGATGTTTTACTGACATAATATACAAGATAGAATGCACAAAGCCATGGGTGACATGAAATAGGTGAATAGAAAAATATTCTCATTGCTTTTTGCAACTTACCACAAAATTAAATACTCAATTTTATTTTATCTAACATAAGATTGGGAGTTTTCTGTCACATAATGTACAAGTAAGAAAGAATAAATCATAGGATCGTAGAACTATAGGATGTCAAAGTTTGGAGGGGACACTAAAGATCACATAGTTCCAATCCCCCTGCAGAGGCAGCGACACCTTCACTAGATCAGGTTACTCATGGCTCCAGCCAACTTCATCTTCAACATTTCCAAGGATGGGGCAGCCACTGCTTTCTTGGTCAACCTGTTCTAGCATCTCAGCACTGTCATGTTCAACCTCAATCTCCAAACTTCAAGTCTATAAGCCTTTCTCCTTGTCTTCTCACTACACATCTTTGTCAAAAAGCCCCACCCCAGCTTTCTTGTAGTCCACTTCAGATATTAAAAAGCTGCTAGAAGGTCACCTAGGAACCTCATCTTCTGCAGGCTTAAAAACCCCAGCTTGCTTAGCCTGAGAGGTGCTCCAGCCCTCTGATCATCTGAGTTTCTCTCTTCTGGATATGTTCCAGGAGCATCATGTCTTTCTTGTGTTGGGGACTCCAGAACTGGACACAGCACTCCGGGTGGGGTGTCATAAGTGCAGAGTAAAAGGGGAGAATCACCTTCCTATACCAACTGTCACTGTTTCTTTTGATGCAGCCCAGGACACAGTCAGCTTTCTGGACTGCAAGCACATACTGAGGGCTCCTGTTCAACTTCTGCTCCACCATCACTGCCAAGTCCTTCTCCTCAGGGCTATGCTCAATCCTTTTTCCTCCCAGTCTGTATATGCATGGGATTGCCTCGAGCCAGGTGCAGAACCTTGCACTTGCCCCTGTTGAACTCCATACAGTTTGCACAGCCCACTTCTTGAGCCTGGCCAGGTCCCTCTGGATGGTCAACACCCATCCAAGGTGTTGACTTCACCACACAATTTGGCCTTGTCAGCAAAATGACTGAAGGTGTATTCAATTTCATTGTTCATGTTGCCAATAAAGATGTTAGCCAATAAAGATGTTAGGTAGCACTGATCTGAGTACTGACCCTTGAGGAACAGCACTCATCACAACTCTCTATTTGGAACCTGAGCAACTGATTCTAGGTGTGATCACCCAGCCAGCTTCTTATCCAACGGGTGCTCCATCCATCAAATCTGTATAACTGCAGTTTAGAGATAAGAGTGTCATGCAGGACAGTATTTAATACTTTGCACAGGTCTAGGTAGATGATGTCTGTTGCTCTACCTTTGTCCGCCAAGGCTGTGGCTCCATCGTAAAAGGCCACTAGATTGGTCAGGCAGGACTTACCCCAATGAAGCCGTGTAGGGTACCATCAATCACCCCTTTATTATCTGCTTGCCTTAGCAGAGCCTTTAGGAGGATCTGCTCCATGAGCTTGCCAGGCATAGAGGTGAGACTGACTGGCCTGTAGTTTCCTGGGTCTTTTCTTTCATATTTGAAAATGGGCACTGTGTTTCCCCCTTTCCAGTCAGTGGGAATTTCATCACACTGCCATGGCTTTCTGAACAAGGTAGACAGTGGCTTTGCAACTTCATCCACCCGCACTTTCAGAAGCCATGTGTGAACCCCATCTGGTCCCATGGATTTGTTCACCTTCAGGTTCTTTAGATAGTCTTGAACCTGCTCTTCACCTACAGTGGGAGAATCTTCCCTTTCCCAGTCCCTGTCTAAGCCTCTGTACCATGGAGGGTGTGACCAGACTCCTTTCTGGTGAAGACAGAGGCAAAGTGGTTATTGAGTACCTCAGCCGTCTCTGCATCTTGGATGACCAGCTCTTCAGTTTCCTTCTGGAGTGGGCCTACATTTTTCCTAGTCTTCCTCTTGTTATTGACAGACCTATAGATATTTTCCTTAACCCCTATTGCTAGATCCAATTCTCTCCATGCGTTCACTTCCCTAACCTGATCCCTTGCTTCTTTGACTACTTCTCTCTACTTCTCCCAGGTCATCTGTCCTTGCTTCCATTCTTTGTAAGCTTTTTTTACCCCTAGGTGTGTCCAGTAGTTCCTTACTCATCCACGTAGGCCTCCTGGCACTCTTGCCTGTCTTCATCTTCATTGGGACACATTGCTCCTGGGCTTGCAGGAGGAGATCCTTCAAAAAAGGGCTCCCTTCCCATGCATAGCTTTGTCTCATTCCATCCTACTAAGCAGATCTTTGAAGAGACTAAAGTCTGCCCTTTTAAAATCAACTGCCATGAGCTTACTTTGCACTTTTCTCACTACCCTGAGGATCTTGAATTCTACAGTGCTATGATCACTGCAGCCTGGTCTTCCAATAAGTTTTACATCACTCACTAGCCCATCTCTGTTTGTGAACACAAGGTCTTGCAAAGCTCCCTTTCTGGGTGGTTCCTCTAGCATTTGGAGGACAAAGTCATCATCAATGCACTCCAGGAACTTCCTGGAATGGTGGTGCTTTGCTGTGTTTTCCCTCCAGCAGATGTCAGGGTGGTTGAAGCCCCACATGAGGAACATGGCTTTGAGAGTGAAGGAGGTTTTATCTATTTAAAGATAGCCTCATCCACTTGGTCATCCTGGCTGTGTAGCCTGTAGCAGCCCCCCACTATGGTATCATTCACCCTTAACTTTCCTTTAATTCTAACCCATAGGGTCTCTCTTATTTCCTCATCCATCTCCAGATGAAGCTTCATGGTCATTGATGTAGAGGGCAACATCTCCTCCTCTTTTGCCCTTCCTATCCCTCCTAAACAGTTTGTACCTAGCCATCCCCACACTCCTCTCATGGGAGCCATCGCAACACATCTCAGTGATATCAATAATATCACAGCCCCTAAGGCAGGCAGACAGGTGTAACTCCTCTTGTTTATTTCCCATGCTTTTATATGTTATCAAAAGGTAAAGAAATTAATAAACAAATAATTATTTTCAGGGTACTAAATACAAAGAAACTTCCTTTCTCAAAATAAACTTCCTATAGCCCTTAATTTTTGAGGCCAGAAGTTCCACTTGATTAACATATCCATATATTCTGTATCAGCCATCTACTGTTGACTGCTATTGGAAACCAGATAAATAGGTGATCTGGCTTGGTGGTAGAGCTGACTTTATGTTCATGATTTTTGTGTGAGACAGTAGTACACATCATTTCAGAGCCTGAATACAGTTACCATGATCATGCATGGCTGCAAGGAGATCTCACTGCAGACCCATGTTTATGGGCTTGGCAGTGGACAACAGAATCACAAAGAGTTACAGAACATTAGGGACTGAAAGAGACCTCAAAAGATCATCTAGTCAAATCCCCTAGCCACAGCACGATCACCTATTTCAGAATGTTCTAAAGGTTAATTCTTCCTCAGGAAAGAGTCCATCCCTTTTCTTGAAAGAAGTCCAGATCACTGCTTGTTTCTTTTCTTGTAGATGGTTGAGGCCCCACCTCTGGAGGTGTTTAAGGCCAGGCTGGATGAGGCTCTGGCCAGCCTGATCTAGGATGGGATGTCCTTGCCCGTGGCAGGGGTATTGGACTAGATGATCTTTCAATCCCTAATGATTCTATGATGATGCGTACTCCAATTTTCTGACATAGGATAGTGTCATTTTTGATCCTCGGAGTTGTTTCTTTAGAAGATATCTCCCTAAAGGGAGAAATGGCTAAGGCTCCTCTTTTGTGTCTCTGAGAAACTTATTTGATTAAATTCAAAACTGGCAAAACAAAGAAAGCATCTCCAGCACTTAAAATTGTAAAATATTTTTTAAATAAAACCAAGCTACTTGCAAGTCATTTCCTATATGTGTTCAAGGAGAAGGGGTGGGAGGAATGATTCAGAATTAGGCTTATAATGAACCACTAGTTGCACTTTGGTAGTGGAGTCACTACTTCATCTCCATCCTAATGTGGTGACTCAATGTCTGGGTTACATTATTTACTGCTAAATAATGAATATGCCTGTATCTGTGATAATATGGAAATGGTCTCGTTTCCATTTGTACTTTTTTCTCATTTTGGAAGCCTGATTCATAAAAATTTCATATACACTTTATGAAGCCAGTATTCCATAAATACTAGAGAATTTATACCTATTAAAAAAAACAAAAGCTCATGCACTAAAATAACAATTTCAATTCACTTTTGTTACAAAACAAATTACAGCTTATTCATACAACACCCACACTCTAGACAAGGGTCTTATTACTCACTAAGGCTCAGTACGCGGTGGTACAGGGCTATATGAAAGCTCTGAGCATCAATGATGGGTGCCTTTTAGTCACTAGATTGAACCGACTATGAAAGGGTTGTAAGAACACCATCTCCAAGAATGAAACACAGGAAAAGTTGCCTAAGACTAGCCGAAAAAACCTGCCAATGGATCCAACTGTCAGAAAAAGAGTTTAAGGGATTTTTAATGAAGGTTTTGGTCAAAGAGACATATCTGAACATTTATGTTAAATATAACCACAGGTGCCAAAATCTATTCTATCTATCCATTCTGTGCAATATATTTCTGTCACAGAATTCAACATTTCATTAAAGTTAACACACCACAAACATTTAGTTAAATGTATTCTCAAAGTCCCTTTTCTGAGATCTGAGATCTGGAAATTGAATTTACAATATCACAGTCGCACACAGTATCACAATATTGTAGGAGTTGGAAGGGACCTCAGGAGATTGTGTAGTTCAGCCCTGTCTCAATAGAGTAGGTACTCCTAGAGCAGAACACACATGAATACATCCAGATAGATTTTTGATCTTTACAGAGACAGAGATTCAACACCTTTTTTGGGAGTCTTGTTCTAGTGTTTTGCCACCATCAAGGTAAAGAAGCTTTTCCTTGTGTTTAGGTGAAACCTGTTGTATTCTAGTTTATGGCTATTGCCCCTTGTCTGGGCATCTGGCCCTGTCCTCCTGACCCTTACTCTTTAGATATTTGAAAGTGTTGGTGAAGTCCCCTCTCAGTTTTTTCAAAGCAAATGAATACCAAGTTCCTCAGCCTTTTCTTGTAAGGGAGATGCCTCCTGCCTCTCTCCCCAGCTCTCCAGCATGTCCAGGTCATGCTGAATGGCTGCACAGCTTTCTGGTGTGTCAGCCACTACTCCCAGTTTTCTATCATCGCCAGACTTCCTGAAGGGATGCTCTGTTCCCTCATCCATGTCAATGCTGAATATATTGAAAAGGAGTGGACTTACTACCAAAAAGAAGATACCTAAGAAGAATCTACCAATACCTAAGAAGAACACTGGTTTTGGATCTCCACCTAGACTGTGTGCAGGTAATCACACTCCCTGACCTCTGTCTTTCAGCCAATATTAAATCCAGACCACTGTCTATTTATCTTAACTACAATTCTGGACTAGATGATCTTTCGAGGTCCCTTCCAATCCCTAATGGTCCTATGGTTCTATGAATTCATAAACTTTCCACTAAGAATACTGTGGGAGATGGTATGAAAAGCCTTGCAACATGCACTGCCCTCTCCTCATCTATCCATCCAGTGACACCCCCATATAAGGTTATTAGACTAGTCAGATGTGACTGCCCCTTGGTGAATCCATGTTAACTCGATCTGATAACCTTCTTTTCCTTCACTAATTTTGAGATGACACACAGAGTGAGCTGTTCCTTCATCTTTCCATGGAAGCAGATGAGGTTGACTTTCCTGTAGTTTCCTGGATCTTCCTTCTTGCCTTTTTTGAAGACCAGAGTGACATACTTATTATCAACGCTCACCTTAGTACTTTTATCTCCAAATGCCTCTTCACAGGATCACAGAAAAATAAGGCTCAAATTGCAGTCAAGAGTTCAGGTTCAGACAGCCTGAGTCTATGTCTCAAACACATGTCAAATCCGGCATAATCTCTGTCATTGTCTGTCCATTCTGAAAGTCTTTCAAAATTGGAAATACCACCATTTCCTTAGGAAACTATATTCTGGCCCTCTCTAGCTACAGTATTGGAAAATTTTCTTAACTCATAGTTGCTATCCCCTTTGCAGCAATTTAAATGAGCAGCTTGCTGTCCTGTTTGTCATAACAGGGAGAAAGGATCATTTCCATTTTTTGCGGGACATGTCAGTGCTGTTGCACCCCAAAGACATATTTCTAAGCTCCCCGATATTTGTTTTTTAATCCAAATTCTCTACAGATGGTAGACATACTTCTTGAAGTATTTTATTGGATACAAGGTGAAAGATTCAGCTAAACTGCAATCTCTGCCCTTACAGAAATAAAATCATGTACCTATCTGATATTTCCCTGACACCCTGCATTATGAACAGGTGTGGAAACCACGTGATTCATGCATCCTTTTTATCACAGCATTGGCACAGGCATTAGTTCTAATACTGAAACATTAATGAAAACTATCTCTCACCCACTGCTGGCATGAGCCATAGCTGAGCACCTAGAAAGGTGCACAGGTTGTGTCCTGAACCAGATGAACTTCAGTGGGAGCAGAGACAGCCAACAGAACCCCATGGTTCATGCTACAGCCATGAACAGGACTTGGTTACAGCAATCAATGGCTGCAACTAACCTCTCACACATGTTTAAAACAAACCCCTATATATATTCCAATATTCTGTTGTGAGAGCTTTTTAACCGAAACCATACATTTACAGAAATGCAAAGTACTATAATCATTAACGAAGGCTCTATCTAAACAGTTTGTCTGTTGTGAGGTCTTTTTCGTTTTAAAGAATTTGTGATAATATTTTCAGTGAACCTCTTGTTATAGTAGGAGCAGGAAAAAAAAAGAAGTACCACATAATCAACATATTAAGGAGTTTTCCATCCTTTCCATATACCTTGACAGTAGATCGAACTTGATCAAGTCTGGCCTGATGAAAGTTTAAAAGTTGTGACAGGTTAAAATATTTTATTTTTTTTAAAAACCCATTTTTTTTAAATATAGAGGTTTCTGAGAACAGAGCTTAAAATTGGTTTTGCTCGCGTTCTTCACCTTGCTTATTTCTGCTCTTGAAAGAAAAGCAACAAATACAAGGTTTCCTGGTGTTCATTTTCATGTGCTTTTCTGTGAACTGAGTGGGTACTCATGGGACTTCTTCTGCAGTAGTTCAGGGCCATAGCAGATAAATTCATTTGAAAGTAAACTCCAACATTCACAACAACACCATGAAATGTACACAAGGTTTCTTGTTCTTGTCCACCAGCAGAGCTGGTGTCCATTCATTGTAGAGCTGCTCGTTGAACCCAGAAAAGCTTTCTGCAAAGGAAACTGTGCTCCAGGGACATGTGGCAGAGGCTATTTCTGGAGCTACACTGCGTTTTCTCCTTGTTTTCAGAGTTTTCTGTGTTCCAGAGAAATGCACACCAAATAAAGGGTTATGTGGTTATAAGAGGAGAGGAGGAGAGAGGGAGAGTGATTTTGATTTGCAGAAGCCTGGCATAGATTTTGCTGCTTCTATTGATTTTGGCTTGGATTAAATCCTACCTACCTAGAAGGATGGAGCCAGGCTCTTCCTAGTGTCATTTAATGATAGGACAAGGAGCAATGAGTTTCAGCTGGAACACAAGAGGTTCCACATCAATATGAGAAGGAGTGAGGGTGACAGAGCACTGGAAGGGGCTGCCCAGGGAGGTTGTGGAGTCTCCTTCTCCAGAGATATTTAAAACCCACCTGGATATGTTCCTGTGCATCTGGATCTAGGTGATCCTGATGTGGCCAGGGGATTGCACTAGATGATCTTCCGAGGTCCCTTCCAATTCCTAATGATTCTATGATTCTGTGATCTTTCAAGATCCCTTCCAAACCCTAATGTTCTGTGCTTCTGTGATTCTATGGTCCTAACTGAGGTGCCTAAGTCAGATGCTCAACCACTGTGGTCTACTCTATTATCAGTGGAAAGAAAGAGATTCTTCCAGAGCATGCACTGGCGCACCTGAAACAGAAAGGCACTTAGTTCTCTCCAGAGACAGTGGAAAACACCTGAAGTAGCTGCATTCTTGGTGTAATACCTCAGATGTTTTGTGTTACATCAGTAAAACCCGTGTCTTCACATACAAGTTGCTCAGAGAGCAAAGAACTATGCACTATGTAAGAGTCAAGACAGCTTGTGAAGCACAGAGCTGCAGAACGTTGAGCTGCACTTTCCTTTTTCTTCTGTTGTGCTTTGTTTGTCTGCTAGGTTTCTCACAGAGAAATGACTAATTTTTGCTGTTCCTCAAAGATTAAATAAAAGACAGGACAACTTGTTAAATTATACTTGTTTGCTGACTGAAATTCAAGTGATAGATTGAAATGGTCTCCTTGAGTGATCCTCCAAGTGACATGCTGAGGTCTTGGCTGCCCAAGCACAAGATGGAAACAGAAGCTCTCACAACTTTTATAGTTCTATACTCCACATCAAACAGTCCCATTCCTCATCTTCTGGACATTGCTGGAAAACTACATCACAGATGATTGGGGAAAAAATAACCCATGAAACTAACTCCAAGATTCCAGGTGGAAAAACCAACAATGAAAAAGAAAACCCAGAGAAAACCTACTGCATATTTGTCCTCCTCAAAAATTTACATTTTTACAAAAATATAGAGAATTTTACTTCTGATTGTTTCCACTTATTCAATGGATTAAAAAAAAAATCCAACAAATGTTGTGATTTTCATTGACATTTACATTTTAAGATATTTTTTATTTTATACAAATTACTAAAAAAAATGTATATTTATATTACAAATATTACTTTAAATACAGAAAAATCATTATTGGGTTCTGCGTCCTGAACTTCTGCAAACTTCTGTGGGACCTTTTTGAGTCCATTCTACTGGAAATCCAATAGGGTTTTTTTGCATTCATGTACCCTTGATCCAGATGCATTAGGAGGCTCTATTTTTACACGATTATTCTTCACGCTGAGGGTGACAGAGCGCTGGAATGGGGTTCCCAGAAGGTTTGTGGAGTCTCCTTCTCTGGAGATGCTTAATACCTGCCTGGACATGTTACTGTGTGACTTGGTCTAGGTGACCCTGCTGTGGCAGGGGTATTGGACTGGATGATCTTTTGAGGTCCCTTCCAATCCCCAATGTTCTGTGTGATTCTGTGAAAATCACAGGCCAAAGTAAGTCCTCAGCAGTAAACGCAAGAAACATGAACCAAGAAGGTGGAAATGCCACTTGTTTTCTCTGAAACATCTTCACAAGAAGCAAACTACACCAACGTCTTACCTTCTTTGTGGAGATCGACATGTCTCAGTGCTGCTGTACTGGGGCTGCATTCATCTCCAGTGATGATAGGCTTAGAGAGATTGAGCAGAGTGAGAGAGGGGAGGGGAGCGAAAGGATCTCAAGGTGGGAGGGGAGCTTTATAATTTGTTTCACATACGCTGGGCTCAATTAACACATCTTGACGATTCTTATGACACTGCCAAGAAGAATTAATGCAGAAGTTATGCATTTTACCTTTTATCTCAATTGTGTTGCACGAGCCTGGCAAAGTTGAAAAGCTGCTAATTTAGTAGTCAGCAGTGTCAAATAAAATTTCTAAACTGTATGTCTATAAAAGAACATCTTTGCAATAAGGCATAGCAAATATGCTTGCAAAACAGTTCAGTCAGCAAACCTGTTTTAGGTTTTGAAATATTTGGCAATGACATTTATTAGAACCAAACTATAATATATCAGTGATATAAAGAGCTGTCTCTTAATCACTGGCGCTTTATTATAGGCACTAATTTTGTGCAAAATCCTTTAGATTCTTTGCAAAACACCTGCTGAACTTAAAGAAATATGGTTACTGCTTGTGCTGAGACAGATGTAGCTTAATCACATAATACTGAATTTGACTTCTCAGTGCTTCGCAATAAATGAACTGAACACACTAGTGCAGGAGACTTAAATCTTTTTCCGATTTGAATATTGTGTTCACTGACTTGAGGACCGAGCTACAGCCAGCTTCCCCGGGCATCTGACACTACACGGAGGAGTTTATTTTAAAGCATTGTATTTCCAGTACAAAACAAAAAAGGAAAATAAAACAACAAAAAAAAAAAGAGAAAAATTGCCTCAAATATTGTCTCAAAATATTGTCTCAAATAGCATGATGAATGTTGGACTCCTCCTTTGCAGATCTTTCTTTTCTTCTCTGTTCTTTCCTCGCTGATACGTCAAGCCAGGAACTGGTCCAGCATTTAGCTAAACGGTTTCCTTTAGGCACTGTTTGTCAGCATGCTTTTATGTTTCCAGGACTTTTGAATCTTTAAAAGAGATTTAAAAGAGAAAACTTTTAAAACAGATTTTGCTTTTAAGGCAGCTACGATGAACATCTTGAGCTGAGAATGAGTAAGTGAGATAATTTTCTTTGTCATCAACTACATATGATTGGGTTTATATGTTGATTGATTTTTGGCAGTAGGATAAGTCAATTTCTATGAAATTCAGTCACCAGTAGTGCCCAGATTGAGATCCAAGCTTGTTTAGTCTTTTCTAAGTTTTTCTTTTGTGTTTATGTATGATGGAGATTCACAGAACATTAGGGATTGGGAGGGACCTTGAAAGATCATCTAGTCCAGTCCCTCTGGCACAGCAGGATCACCTAGATCCAGTTGCAGAGGAACATGTCCAGGTGGGTTTTAAACATCTCCAAAGGACACTCCACAACCCACCTGGGCAGCCCGTTCCAGTGCTCTGTTACCCTCACTGTGAAGGAGTTTCTTCTCACATTTATGTGAAACCTCATCTGTTCCAGCTTACACCCATTAATGTCTTATCATTGGGTGCACTGAGCAGAGCCTGGCTCCGTCCTCCTGACACCCATCCTTCACATATTTATAAACATTAATGAAGTCATCCCTCTGTCTCTATTTTTTCAAGATAGAGAGACCCAGATCCCTCAGCCTTTCCTCATCAGGGAGATGCTCCTCTCCCTTCATCATCTTTGTGGCTCTGTGCTGGACTCTCTCCAGCAGTTCTGTGTCCTTCTTGAACTGAGGGGCCCGGAACTGGACACAATACTCCAGATGTGTTCTCATATTCAGAGAGTATGTGTAAACAAGCTTCTTAGCAGAACAGTTTCATGTGTTCGATTCTATACACCGATAAAAGAGTGCCTAATAGTCCACCTATACAACGTCTGTACATAATATAGAGAAGTACACAATACAGCACACACCACACACATTTACGTGCATAAATACCTATAAACCATTCAGAGAATGTGTGTGTTGCATTTTATTCCGCATATATTTTTTGTGCCTACTGAGTCTTACTTACACTGTAATGTTAAATAATAGTATTTTAATTTTACTTCTTCAGATAAGGTCTGTGCTTCATAAAAAACATAAAACAATGACACCTCATGAATATTTATATCAGTAGCTACGTAGCATCACAGTCATAATCTCTGGAACTGGTTCTCACTGGTTCAGAATTAATTACCAAGATCTGTTTTAATTGCATTCTTCTAAATTGCAACCAAAAATTAAAAAAATTAAAAAAAAAAGAATGCTCACCTGTAATGAATTAAGTGCTGGGCTTGGGAGTGTCTGAGACTGACTTCTGCAACCCCATCCTTAATGTGTAATCATGAATCAAAGACCTATGATTCAGATTTGAAACCAACTTACTTAGGTGTTCATGTCTCCCCAACTTTAAACATAAAATAAAAATAGTGTTTTAATTGCAGCAGGTATGTTGCACTGACTGTTCCTTTAGGAAGCCTCTTTTTCTTTTTTACTCTTTTGCTGGTTTTGATAAATGACTGCATATTACCTACATACAAAATATATTTTACTAGTTTTGGATGACATCATCTGTGGGAAAAGCATATTTCCAGAGACAATCAGCTCGAGCCCTGCACACCAGTTGTCTTCTGCATTAAACTCCACAGGATGTCAACACTCGAATATCTGAGGTGTCTGAGTTTCCTTAATTCATAACGAAACAGTGAGTAAAATCTATATCAAATCTTCAGCTATAAAATAAAAAGATTGCCTATGATTTTGGGGGGATCTCCAGACAGAGGAGAGATCTGTAAAGATGCGTTTTCCCCCAGCTCCTGCACACCCCTCCCACACCTAATCTATGTGATCAGCCTGGGAGTTGATCACATCTTTTCCCTTCTGTCTTCTGAATCAGCATGCCTTTTCCTTTCCCTCACCCCACCAGACCGAATCTGGGGTCACTGACTACCCCATCCTCAAACAAGACTACTGAATAGCCTATAGCAATGTCACACTCTAAACTAGGTGAATTTCAGCCCTGCACTTTATCTGCCCATCTCCCTCCTGCCCAGAGAAGGAATATAGAGTCCTTCTTCCTTTAATTTATCAGCCCCCGTGTGCACACATGTAAGCATCAGTAAAAATCAAATGCTCTTTTAGTTCTCCCTGGTTCAGTCATCTAAAGATCCTGTGGCCTGTTCCCCAGCTGTGTAATCACAGAAAGTTTGCTGCTCTCATCATTTCTTGCAGATGAAGGTCCTGACAGCACCTCAAGCTATTACTCTGTTTAGGCAGAGTGTGAAATGGAAGATTCAAGATTCATACTCTCTGTGTATAGTTGCTGATCTGTATCCAAAAGTCTTGCAAATTACCTGAGCTCAAGTCGATCACTTACAGAAAAGAAAAGCAGGGGGGAAGGTGAGGGGGTGGGAAAGGGAAAAGGAGTACAAAATAAAAGCAGGACACATTCTGGATCTTTCCTCTCAAGTGCTGTTTACTTTCTAAAGCCAAACCCTACCCAAGAGGAATCACACTCCCTCCTGACTGAGTACAAGAAAATTATATTTTGAAAGCATTAGCAACTATTTTTAGAGATAAATCTGGAGATTTGGTCTCAGGACGTTCATGAGACGTTTCACTCACTCAGCTGCTCGCTAGGCAGGCAGTGTAACCAGGTGCCTAATGCTAAGCATATGAGTATCACACTGATTTGATAGGTCTGCCCTGGCACTCAGGATACCCATTCACTCCCTGCATGGGGGGGAAAAAAAAGGATGCAATAATGTAGCAAGTTTTAAGAAAACCTGAAGCAAGCAAAACATGAGTTTATATATTAAAATTCAGATCTATAATAAGGACACCCCATGCAGAAGCAGTACCAGTGAATTTTAACCATAACTGGATTTGTTAGAAATAAGGAAGGACAAAAGCAAATCACAGAAATAATTGAGTAGTACGAGTAGTTGTTGTCAAAGCCTGCTGGTCAGACAAACAAACCTAGAGAAAAGCCTTAAGTCTTATTAAGTACCAGAAAAGACAGACAAAACACCCCTCATCCTGGAGACCGTCTGGCAAAATGTCAGGTGGAGAAGACAGCACTGATAGCCTTTTTCTACTGCAATCTGATGAGCCTTAGTTACTTGCCTCCACCAATAGCATAGCAATACTTGTTTTAAACTGCTGTTTGAATAATAATAATTCAAATGATAAATAATAAATAAATTCACTTTTCCTCATTGGAATAATTTCTAATACTTTTTTCATTATTTTTACTTAATTTTTGGCTACTCGGGCAGATTATTTATTTTGAAAATTACTGTATGCTATTACAATGTGGGGAACTTCTCATAGCAAGACAGAGACATTCTTTACATCCTTGCAGAACCATCCGCAGCACCTATAACGTAATGGGACTTTTTCTGGCTGTCTTTTACCACAGTGAGAAGAATAATCACAAAAATGGAAGGATGGGAAAAGAAAGTATGAGAGAAAGAGTGGAAGAAAAGTCCAGAGTAAAACTGTATATGAAGTTAGATACAGGCAAGTTGTGTCCCAGGAAGAATCAATAAAGGCAATCATGTACAATCAACACTTATGTGGATTTAAGTCACGTGACACTAAAGCCTAAAATAGAGATGCATTACAGCAGATGGCAGCTTGTGGAGGAAAAGCATAGGTGCGAGAAGTGCTGTCCTTTGAGGAGATTTCACAGAGGTGTTATTGGCAGGGAGACTATTCTTTTTTTTCCCTCTCCTGCAGAAGTGAAAGAGGCAGGTTTCTCAGTAAATCATAGTCCAAGACAGAAGTTGTAGGGCATTGTACGAGCAAGGCATTTCAGAGATGTTTAAATGCATTTATATGCAGTATGGCTGAATGGGGAGAAAAAAAGGGGGTTGAAGGCCTTCTGTCAAGCAGTTCTCCTTCCCTTCTTTCTCTTTTTTCTTTTTTTTCTGCCTTCCTTTCACAGTCAATTTGCTGCAAGTTGGATCTTGAAAAGAATGCACTGACATCTAGCAGTGTGGCTAACCTGTTAGGGAGCTTTTCAATATTTATATATTGTAACCCCTGATAAGACTGCCTTCTTCTGAATAAAGTCCTGCATCTCTCCTTGGGGACCTTTTAGAACATTTTTATAACTTAAATCTGCATTTATCTTTACACTGTTGTTTCTATTCAGTAGTCACTTTCTCTCGCTTCCTCCTTTTTTAATACTCGGTAATTCATCCCCTCCATGGAGTTTTTCATCTGCCCCATTGTTCTCTTGAATTTTAAAATCGAAGGAAATAACAAAACAGTTTCATTATGATGAGGAGAACCTCAGGGAAGTGGGTGTGACTGCCAGCCACCTCCTCTTGGAGCTAAATGAGGGAGCAATTAAATGGCCCTTTGTTTAGCGGCAGCTGAAACAATGAGAGACACTGCCCCAAATGCAGGTCACACATAAAATAAATCAGGGATCTGGACTATGTGGGTGGAAAAATTCACAGTCGTCTGAATCAGAACATAGCAGTGGTGGGGAAGGAGGGAGAGTGGATTTGGTTGCAGCTGTACAGAGAAAGGATGGAAAGAAAAGGATGGAGGAGCAGAAGTAGAAATAGAGGTAACAGAAAATGTCTGAAAATATGGCTAAGAAGAAAGAGGAAACAAAGGCAGGAGAGAAGGAAGAAGAATGTGACAATGTGAAAGATAGGACCTATCAAAGTTTTTCCTGTAACTTGAGTTTTCATGTGTTTGGAAGTCAAGCTCGTGCGTGTGTCCAAATCAATAGACAGGAATGAAATTAGTATTTTATTCCTTTTTCTCTCTGGTGTTGAGCAAGATCCAGATCTACTCTGTTTCTTTCCACACAGATCCTCATTAATTTTTTGGGTGACAAAAAAAAGTGTCCTTTTGATGTCTTTGTAGAGGACGGATATGTTGACTTCCATCTACAGTGTAACCTGTAGAGTATGCTGCAGTATAGTCTGTAAGCTGCAGAGATCCAGTGTAGGCAGACAGGCTGGAACCTTCCCATCCCTGAGATGGCTCTGAAGGAAAACAAAGCATCAGCATCAGCACTCTGTCTGAGTTTGCCTGTTAACAACAGTCATTGAAAGATTCACCCCAAATTACTTCTAAAACAGCAGCTTTTTATTCATTACAGACATAAAATTGGAGAGGACCTTCTTGGTCACTGAGTTCAATGCCTGACTTTCTGTTGTTGTTTTCTTGATTAAATTGTTAACAATCCCCCAGATCTGTAAACATGGTTGTCTCTACTTGTGTGCTGCCTGATTTCAGTGCTGCACAATTTCCTTGCTTTGGTGCTTTGGTATTTTTCATGCTTGAATCCTGCTAATGTTTCAAATTTTACCAGTAAAGCTAATTAAAGGATTTGTGGGGTGCACCAGAAGAAGGGTAGTTAGCAGATCAAGAGAGGTTCTCCTCTCTCTCTACTGTGCCCTGGTGACAACATATCTGGAATATTGTGTCCAGTTCTGGGCCCCTCAGTTCAAGAAGGACACAGAACTGCTTGAGAGAGTCCAGGGCAGAGCCACAAAGATGATGAAGGAGATAGAACATCTCCCTGATGAGGAAAGGTTGAGGGAGCTGGGTCTTTTCAGCTTGGAAAAAAGGAGACTTAGGGGTGACTCCATTAATGTTGATAAATATAGAAAAGGTGGGTGTCAGGAGGACGGAGCCAGGCTCTACTCAGTGTCACCTAGTGATAGGACAAGGGGCAATGGGTGTGAGCTGGAACAGAAGAGGTTCCACATCAGTATGAGAAGGAACCTCTGAAGAGTGTTACCCTCACTCTTCCCAGTGAGGGTAACAGAGCACTGGAAGGGGCTGCCCAGGGGGGTTGTGGAGTCTCCTTCTCTGGAGACATTTAAAACC
>JAOXOE010000343.1:17243535-17298640 GCA_028565055.1 Phoeniculus purpureus
TTCTTCACCGTGAGAGTGGTGAGAGCCTGGAATGGGTTGCCCAGGGAGGTGGTTGAGGCCCCGTCCCTGGAGGTGTCTCTGGCCAGCCTGATCTAGGGTGGGGTGTCCCTGCCCATGGCACGGGGGTTGGACTAGATGATCCTGTGGTCCCTTCCAACCCTGACTGGTTCTGTGATTCTGTAACTTCTTCCCAGTGAGGGTGACGGAGCACTGGAAGGAGCTGTTCAGGGGGTTTGTGGAGTCTCCTTCTCTGGAGAGGTTTGGAGCCCACCTGGACATGTTCCTTTGCGACTTGATCTAGGGCGTCCTGCTGTGGCTGGGGGATTGAACTGAATCATCTTTCGTGGTCCCTTCCAATCCCTAATGTTCTGTGTTTCTGTGGTTCTGACTTGGTCTAGGTGATCCTGCTGTGGCAGGGGGACTGCAATAGGTGATCTTTCAAGGCCTCTTCCAATCCCTAATGATTCTATGATTCTGTCCATGCTCCTTCTCTGGGAAAGGTTTGTGTTCCCCCAGGCTGCTTCTCACAATGAGACTGGTGGCTGTTTCCATCTACAGGAAACTTTGGAGGGAAGCCTCCAGCATTTTGCTTAGACACAGTCCCAGAGAGGCTGGAAAAACGGTGGGGCAGAGAGACAGTCAGTTATGTGTACCTGCAGCAGTCAAGGAGCCTCAGATCAGCTGGGGAAAAAGCTTCTTTTCTCTGCACTGGAGGCACCTGCTGGACAGTCCTCTAGCTGGTGGAGCCTCCTGTTTGTGGAAGCTGATGGGGTGCTCAGCACTCAGAGAGGGCTCAGTTTGAATGATCACCCCAAGGCAAGCCCCACAAGGTCTGCCTGTGGCACAGGTAGTGCTGTCACCCCCAAAGCATGCTGAGACCTCTGCAGGCTCCGCCACACCCAGAACCCCAACACCTCTAAATCCGCAACAGCATCTGGATAGCTCATGCCACAGACGTGGCTAGTGGTTCTGTGAGGCTTCACATCACTTCCCTGCTCCTGGGAAGTCAGAAGTGAGCTGGTACACAGAACAGCCTTTTTAACAGTGGGAACAAGACTCTTCTCATTAGGCCATGCTGGTTACAGCATGTCACTCTGTCATCACCCCATCGCTGCTCTGCTGCGCACACCGCTCGTACAGCTTTTCGGGTGCTGCACTTCCCAAGGTTACAACTGCACATTACAGCGCAGCTTTCTGATGTCAAACAAGGTCTAAGCATACAATTATGCAGCTCATAAATAGAAGGATGCTGCAGGGCTGCACAAACGCACCGGCCCACATAAAACCTCTCATTTTGGTCACAAATAGATTATAGAGATTTTACAAGGATGTTGTTCTGGCTGTGGTAATTGCTAGCTCCATCTCTTGGAAATAGCTTCCAACTGCATGGGGTTTCTCCCAGCAATGCTTCTTTTCACCTAGGTGAGGACTATGGCTCCTGCAAACTCATTTAACTAAAAAAGCATCATGAACAAGGATTTGTGGGTTGTTATTGTTACTATTACTATTCCAAATACTTAAATGCAAATATATGAGCCTGCATGCAGCTCTTCAAATTATTTTAGGACAATGAAACACTCACTGACCTCTAACAGCCAAAGACACAGTCAAGTGAAAAAGCATGTGTGCCAAACCCAGTGACCCCTCAAACCTTTAACATCAGAGCTAAAGAGAAAAACATGCGACGAACACAAATGCCTGGGCAGCTCTCTACACTGAGATTAACTGTCACTGTGACAAAATGAGACCTAAGCACTCTCTTTGGAAAACACCCCTCACTTGAGCCATAAATACAGGTCAGAGGGCATCAGAGGACAAACTCATCTCACCTCTAGTCCTAAAGGGTTTCTGAGAGTGACACCCTGCATGTTGTTGATGTGAAAAATTACAATGCAACTAGACTCTACCAAGAGGTTCTCCCAAAGATCTCTAGCACTAGTTGGGTTAAAGTAAAAACCTGTTCCGTGGTGATGCTCTTCCTTAGCCACTCCATGCATAACAACACAAAACCTTTCCCCCAAACTATTTTGCCAAGAAAGCAACATTTCACCAAAGGTGGTTAACAGAGTCCTTGCTGCTGTGGGGCCACCAGCACCACCACCTGGGAGAGCCCAGAGAGAGAGAGAGAAAGACAGAAAGAAATGAAGAAATGAAAGATTATTCTATTAATTCCTTTCTGCCCATTTAATTTTATATTTTAATTGAGCGGAACAGGCAAATAGAAAGGAATGATGTCTGGTCTGGGGAACGTATAAACTACCACTGAGCATGCATGCACTTCCCTTAAGGCAGCACGTGAGTCATAGCTCATTTCGGGACCACAGAGTCCTGTGGTCTACAGAGAGTGCAAGCTTCAGGGGTGGAAAGGGGCTACTATGGCCCTTCCCTTCTTTTTCTCACATTTAAAAAAAGAAGAGGAGGAAAAGACCTCAGTGACTCTTAGCTAAGCTTTCCTAGCTTTCCCTCAATTTCCTAGTGTTGTATCCCAGTGTCTTGTGTGTATTACTCCAGGAGGGAACTTCTCACAGCTTACATTTCCTACTTGGCTGCAGCAGTTTTAAATCTTCCTCTTTCTTGTTTCCAGTGATAAAAGAATCTTAGCTTGTAGGCCCACACAAGTAGAATTAACAAGAACAGACACGCACATATAGGACCACACACACCCTGACTGTGCATAGGAACACTCACAGACACAGTCAACTTCAGTCTGCTGGAAGGCAACATCTACCTTCTAAAGGAAGAAGGACAACTCCAGGGAGGTACACAAGAGCTTCAGTTAGCAGTAGCCTTGAGATCACACTGGTGGTATTCACTCCAGCAAGAACGGAGGGAGTTGGGCAACAGAAGATGCGCAAGGTCCTCTCAGACTTTTAGAGGTTAGACCAGGACAATAAATAGGTAGAAAGCAGTCTCCTGGGTCTGAAGGATTAAAAAGAAGAAAGTCACTGAGGGATGTTATGGGAGAGCATTCAGAAATGCGAAGTGGGAAAGAACCAGTTAAAGCCAAATGAGTGACTGGGTCACTTGCACTCACGGATCCCAGTAAGATCTGCAGAACCTGCAATATCACAGGACACCCGGGGAGCCACGCTCATTCCCAGGGGTTCAAAATGTAATTGCTTGGATACCCCAAGGGCATTGCTAGGCCAGCCCAAAGGAAACAACAAAGAAGCTCTGAAGAAAAGAGGGTCACTTGGCTCCTCTGTCACTACACGGTGCAGTACGGCTCCTTACAGCATCCAGAGTGTCTCATCATGTTCAGCTCAGTGCTTCCCAAGCAAAGAGCAGGAGCAGGCAGTTCGAGCCCTGTCAGTGTTACAGGAGAAATAGCCAAACTCCCCGAGTAGTGTTTACCAACAGTTGTAAATCCTTGACAGCAAAGGACAAGTCAGCATATCCTTTGACCTAAATCAACGAAACAAAGTGCTCAAGAGAACTGCCACAGCACTGTCCTGTCCACAGCGGACGACCTCTTTCCAAGACGAATGCCCAAGTGCTTTTCTCTTTGAGATGCTGCGAATGGCTTTTGGCAGACGCCTCTGCACCCAGATGGCGCCAAGCTCACAACTTTTGGATGGCCATCTTTCCGCAGACTTCCTTTTGGCATTGCTTCTGCACCCAATATATTCCAAAGGAAACGACAAGGCTACTGCAGCACCTGGAAAGGGATAGTTGCTTGTACAGACAAAGTCCTGGGATATTACCATTGAGAAGAGAAACATGATCAAAGCCAGGCTAGATTCCCAGAGACACTTGGTATTCGGGTCTACAACGCAATAAGCACCGGGCTACATCAAAACTAGCTGAACTACTGAGACAGCAGCATGAAAAGCAGCCACAAGGGCAGCCTGGAAAAAAGGTAAATCAGCCTAAGAACGTAATAAATTAAAGCAAACTCCTGAATCTATGTCAAGGAGAAATGAGCGTCAAGTTATGAATGGCAATAATATATCCTTGGAATGAACCTCTGGAAAATGAAAGCACCTCATACTTGAACATAATTTGCAAATGTTTTCAGCTGAGCTGGAAGCCCCAGCTGAAACACTCTGGTGCTCCCATCCCATAACCACTTGCAGCTGCCCGCTGTAACTGCATCCCAGACTACTGCATCAGTGGAACCTCCTCAGACCAGCGGGGCTGCTACATACTGCTCCTGAACATCGCTGAAGGTATAAATCACGCTCTGTGGACTGAGGAGCGGCATCGCTGAAGGGATAAACCATGCTCTGTGGACTGAGGAGCAGCATCGTCGAAGGGATAAACCATGCTCCGTGGACTGAGGAGTGTCTTAGTGAAAAAAAAAAAAAAAAGCCTGTAAAAATGTATAAAAAAGCTCTTCCAGGGAGTCAATTCAAGTTTTGACTGACCACAAACCACTAGTACCCCTGATAAATAGGAAATACTTGGATCGTATGCCAGTGACTTGTCAAGTCCTGCTTAGGCTTAATGAGGTACAATCCACAGACACAGCGCAGTGTTATGCCTGGCACAGCCTCAATCATTGGTGGTACCCTGTCTGGATACCTTGCAAGTACGACATACATATGAGTATTGCAAATGGCTGAGGAAACTAAAGCTTTGTAAGACAGGTCTGCAAGCCTTAAAACCAACATCTGATTCATAACACAGCTTACTGGTTACTACCAAAGATGTGAAGCTGCAATGCTGAAGCATGGGAAAAGTGACTGCCTCGGGTACATTACAAACACACCAGTAACAGCTGGGTGCTCCATCCAGAAAGAAGCATCATTTTAGAGCCAATATGGACATCCCAGCAAAAAGGTCTCTATGATACTTCATCAGTGAGGATTACCCGTAAGCCAAGATGTCCATTTAGTGGTTTGCCACTGGTAGAAAGTATCCTGCTTGTTCCAGTTATGCCTGTACTTGGTCGCCCCTACCTGCCTCACCGATGTAAGTTTGGACAGCAGGGGTTCCCAAGTGACCTTCTGAGCCAGTCTTTGCCCACAGGGACTCTGCTGTGATATGTCAGCAGCACAGTGTGGCAACACAATCACTTCCCACTTATCCAGGGAATGTTCTCTTGGTTACTGTCCTTAACCCAATGGCTTTTAAACTCAAATGTCCTTACTCAAATTTTAAGGCTTAAGCTCTCCAGCAATGCATTGTACCTCCCTATCTGACATTTTCTCTCCCTTTCCCTCTCGTGGAATTCTTGCTTTCAGCAACTGCATCCATTTTTTGATTTCTGGAAAAAATTCTCCTTTCCCATGCTGTCTTGCTCACTCATTACTGTTGACGTGCCAAAAGCTTCCCACCGAGATCTTCGTGGCTGTTTTTGGCACCCCCCTCCGCCACATCTGGTGTTTTATACAGTTATCCATAACATTACACTGCGTGTGCCAGGAGCTTGTCCTCTTCATACGCAGACCACATCGCTCACAGGTTTCTCCCCATATGGGTGCCTTCTCTGCTACAGTGGCTCTTCCAGCTCCCAAAAAAACAGCTGCCTGAATGCTGTGTGTTTCAGGAAACATAAATCACAAAGCCCCAAGACATCTGACAACCTCGTCCATAACAAAAGTCATGGCCAGAAAGCAATGCCCTCGTAACCTGTGACTGAAGACCAATAAAGTGACACAAGAAACCTTCCTTTCCCCCACACAGTTGCAGCCTGTGCAGCATCCAGAAACTTTCTGATGACTGATGTCTACAGAAACAGGAACTGAGGCTGTTTGTCAATAAATTATCAGGATCACTTTTCATTTATTTTAAAGTAAGCTTCTATTTGCAGATCACGAAGTGCTATGGCACGTCATTCCCTTACAAATCAGGAGTCTCTGTACCTCACATCACCTGCCATCCTTTAACTACACCACAGGAGTCTGCCTTAAAGGCTAATGGGAACTACAAGACAGGGATGAAAGCCGGATCCCAGAGCAGAGGAGCACCATCAAGGGGCCAGACCCATCCTTTACCAAGTTCAGCAATAACACAAAACACTTCGGTACGTGCAAGGCTCCCGGATCTATAACACACAACAAGGGGGAAATTAACAGCTACCGGCCGCTGAACATTCACTCTCTTTCTGAAACTTTGTTCATTTCATCTATGTCTCTCACGCTGGTACCTTCTGATCCGGCAATTTCTGTTTGGCCTGCTAGAGCTAGGTTGAATCAAGGTGCCAGTGACAGCTACTCAAAGCTAGCAAGCTCATACCACTTTTCCTTTCATCCTACCCTCTCTACAATGGTTATGATATATTTTTCTCCTGTATGACCTCACACTGTGGTTTGTCCTACCACGAACTATTTTCACAGACCTGTAACTGTAAGAGGGCCATGTCTGCGACATCTGAGGTCTCTCAGCTAAAGTGATTTGTTTTCTCACTGTGAACATTAAAACCAAAGTCACCTAACTTTTCTGTTCAAACACTGCAGTCAGAAAACCCCACCCAGAGCCAGCTAACGAGTCTTACAACTCAATTATCATGAAAAAGTTGCAAACAGAAAGAATCTTCACCAAGTGTTTGAGGACAACCAGCAGGCAAACCTCTGGAAAGCAAAGTCTGTCTCCAGGCATGTGCACAGCTACCTGCTTTTTAAGAGACCCGTGTCTGTCTCTTCAGAGTTGTTGCAGTTTGAAAATCACTAGAATTTGCAGATGTATAGATTTGTGCTCTCATGAGGAAAAAAAGGTGCATGTTGCTTTAAGAGGACCCCCTCGCCGTGACCTGTCCTGGGGCAGTGGACTGGCATTATGAAAGAGGGCTCATGATCCAGCCCTACCTCTTTTTGCTGGGGGCTCCAGCCCCACACACTTCCAGGATGGTGGATTGTGGGGAAGACGGGCCCGCTGCACCTCGGCTCTGGCCCAGACCCCGGCCCCACTCTGCTGTGGGGAGGGATGCAGCAGCTTGCCAGCCTCACTCCTCCTGCCTCTGCTCTCCTCATTGGAGACAGCAGCAGGGCAGCCACATCACCACAGGTAGGTGGCCTGGTGCTGGCTCCCAGAGAAGCAAGAACTGGTGCCGATTTCCACCCCCCCGACAGAGCAGTCCTTCAGCGACCCGTGGTGAGCTGAAGGATTCTTCCTTGTCCCCCTGTAGCTGAGACAGGAGGAGAGAAAAGAGGTGAGGGTCATGGAACCCTCTCGGCCACATTTGTGGAGTAGGGGGGCCCCTGCTGATGTGGCCATGTGGTTGGTCTCCATCTTGGACCTCACACATGGCCAGGGCCATGCAGCCGTCACCACCATCTTAGAAAACATTGATCAGCAGGAAGAGAGACTGTTTGTCATTTCTGCTGCTGAGAAAAACTGGGGATGCTCAAGTATTGGGAGAGAAGAGGCCTTAAGAGAGGCATCTGAGAAGTCCTTCGTGCTTAGCTGAAGAAAGCAGAAGGACTCAAGAATCATTAAACCTTGGGCATGGACAGAGACTGGGTCCTGTTTGAAAGCATGTCTCCTGCATCGAGGGATGCAGTTAGGGTGCTGAGGAATCAGGCCTGCCCGATCAGAACTGAGCTGGAGAAGCTGCGCTGAAGAACTGAAGAATTCACCAGTCTGGATAGCCAAGGGTGCTGGTGTCTGCAGACAGGGGTGATGCATGAACAATAGAGAGGGTGGTGGTACCCATCTCTGCTTGACTGACATGTTCTTTTCCCAGGTCTCTAATGTAAAAAAACCAAGAACCGATACGATAGTGATCTCCCACTGTATTTCTCTCAGAATACGTGATGGCATTTGTGACACCGTTTCTAGTTTGTGTGCACTAACTTGCTTAACCTTTTCTTCTCTTCTGTTCACAGTTACAGAGTTAATAAACCCTTTTCCATTTTCCCTAAGCTATCCATTGTCTGGAAGATTCTATCTGAGATCTCACCGAGACCTAACTGCTTTGTTTTCTTTAATTGTGGTCCTGAACCCACCACAAGAGTGAAGTGTCCCACTCACACCTGGGCTTCTCTGGTAATCAGGAAATAGCTCTTTCATCACCTGCCTCTTGCAAGAAAGAAGATGAATCTTCTTGCAGGGGGCGGCTGAGCACAGGGACTCAGCATCAGTGATGTAAACCTTCACCAAACAAGGCCTTAAGGAACCTCATCTGATTACAGTCAGCTCTGCTTTCAGCGTAGGGTTGGATCAAATGACCTTCAAACATACTTTCCAATCTCGGAACTGTGATCAATGGCAGCGCTTGCTTCACCAAAACAAATTCAGCCTTAATTTGCAAAGACATGTTTATCCCTACAGCCCCCTGTGCACCGTTTCCTTGTCTCACAGGTGGAGAGCTAAGGCACAAGAGTATCCCTGCATCTCATAGACCTCAGTGACCTCCACTGATCTGCAAAACTTTCTGGGCTGTGTGAACAGCCGTTACCTCTGTTTGAGCATCACAGCAGCTGCCACCAGCCTCAGCATTACCTTTCCCAGCTGCTGCACAAGCAATGTGCTCTAACACGTTACCCATTTCAAAAAGACGGATACCCCAAGGACACAGATGTCGAGCACATATCTAACTGCTTAGCTCTCTACTGGACTACCAAGGTTGTTCTTTTACTAAACTGCCAGAAGCAAAACAACAGAACTGCTTGTCAGAGGCTGCTCACTAGGTGTACAAGTCTCTTCTCACCCACGAGAGACTCTTCCACTCCAGTCAGGACAGGGCAGCAGAAACTGGCCCTTCGTTTTGACATTCCTTACCCTGTGGGGGGAACACACCAGTGTCCAACTGCCGAGCATGTCCCACCACTGACTCTTGCACTCAGGTGAAATGCAAGTGCTCAAAGCAAGACAGTCCCCAATTTCCCGAGCGGTTTCTGAGAGCGGAGCGGGAGCTCTCCCACATCTCCAAGGCAATCTGTGGTGAATACAGCTTGTATGGCTACAAGGAGCTTGGCAGCACATGCTTAATTTCAGTGGTACAGGCAAAAGGGCCAGTGAGAAGGGATACCGACAGGCGAGTAACAGTGGTATTTGAATAAAGATGAAACATGTTTCCCTACATCTGAGTGCAGCTTTGTTAATGCCGTTGTGTTTCTGAGGCCACATAGCTGAGCCATCAGCGGGTTTGGCTGCATCACCTTGGTATAAGCAAAGCTCGGTGAAACGTGAGTAATTTCTAAAAGAAAGCATTTCTGTGGGTTTGCTGTTCTGTTTTGTGGTCACTGCCTTGGAAGGAATGCTAGTCATTTGGGGCTGCTGCACTTGTGTTAATAAAAAAGGGGCAGGCCATGGGGAAGAAAGAGTGAGAGACACAGAAAGCTTTAGCAGTGGTTACAGGCTCACTGAGGGACTGTGGCCAAAAGCCTGTCCAACTCAAGCCACAGGGACACCTGGCCTTTGGACAACCAGCTGGCTATCCCCTGGGGCTGAGGCTGGCTGCCCTCCTCTCAAGGCTGGATGCTGGGCCAAGGATGAAGCCAGCACACCACTATTCACGTCCTGTACCTGGAAGAGCCCAGGGAGGACACACTCGCTGTCCCCCACCCCACATAAGCTAGAACATAGGAAGTTTCACCTGAACATGAGGAGAAATTTCTTCTCTGTGAGGGTGACAGAGCCCTGGCACA
Source organism: Phoeniculus purpureus (assembly GCA_028565055.1). NCBI lineage: Eukaryota > Metazoa > Chordata > Aves > Bucerotiformes > Phoeniculidae > Phoeniculus > Phoeniculus purpureus. The sequence goes on from JAOXOE010000343.1 coordinate 17,253,069, forward strand.
GGCTGCCCAGAGAGGGTATGGAGTCTCCTGCTCTGGAGACCTTCAGACACCCCTGGATGCTTCTGTGTGACCTGTCCTAGAGGACCCTGCTTTGACAGGGGTGTTGGACTGGATGATCTCCAGAGATGTCTTCTAGCCCTTGAAACTCTGTGATTCCACCTGAGTGCCATGTCCATCCACCCAGCTCTCAGAACTGTTCCCTAGACTGGTCCAACACAATTGACTATTTCTCAGAATCACTGACCACTGAGCAGGATGGGGAGGCTCATCCTTTGTCGCCGCAAAGGAAAATATCCCCCTGCCTCCCAGCAGTTGCATCTGCCCCAGGGTTAGGGGCCTGTCAGCTCCCACCTCTGCCTGTACCTTGCAAAAACTCACCTCTGAGTTTGCAGAGAAGTCTGTCAAAACCCAAGGTGGTTCCAAAGCCTTTTCAAGGTATCTTTGACCCTGAAAAGCTGTGGAGAAGTTTCCAACAAAATTTCAATTTCCTGAAAAACATCCAGCCAAGCCTCTGCATCACCTGGGTAGCTGTCAGTGGAGAAAAAGGAAGTCAATAATAGCCTGGTCTTATCTGGTTTGTTGTTGTAGCTCAGTTGCACTCACCCGGCTCTAAAGAAAGTTCTCATCAGTAAAATTCTTGAGCATGAAAAAGCTGCATCTCTCCCCCTCCCCAAAGACAGAGGAAGCTCTGCAGCTAACTCGCAGTGGGATCTGCAGCGTGCACTGGGATGTCTGAGGCGCTCCAGAAATCATTTTCCAATGCATCGAAACAGAGTGAGCACAGCACGTACAAACAAGCAGAGAGCTTTCTGGAGCTAGAGCTTCAGAGTTTTACCTCCCAGTTTTTCCTGCAGAGGCTGTATATCTGGCTCTGGTGCTTCTGCAGTGGACGTGCTGAAGTTCACACACCCAGCTTCGCCACTGCCCTAAGCCATGGGTTTGATTCCCTTGGTTTTAGAAAGGCTGCTGGGTTGTACTTTTCTAGCAGCTTGAAAGCTCATAACAGAATCATTTAAAGGACACAATGGCTTCACAGCACTTAGACTTCTCTCACAGTAACACAACCCCTTTTGCTGACAACGGCAGCAGGAGTGACAGCATCTGTCCCATGTGCCCTGAGCGTGGTGGCTCTGCTGAGCGTGGCTGTGCTTGTTCTGAAGCAGTGGCCACGCTCGCCCACAGGTCAGGGGAAAATGCTGGTACCATTACATCCATCCCAGCTGCCAGCAGTGGATGCTGCAGACAAAGTCAGCTCTGCGTGAAAAAAGGAGCAACTACAGCTTTCTATCCAGAGCCAGAGAAAAGGCCACTCCAGGCTGAAGACCTCAGTCCCAGAGTTGGGCCTCTCTGTTCTCGAAGAGGTATCTGTCTGCCATTCTAGCTGTTCACATGGGGAAAGCGTTCCAACCCAGCAGCTTCACTCAGAGCAGCAGTAGAGGGAATGTGGCTCCCACAAGCCATCCACAATTATTAACAATTGAGGTGGAAAGAGATTGAGGAGATCAGTGAAAGGTATGACTAACTCCATGGCAGTTCCTTTTCCCAGCTCTCCTCTCTGCATCTGCCCCGCTGGCTTGCGGGTGTTTCGACAGCAAGCCACAGAAACCCCTGTGGCAAACTCTGAGGAGCTCTCAAGGGAGAGAAGAAATAGGTACGAAATTGTTACTCATTTTGCTCTCTGTGTTTATTTATTTTGGACCCATTGGGCTTGACCGCAACTAAAACTTTATGAACCTAATAAAATTCCCAACATTCTCAGACATGGGTCGTGATGTTTATATATGAGGCAGAATACAAAGGTGTATTTATGAGGAGACTGGAAGTAGTTAGAGATGCTGGAGTTCAGGGGAAGCATGAAATACACACAATAAACGTTCTCAAGATTAGCACAGCTCCAGTCTAGCTAACCAGTGCCCTTCCCACCTGGGAAGATGAAGATCAACCACTTATCAAAACCAGAAGTGCTGTGGAAAAGCTGCACACCTCCTCACAGGCGTCAGTACACAGCAACTTCGTTATTGTTTGACAGATACTGACTTATTTGCTGTGACTAAACCACGAGCTCGCTCACTGTGGCAGTACCTACACACTCTAATAAACAGGGGAAAGCTGCGAGAGTCAACAGCTCTTTTCCCTCTGGCCTCATACAGCACACAGTATTCCTCAGTTTCATAAGCAAGTGACACTGCCTGACTCAAGTAGAGGGATAACGGGTCTTGGCGACAGGTTAGGCTTCCCATTTCTGTAAGTAAGAAGCAGCTAGAGAGGAGACACGCCGGGGTCAATTCCTGCCAAAAACCACCAAGCAGGAGCAAACACACAGTTCTGTCAGTACACAGACAGCGTCACTTCCCCCATCCCTATTGTCTCTGGCCATCTCCACCCCACTCTGTCCCACATACACACAAAACGAATAGAAGGCCCTGCGTTCATCGTCCTCCTGTCATGCATGATTGTCTTACTGATTTCACCATTAACTCTTTTAGATACTTCCTGTCAGCGCAAGACTTCTCCCTCCCCTCGAGAGCAGCAGACTTTTCCAGTGTGGATTATGTTCCCAGCAGATGCTGCAGGATGTGAAGCCCTTGCTTTCCCCTTCATTGAAAAGGCACTTGCAATGCCTTTCTTGTTTTCTCGTCCTGCAGGTGCGTCAGAGCCAGCAGCAATGGCCCATCCAAACCTGCATCGGTGACAGCAAGTAACACAGATAAACTGGTATCTCACCACATGGACCCTGTCAGTGGCTGTCTCTCAGCTTTAATCATTTTCCATGAGTTTGTCAACCTTCCCTCGAGCTGATCCTCACCACCTTTCACTGCTGACCTCGGAAATGGCTCCGTAACTGAAACGTTCCTTGTGTAATAGACAGTGAGCTGGAATTACAATGGAAGTTGGTTGCCTCCACCTGGTGCATTGGGTTTCCTGGTCACACCCAAACTGTCAATCACACACACCTTTCTGTAAGCACTTAGAGAAATCACTGCTTTAGGTGACTGCTGGCACCCTGAGACCAGCAAGGAGACACTGGAGCAAATTTTGTGCTGTGCTTGCCGCCTCCTGGCCACGGGCTGCTGGGTGTGGGTGCAGGAGTGTGGAGGAGCCCCCTGTGAAGGCTGGATAGCCCTCACAGCCAGCACAGCCAGGTCACAGGGGACCGGATGGAGTAGATAGCCCTGAGCAGCAATAGGGGATGGTGAGGAGGTAGCCGCAAGGCTTGGAAGTGCACAGGGAGTGGGCGGAACCATTTGCAGGAGCAAGGAGAGGCAGCCAGTGCTGCAGAGGTGACTGTCCTTCCTTCCTCAGTCTTGGGGAGGAACCCGCAGGATGGTGGCCTGGCATGGGGATGGTTGGAAGGCAAAAAGTTATCCTGAGGATACAGCAGTTCCTCATGGGCAGAACATCTGAGCTGAGTACACAAACCCCCCACCCCGCTCCTCAGCACAGCTTTAAATTAAAAAAAAATCTCTTCTATAACACCACCAGGGAGTGGCTGATGGAGCTTTTTACAGTCCAAAGCATCCAGGAATTCACTACTACTCTGTGGATGTGTATTAAACATTTAAAGATGACATTTAAATGATCATATTAGGAAGATTTCATACCCTTTGCAGACACACATTTTCAGAGCGAAGTTGCTTTTCTTCCACAAAGCTAATGAGCTCAGAAGTGGGAAGCTGCTAAAGCTGTCTGCATGGTACAGCTCAGCACTGCTCTGCCTGCTGCTGGGTGACGTGCGGCAGCTCCTCCAGGATCTCAAGAGGCCGAGTTGAAGGGCTCAGGCCAGGCCAAAACAGAAACAGGAAACCACAAAATACCGTAACAGATATTCAGAATCATAAATCTATAACCAGCAAAGTAAAGACCCTGTCAACATCTTCATGTTAAACAGCCATTTGTGGAGGCATGCAAACGAAAGAGTTAACGAGCCCCATTCACAACGCTGCCTCGGCATGCCCAGGAGTTTTGGAGTACTGCTATAAACATCACATCCGCTGGAAGCTGGGCTCCCCTTAACCTTTTAACATCTCTGCACCACACACTTACAGCCCTACGCACGGTGTCCAGGGTAGGCAGCCATCCTGAGGGATCAGTGTGGCAGTTTCCATGAGCTGCTCCCTGGACAATCAGCAGCGCTGAGGCCAGAGGCAGGGACCACCAGCCAGTGCTAATCTCAGAAGCTGGCTGTGCCATGCCACAGTGGGCAGCAGACCCACAAATTGCTGGTGAGCACAGGCTCCCCTCCAGCGGAAGGAGAGGGTGCAGGTGGTTGAGTGCCATGGACACCTGGACACAAGTGCTTTCTCTTGTTTTCCTCACAAGCAGCAAAGCACTTGACAGGGACACGGGGATTCACTCTGTGCCTGTAACTGGATCAGAAGAATAAACTGGCCACACTGGTGTCACAATCTCCATCTGTTTCTCTTCTCAGAGAAATTTGACCACTCACTAAAAATTGATGGCAGGAGAAACTTTACCACACAGATTGTCTTGTATGAAAACCCACTGCTGTTTGGTCTCAGTTTAGATCGCTCCTTAATACTGCCCACAAGATGTTATCACCTTGTTAACGTTTTATGACTATTACTGCTTTCATTTCTAAGCTCGTGCATCTTCCAGCTACTCAAAGGCATGTCCAGCACGTTCGGCCCAGAGCAAAAGAAGTCTTCTCTTTCCCAGTCTTTGAAGGACCATCACTCAACCTGCAGTAACTACGAAACAACAAACCCACAGATCACTCTCTTCCCAGTGCGTGGCCAAGTAAGCTGGTAAGCTCAAACACATGGTTCTCAGAAGATTAATACATCCTTCTGCATGAATCCAATAGTTTACCTTTAGACCCCAGGGCTTTTTTGCTGTAGCACACACAGTCTCCCTGAGAGCACACATTTAACATCCCCAGTCTTGGCAGAAAAGCCCCTGTTGATACCTCTATCACCGTAAAACCTGCTCCTGCTGACTGAATTAATTACTTACAAAGCCAACAGTTCTTTAAGACGGTGCAAAGTAAAACCAACCAAAAAAGCTGAACATAAAAACTGAAATGGAATCACAACGTCTGCTAGAACGTTATAATAAGAGTGAGGGAACGCTTGCAGTGTTGAACCTTGGCCCCTGGACTGGTTCCACAGGATCACATTTCAGAATGTGGCAGCACCTACAGACTCACGTGGGGCTCTCGCAGCGCTTTTCAGCATGTGCATCGGCCCGTCCCAACAGTCTGAAACTGCTCAGATCAACTCTGGAAACTATTTAGCACCTGAATCCCTTTACTTCCACATAAACGTCTCAGTTCCTTAATCACAATTGGGAAAACTACCTCTCTGTCTCTCAGGAACCACTGAACGTATTCTTCACAAGAGTTCTGAAGTCTTTCAGAAGTGATGGAAAAGAAAAAGTCCGGAGATAGCCTGGACAGACCAAAGTCAAGCGAAGAATTAAGAAAGAGAGGTCATTACTGACAGGATGAGCTTCGTTTTGTCTCTTGGAGATAGAGACAGGCAGACAGCAACAGATACAGGCCCTGGTTCTCGTGGGGGATTTTAACTACCCTGATATTTGCTGGAAGACCTACTCAGGCAGCCACCTACAGTCCAGGAGGTTCCCTCAGTGCATTGGTGTCAATTTCCTGATGCAAACGGTGGAGGAGCCCACTAGGAGAGGAGCGCTGCTGGATCTTGTACTCACCAACAAGGTGGGTCTGGTTGAAGCAGTGAACATTGAGGGCAGCGTTGGTTGCAGTGACCATGAGGTGGTGGAGTTCAGGGTCTCATGTGGTAGGAACAGAATACCTAGCAGAATCACAACCCTGGACCTCAGGAGGGCCAACTCTGGCCTTTACAAGCAATTGCTAGGGGAAATCCCATGGGACAGGGTACTGGCAGGTAAAGGGGCCCAAGATATCTGGTTAACATTCAAAGACCACTTCTATGAAGCGCAACACAAGAGCATCCCAGCAGGAAAGAAGTCAAGGAAGGGAGCCAGAAGACCTGTGTGGTTAAAGAGGGAGCTGCTGGGCAAACTGAAGAGGAAGAAGAAAGTCTATAGGTCATAGAAGGAGGGGATGGCCTCTTGGGGTCATTATAAGGCTTTGGTGAGAGGACAAGGGGATGCAACTAGGAAAACCGAGGCCCCCTTGGAATTAAACCTTGCAAGAGAGGTCAAGGGCAACAAAAAGGGCTTCTTTAAATACATTGCAGGTAAAAACTAAACCTAGAGGCAATGTAGGCCCCCTGCTGAATGAGATGGGTGCCCTGGAGACAGAGGATACAGAGAAAGCAGAGATACTCAACACCTTCTTTGCCTCTGTCTGTACTTCTGGGGGCTGTCCTGATATCAAGACCCAGACTGCTGAGTCTCCAAAGGAAGTTGGGACAAGAGAAGAGCTTACCTTAGTTGATGAGGACTGGATTAGAGATCAGTTGAGCAAACTGGATGTACAAAAATCCATGGGCCCAGATGTATGCTAAGGGAGATGGCAGAAATCATTGCTAGGCCACTCTCCATCATCTCTTCTAAATCATGGGGACCAAATGTCACTCCAATCTTCCAAAAGGGTAAGAACGAGGACCCAAGTAACCATAGACCAGTCAGCCTCACCTCCATCCCAGGAAAGGACACGGAACAATTTATGCTAGACACTGTCTCCAGACACATCAAGGACAGGAGGGTCATTAGGCAGTCAGCATGGCTTAACCAAAGGGAAAGTCATTCTTGACCAACCTGATAGCATTTGATGAGGGCATAATCAGGTGGATAGATGATGGCAGAGTGGTGGATGTGGTCTATCTTGACTTCAGTAAGGCATTTGACAGAGTCTCACACAGAATCCTCACAGCCAAACTGGGGGTCCTGGTGGACAGCAGGATGACCATGAGCCAGCAATGTGCTCTTGTGGCCAAGAGGGCCAACATCATCCCGGAGTGGATCAGAAGAGGAGTGGTTAACGGATCGAGAAGGGGTTCTTCTCCCACTCTGCTCTGCACTGGTGAGACCACATCTGGAATATTGTGGCCAGTTCTGGGCCCCTCAGTTTCAGAAGGACACACAACTGCTGGAGAGAGTCCAGTGCAGAGCCACAGAGATGATCAAGGGTGTAGAACACCTCCCTTATAGGGAAAGGCTGAGGGAGCTGGGTCTCTTGAGCTTGGAGGAGCCTGAGGGGTGACCTCATGAATGTTGATAAATATGGAAAGGGCGGGTGTCAGGAGGATGGAGGCAGCCTCTTCTGAATATCTTCTAGTGATAGGACAAGGGGCAATGGGTGTGAGCTAGAACATAGGAGGTTCCACATCAATATGAGAAGGAACTTTTTCCCAGTGAGGGTGACGGAGCACTGGAAGGGGCTGCCCAGGGGGCTTGTGGAGTCTCCTTCTCTGAAGATGTTTAAAACCCGCCTGGACATGTTCTTGCGCGACTTGGTCTAGGTGATCCTGCTGTGGCAGGGGGATTGGACTAGATGATCTTTCGAGGTCCCTTCTAATCCCTAATGTTCTGTCATTATTATAACAGCGCTTTATCTGTGGCACTGTAATCACACTTCCATTTTTAAATCACAGTGGGCCACTTGTAAACCTCTCAAAATATTTTTAGAATCGCTACTGAATGAATAAACTATATATTTTTACTTATTTCTTGGGTTCTAATTGAAGGAAATGAAGTGCTTCCTCTTTGAAAATACAGAGTAGCTAACAATGAGCTTTGGAATGATGCTTCATTATGTTTTATACGGATATTTAATTAGGGTAGGGCAGGTAAAATACCGTCTGTTACTGTGCACTTTATGCAGGGTCTCTATCTTGGTGGCTTCTCTAATTATTCAATACCAATACCCCTTAATCAACGCAAATATTTGCATTAAACCTGTTGATTTATAACATTAAGACTACAAAACGTGCCATTACAACAGGAAAAAAAAAGAAGACCTGTTGTTAAGACTGTGATCTCAGTCTCGTGATCTCATCATTTCTATCTAATTTGATATGAACCTACTACTTCCAAGGTGGTAACTTGTGTACCTTTAGGAGTAGCTCAGGGACACGGCTTAGCGGTGGCCTTGGGACAGTTGGGTCAGTGGTTGGACTCGTTGATCTTAAAGGTCTTTTTCAACCCAAATGATTCTGTGAAAGGTGCTATTTTTTCTTTGAATGGAACAAGCAGAGAAAGTGTGAGTCAGCCACAAGCCTCCTTGGCTAGTTTTGAAATTACTGATTTTTGCCTAAGACACTGCTCCCTTGCTCTAACATGGCTTTCTGCTTGTCATCTGTGGCACCACAAAGTCACTGAATTCATAGAATCATTGGGTTGGAAGGGACCTCCAAGGTTTATCTAGTCCAACCCCTTGCAACAGGCAGTTACATCACTCACCAGACCAGATTGCCCAGAGCTGCATCCAGCCTGACCTTGAACAGCTCCAGGAATGGGGCCTCCACCATCTTTCTGAGCAGCCTGTTCCCGAGATCCCCCACACTCAGGTTCAAAACTTTTTCCTCCAGTTCAGACTCAATCTGCCCTTTTCCAGCTTCAAACCATCACCCCTCTTCCTATTGCTCCCCACCTCTGTCAACAGCCTTCGCCAGCCTTCTGACAGGAGGACTGTTAGGAGAGGTCTTTCTCCTTGTAGGCTCTTTAACCAACAGTGCTGTAAGAGGTTTAAAGTGCTCCACCAGAGCTTGGAAACAACCTACTGGGACAAGAAATATAAAATGGTTTGAAGATGACATTTTATGAGTTGAAAAGGAACTAATTCAGTTATCTGAGATATCTGTGGGACTAGACACGAGAACAGAAAGTCCCTTCTAACCTTGCACCCTCAGTTGCTTCTGATACGGAGCAGTAAGAAACGTAGACGACATCTGTCCTACACTGTGGTTTGAGAACATGATTTCATGTCGAGGTTAAAAATCCTTAAATAACCTAATTGCTTGTTCCCACCATTCTTCCAGCCTGCTTCTCAGATGGTGCTGGACCAGAAGTGCTTAAACCTCTTTCAGTTGCCATTTGCAGAACTACACTGGTATTACTGGAGGTAAATCGCCTGAAAACTTTGTTAACAGAGACCCAAAATCTGGAGAATGCAAGTGAATTCCTCAAAGTTAGCTGCAGCAGCCATAGAACAAGGAAGTGCTCAGCTGGTCAGTAGTCAGTGTGGTCAAAACTTTGTATTCCATAAGATGTGTAGAGTGTTTTCTACAGCTACTTGAAAAGAGAGTGTAGAGAGGCAGGGGTTGGTCTGTTGTCCCTAGTGGCCATTGACAGGGTGAGGGGAAATGGCCTTAAGCTGCACCAGGTTTCAGACAGTGGAACAGCTGCCCAGGGTGGGGGTTGAGTCCCCATCCCTGGAGGTGTTGAAGAGAAGGGTAGATGTCCTGTCCGAGGAAAGGGTTTAGTGGTGCTGATAGGCCTAGGAAAAGGTTGGACTTGATGATCTTGAAGTTCTCTTACAGCCCAAACTGTTACATGATTCTGTGATTCTATTATTCCATCACTCTATGACTCCATGGCATATTCCACAATATATCAGCGAGAACCCAAAGCTGCAGAAATGTGTTGCCCCAAGCAGCACCCCTGAAGGGCTCCATCTTCAAGAACTGCACAGGTTCTGTTCTGCAACGCTCATATTGGTGCTGTGATGGCAGGGGTTAGCTAAAACCTGCAACAGGTGTGATATCATTAGATAGGCAAAGAACCCCTGTTACAAAGGAAACCTTCAGGATATACTTGAGGCTTCACAGAAAACTCTGACTGCTGTACTCATTTGGTCATCCTGATGGGCAAAAAAGACATTGAGGAATGGGTCCAGAGAAGGGCAACAAGGTTGGGGAAGGGGCTGGAGAACAAACCTTGTGAGGAGGGAGATGGGGCTGGTTAGTCTGAAGGTAAGGAGGCTGAGGGGGGACCTTCTTGCTGTCTACAACTGCCTGAAAGGAGGGTGGAGAGAGGTGGGGTTGGTCTCTTCTCACAAGGAACAAGAGATAGGACAAGAGGAAAGGGCCTCAGGTTGCTCCAGGATGAAGTTTAGGTTGGACATGAGGAGAAATTTCTTCCTGGAAAGGTGAACAAGCTGCCCAGGGAGGTGGTTGAATCGCCATCGCTGGCCATGTTTCACAGTCATGAAGATCTAGAGCTCAGGGACAGGGGTTTAGCGCTGGGTTGGACAGCTGGGTTAATGGTTGGACGCCATCAGCTTGAAGGTCTTCTCTAACCAGACCAATTCCGTGATTCTATCCCAATTTTCTGTAATATCAGCAGGTAAACTAACCCAGAGACAACTCCACATGAGGGCACAAGGCATCACCACTTCCAGGAGGTAACAAAAGCTGTTAATTCAGTTTTTTCTGTATCATCCAATAGATGATGACAATTTGGTTTTTTTCAGCAAATATGAGTAAATCAGTGTGAACACAACCCACGACTGCTCTATCCATCACAGGAGTCGACAGAGCACAACCGCTGTGTTACATAGAAGATGAGAAATTCCTAAGTCAGCTTTAGGCTCAAAAAAGAACATGGAATCCTGCAACCTTTGCTGGGAGGTGCTTTCAGTACATACTGACATCACCTGAGTCTCTTGCATTTAAAGACACTTGTAAGGGTGAGATGGAGGTCATCTAACTGTACGGGTGGTATTCATCACTGCTCACTGTAGAGCTGAGTATCTGCAGGGCATTGTGTACACCTCTGAGCAAAATGTCCCAGTTATTGTGTGGGAAAATAGGATGGGATTCCAGATACTGATGTAACTTTAAGTACTCAGAGGTGTCCTGTCTAGCACCCAGGCCTGAGACATTCAGATTGCTCTAGGTGTCTGTGTATGGGCAAGCCCCTGTATCCACAGTGTCAACATCTTCACCTGCCATAGCCCTGTCTGTGGCTAGAGCCAATGGAGAAGACTATGAGCACTTTAAAATGAGCTCATTGCTCTCAATCTTCTATTTGCCTCTTTTTCTGTCAAGGAAGGATGGGGTTGACCAGATGAGACATTGCCTGGCTGTAGAGCGGCCTGGCAGGGAAGGACCTGGCAGTACTGGTTGACAGCTGTCTGAACAGGAGCCAGCAGGGTGCCCAGGTGGATAGGAAAGCCACTTGGCTTGGATCCTGGCTTGGATCCGCGATAGTGTGGCCAGTATGGCTAGGGACGTCATTCTCCCCCTGTACTGGGCACTGGGGAGGCCTCCCCAAAAGTACTGGGGCAAGTCCTGTGCCCCTCATTTCAAGAAAGAGATTGAGGGGCTGGAGTGGATCCAGAGGAGCAACCAGGCTGAGGAAGGGACTGCAGGGAACATCTGATGAGGAGAGGCTGAGGGAGCTTGGGTGTTTAGCCTGGTGAAGAAGACACTCAGTAGGGACCTTCTCCCTCTTTACAACTATCTGAAGGAAGGTTGTAGTCAGGTGGTGTCGGGCTCTTCTCCCTGGCAACCAGCGCCAGGATGAGAGGGCAGGGACTGAAGCTGCCAGGGGAGGTTTAGGCTGGATGTTAGGAAGCTCTTCTTCAGGGAAAGGGTGATCAGAGCCTGGACTGGAGTGGACTGCGCAGGGAGGTGGTGGAATCGCCATCCCTGGAGGTGTTGAAGGACACCCTGGCTGTGGCCCTTAGTGCTCTGGTCTGGCCGCTGTGGTGATGTTAGGTCCTGTGCTGGGCTGGGCTGGATGAGCTCCGAGGGCTTCTCTGGCCTCACTAAGTCTGTGATTGTGTGATTCTGTTATTTCCTCAGATGGCAGAGCTGTGTCAAAGGGTTTTCCAGACCAGGTTTTCAGCTGGGCTCTGTCAGTCCGAGGACGAGTTCCGGCTCTGATGTCACCCATACTCCGCCTGGCCATGATGTCACAGTGGGGCTGTGATGTCACAAAGCCCCACAGTGCCAGGCTGGCTATAAAAAGCTGCCAAGCAGCCCCTGGTTCCCAGTCTAGCGACAGGCTAGGAGCAGTAGCAGCAGAGAGCAGCCACTGCTATAAAACTGTAGCTAAAACATATTTGAGCGCAGTGAAAATGTTCCTGCCCAAAACCACTTTCTTTGTCCTCCTGCTCCTCGTGGCCCTGGGGGCCACACCGGCTGAGGCAGCCTCTCGGCGACGACAGGTAGCAGGTAAGTGGGTGGTGCTGGTGCAGTTCTGCAAGGCCAGCAGGTTCTTCTCCCTGAGAGTGGAGATGGTGGTTCTTCCTGCGGGACTTTAGCCAGGGGTTCCTCCCTGTGTGCGAGAGCTCTCCCAGCAAGCAATCCATGAGAGGCCCTGGCTTGGTGCATCTGCCGTCTCCATGGCCCAAAAGACACTTGGTTTGCAGAGCTGCCAGGGGCCAGCCAAGAGGTCCCCAGGACCCACTTGTCCCTCTCATCTGTGCTTGTTTCTAGGCAAGGCTGCAGGCAGCGGCCACCCGGCTGCTCAACTGGACCTTCGGTCAATGTTGAAGATTCTTAGACGTAAGTTCTCAGCAGCCCTTCCCTTGACGGACAAATCCTGACGACGGGGCAAGAGCTCAGTCCTCTGCAATTTCCCTGCAGATCCTGCTGTGGTGAAAGATTCCAAGAGTCATCCTGACACTGCAGACCTTAAGCCAGTGGAAGGTCCCACAGGTCAGTCAACTGGAGCATTTCCCCTGTTCACCTGGGCTCTATGTGAAAAGCAGGTGGCCCCTTCAGTGGCCAATGGGTCAGAGATGAGAAGAGCAGAGCGGGGAGGGCTCAGGGCCAGGCCCCAGGGCCTTATGTTGCCTGCAGCAGGCACCATATCCTGGTGGGGAAGGTTCCTGCTGACCCAAGTGTCCCACAATCTCTCTGCAGACACTGACCAAGAGGATGAGGCACAAGAAGCAGTTTCTGAGGGGGGCAGCGATTCACTGCCAAGTGCTGAGGAAACTGAGGTGACGGCGGCCACTGACAAACCAGGTGAGTGCTGTCCTGGGTCATCTGGGGTCACCCACTGGGATGGAAACTGAAAAGGACTCGGTAGCCCTGGGTTCCCCACAAGGTGCCAAACTGGGCCGCAGGGTGGCAGGTTCCTACAGGAGGGCATCTTGTGCTGGTCTCCTGGCTGGAGTCTCTCACTCTGCAGCGTCAGGGGAGAGTTCCTGTGGGGAACCCGTTATCCCGGCCTTCTGGGGAGCTGCTCTGACACTGTAGGTCCCCAGAGGTGACAGAAGCTGCTCTGGCTGTTTAAGTGACAGAGGTGCCTGCGGGAAGGACTTTCCCCAGCTCCTCAGAGCGATGTCACTTGTGTGCCCTCTCCAACCTGCATCTGTCCCATGGGTGAGTGGCCTCTCTGTGCCGGCCTCACTGGCCAAGAGCTGCTTTTCGGTGTTTTGCTCCTGTGAAATTGAGCCAAGCCCTTGTGTTCAGGCCCTGCAAGACGATGGAAGTGCCCAAAGCCTTTTGAACTTATGAAGAAGATCCTCTGGAAATTGGGAAAGCTGCCCAAAGGTGGGTATATTTTAGTCTGCCTGACCCCTCACGCTCAGTAAGTGGGAGCTGCATGTGGACCCGCTGTAGCCTGCCCAGGGGCAAGGGGTGGCTCAGAGCCTGGCAGCTGCAATGCTGGTCCCACACGTCACAGGCAGTGCCCAGCCACAGCGATGGGGCAGAGCCTCTGCTGCCATGCTGAGCGCTGATCTGATTTCTCTGCTTCTTGGCAGCACTGTTGAAGGTCACCATGGCCAAGGAAGAGCAACAAGGCCAGGAATCATTCCAAGAGGACTCAGGTACTGAAGCCATCTTGCTGGGCTGTCTTGCTGGGGTCTCTAAGTGGGAGACATGTCACTAAAGCATGGGGTGGCCGGGTGCGTTGCCTGTGCTGGAGGAGAGGGGCCTAATGTGTCCCCTCGGGGATGTGGGAGCTGTTCTGCGGTGGTGGCAGGAGGGATGCTTGAGGTGGCCCAGCCTGGCTGTGTCTGTTGATGGAGCCCCTGCTCAAGCAGCTGTGCTGCCCTCATGATCTTCTTGGGGCTGGGGAGCTGTGTTGGTTGGGACAGGCTGTTGGGGGAATGTTCCAGGTCAGCAGCTCCGGGGTCAGCAGAACTTGCTGGCCATGGGAAAAGTGCTACAAGCCCAGGGTCAGAGGTGCCCACGACGGACTAATGTTCTGATTGCTCATGCAGATGTGGTTGCTGACATAAATGAAGACGCTCCTGACCTTGATGAGATGTCTGGCAATATTGAGACTCGGCAGTGGCAGGAAATGCTTCACAACCCTCATGGCGAAAGGAAAATCTTCCAGGCTGGCCAGCAGACAAACATTCTCATCACCATCGTCACAATAATGTTGGTGCTGCCAGTGGTCGGAGCCTTGGGCTGGCTCCTCTACCAGAAGCTTTTGAAAAAAAAGTGAGCGGCTCGTCTGTTCCTCCAATGGCTGTTGCTACCCGCGGAGCACTTGTAGTTGGCTTCCTGGGCAGTGCCTGTCCGGTGCTTTGCCTGTCCTCTGAGCTGCTGTGGCTGCAGCCAGGGTCAGCTCAATGTGCCCCTGCCTAGGCAAGAGTGGCTGGTGCTGAGCTGGGACAGCTGTGGGCTGCAAACTCAGTCCCTTTGTGCCAGCTGCGGCCCAGGGCCTCAGGAACTTCTCTCCCTCCCTCCACAGGTCCAGAGAGACACTTGTTTGACCCTGAAAGCAGCTGAAGATCTTAGAAAAGTTCCTGTTATAATGTTATTTCTTAATAACATTAGCATAGTTCTTAGCACTTGTTATCAGTTCTTGTTGTTTGTTACTAATCAATAAAGTTGCATGGATGGCAGCGCTGTGTCACAGAGGTTTCTGTCACGGGTTCCCCACGGGGCTGTGTCAGCCCCTGCTTTCATACAGCTTCCCGCAGTGCCCGCGGTCTCTGCTGTGCAATGTAGATACTACCAGAGGCATCTTCACCAGACTGAGCTGGCTCTTCAGGGAAGGGGTTGGGCTGGAAGGGAGCTGAGGAAAAGAGAAAATTGATCCTGTGATTCTGTGATTACCCACCTGAAATACCAAAAGGGGATAAAAATCAGAGAGGTTTACTAGGGTGGGAAGTTTATTTGTTTATTTATACCACTGGTCCCAGTACTGACCCTTGGGAGACTCCACTAGACACAGGCCTCCAACTAGACTGTGTCCCACTGACCACTACTCTCTGGCTTCTATCCTGCAGCCAGTTCACGATCCACCGCACTACCCTATTGTCCAGACCACACTGCCTCAGTTTGGCTGTGAGGATGCTGTGGGAGACTGTGTCAAATGCTTCACTGAAGTCAAGACAGACCACATCCACGGCTCTGCCATCATCCATCCACCTGGTTCTGCCCTCATAAAAGGCTCTCAGGTGGGTCAAGCATGACTTCCTCTTGGTGAAGCCATGCTGACTGTCCCTAATGACCCTCCTGTCCTTGATGTGCCTGGGTTCTCCTTCTAACCCTTCTAGAAGATTGTGGGACATTTGCTATCTTCCGGTCCCCAGGCACCTCTCCTGATCCCAAAGACTTAGCACAGACGATGGAGAGTGGCTTAGCAATGACTTCCGCCGTCTCCCTTAGCACTTGCAGGTGCATTCCATCAGGGCCCATGCATTTATCTACATCCAGTTTGCTCAACTTATCCCTAACTCAGTCGCCATCACCCAGGGCAAGCTCCTCTCTTGTCCCAACTTCCTCTGGAGCCTCAGCAGTCTGGGGCTTGATATCAGGGCAGTCCCCAGAAGTATAGACAGAGGCAAAGAAGGTGTTCAGTATCTCTGCTTTCTCTGTATCCTCTGTCCCCAGGGCACCCACCTCATTCAGCAGGAGGCCTGCATTCCCTCTAGGTTTAGTTTTATCTGCAATGTATTTGAAGAAGCCCTTTTTGTTGCCCTTGACCTCTCCTGCAAGGTTTAATTCCATGGAGGCCTTGGCTTTCCTAGTTGTGTCCCTACGTCCTCTAACTAGACCTTTATAATCATCCCAAGTGGCCATCCCTTCCTTCCATGATCTATAGACTTTCTTTTTCCTCTTCAGTTGAACAAAGTTATTTTAGTAAGGCTCTAGAGTTAGTTCAAAGCTATCAAAGACTGAATCTCTCTGTTTTGTAACTGAGATGTTTTGTTTTTGCATAATTGTTTATTCACTTGTGTTTAGTGTTGGATTGATAATGTGGAATGAATGAGTGACAGTCTAGGGACCAGACCTTGACTGAATCATAGAATCATTTTGATTGGAAAAGACCTTTAAGATCATTGAGTGCAAGCTGTTAACCCAGCACTGCTAAGTCCACCACTAAACTATGTCGCTAAGCACCACATCTGCATGTCTGTTAAATACCTCCAGGGATGGTGACTCAACCTCATCTAGGACAAACCCTCCAGTTTTGTCTTACTCAGTTACCAAAATGTTTAGGTGTTGCACCTTGCAGGTATTGCTGCAGCTTCTGTCAGCGTTAGAAAAGGTACTCCTCCATGTCCTCTCTGACTGATTTATTACTGCTATTGCTGCTTTTCTGGAGGTGGTTTTGAAAAGCAGATAGCTAGCTCTTGTTGGCATCTCTTTCTTCTTGTCCTGATGGGATGGGCAGATTTCAGGTTTGCTTCTCTGGGAAATCACTTGTGGTTCAGCATCTTTGCTGTGCTGAGTGAGCAGTACTGTGATCATGCACTGGTTTATTTTTCAGATGTGAGGGGTTTTTTATGGCACATTTTCTAGTGCCTTGTCTGATGACTGCTTTCTGTATAATCTTGACAATAGTGCTACTAAATTTCCTTACAGCTCATAGCTAGTCAGCATGTTTCCTCTTGATTTTGTCTGGGAAATGTCATGATTTGTGCGGATATACCTTCGTGACGCTGTGTCCTATTAATGACAGTCTTTGATTTTGTTAATAGTTCTGCCAGCCCAAAGAATCCCCTTTCGATTTATTAATCAACTTGCTTTCCTAACTCTGTGACCCACAAACCTGGCTTGATGCCACTCATTGTTAACTAGGAGCATCAACAGAGTTTGTTAGCAGTCGCAGCACTGAATTTTCAGCTCCCCTTTCCATTTTTCCCTGTGCCTGATTTATGTTTCTCACTTGAAAGCTGGCTCAGGGAAATCAGGTCCTAATTGGTTGCCTATCTGTGTATGATTTTAAAGGTCATATTGATTGAGTACTATCTTATTTCACTGCAAATACGATAACTGTCACTTTTTGGTTGCTTCTTGGCAATCACTATTAATTTAGTTGAAAGTGTTCAGAGTATAGTATTATGTTTCTCTGATTATTGAAACATTTCAAATATTCTAGAAGGCGAGTTTCAAGCTTCTTTTAGCACTAATTCTCAAAATGTGGTCCTCATTATTTTCACCATCTCTAATTTCCATAAAGGGGTAGTTGCTTATTTTCGGTATTCTGTTTGCCATAGTGACTGCTTTAATTTGTCTATGAAAGGTGACACTGTGTGTGTTCTGCAAGACCTGCTTGCTAACCTGTTTTTCCAAAAACACCTTGGAAATGGGATTTGTTTCTCTCCAGTCCCTTTAAACAGCCTGGGTGGCCCTAGAAGAAGTAGCACCCTTGGCCATAGCTGCTGTTGTCCTTGGAACATACAAACCTGGCCACAATAAGTAGGTAAATACAACTACGTCAAGGCAAAATTGGTCTAATAAAGTTTGTTGCTTCATACTACCACCGCACCCGAGTCTTAAATCCAGTTCTTCATTTCATTCTCTCTTACTGGAGTATTTTTCTTCGTATTGCTGTCCTATTACAGGCTGAGAAAAGCTTTCTCATGTGGTAAATTAACCCATTTCCCCCTGAATGCTGTTTTGGCAGCACTTTCCTTAATTACTTATTTTGAGGGACAGTATAATGCATACAAATTCATCAACAGTGGCTCCTGGGCATAGATTGAAGAAGAAACTCATAAATCAAGCAATTGCAAGAAGAAGGCCCCTTTACATAAATTTTGAAATTGAAATGAAATATTTACTGGCCTTTAAAACCAGAAAAAGCTTAATTATGCTCCATTGAAGAGCTAACGCATTGCTGGTATGTTTATAAAAAGTAAGCACCGAGTTGCAAATCCCCATGTAATAGAAGCTGTTCTGAGGTCCTAATTCTCAAGTACATGATTCATCCAGTACTGTGACCTCCGTAGCATCCTCTCGGATCTTGGGATTCTCAGTCTTCGTATCTCTAAAGCAGTCCCTGGGCACTGGCAGACGTGCTGCGTGCTTTCTCCTGGCATCAGTTTGGCTGTGTTCAAACTTAAGAAGAATAAGGCCTATAAAAAAAGGGGCACAGTTATGTTTTAATGGGACTTAGTGATTTGGAGACCCATTTCCTTTGAGTTTAGTTAGCACAGATAGCAAAACCAGGCTCTTACTGTCAGGGAAAGCAGATCACTGTAGCTTAGTAGCCTCCAGGTTTGTTTGGAAAATCACTAACGCGTGCAGAGTTGCTGCTGCAACAATCCCTAGCTGGAGTAAGGAGGTTTGGTCCTAGCATTGCACTGTCGACAGGACCTTCGTGCGCTGCTCTGAAGCATAGAAGTGCAGGAAGGCATTTCCTTTCCCTTCTTGTCAAGATTTATAGTTGTAGAAAGCTGAAGTAACTGCATCTAAAGTGTGGTTTTTTACACACTTTACACACTTTTTACACAGTTGCATCTTCCCAGGCTTTCACAAACTTGTCTTCACTCTCTGTTATAATTCATAACTGTAGTTGCAAATCCAGATTTACTGTGATTTCTTGGTTTGCCTTGATTTCATTCACTTGTAGGAGATGAGCAACTTGAAATTTCTGAACTCCAAGTTACAACATATTCTGTTCCTAGTTCTCAGTGAAGTGTAGTCAGTGTGTCCTTCCTTGCTTTGTGAAGTCCATTACTTTTCTATCTGATAGACAAGCCTTTCACGAGCTGACAGTACAACCACTATGAGCTTTGTTGGTTTTCTGCTATAACACAAGGGTGGGAAACGTCTATGATTATTTATAACTAAGCTGCTGTGAGGGCACATTATGTAGCGAGATGTGGATTCATTATGCCACTTTGCTTCCTGAAAGTGAAAGGATTAGTGGCACAGCTTCTGAAAGGTTTGTTCAGATCCTTCAATATTCATATGAGGCAGCAAGAATGTATGTGATTGCAGAGTGAAAGATCTTCAGTTCAGCAGCCTGAATTATGGCATGAAGTCCTTGGAACTTTGTAATCATTATTAGACACTGCCATATTGACAGAAAGATTTAATTTGTCATATAAAACAGAGCAAGAAAGTTCTTCCATAACCCTTTTGAAAAGAAAAGCTTGTAGAAGACTAGTAACAGCCTCAATTTGGAAGTCTACCACTCCAAATCAAAAGCCAGATGCTGGGTTTTGCATTTGTAAACACATTCCCAAACTGGATCCACTGTTTTGTGTAAGATTGTCTGTAGATGCAAGGAAAAGATCAGGTCTGAGCAAGTGGGACAGACTTGCATCGCTGATAATAAGGGAGGTCTTTTGCTTTAAAAACATACTCCTGCTAAAGAGATTGTTTTCCTAATGTCTTTTGCTTAACAATTAAAGATTTGTTTAGGAAAGCAGATTTTTTTAATACTCATTCTCTTTTGAATGCTCTAAATGCTAGGAAGAAAAGCAGAGTTGACTGCGTAATCACTAGAGAAGCTCAGTGTTGCGTTTACCTGCTGTTAACAAAACGATAATCAAACAATAAACTATGAAGACTGAAGTGCTGATTCTCTCTGGTGTGCACCTATCTATGTATTCACACACACACTCACACACATATATATAGAGTTCTCTGAAACTGTCTTCAGTCCTTTTCATGGCTCAGTCCATTGCTGATGGGGCAGCGTGAAGTTCCAGAGGAACCAAGCTGTGTTTTCTTCTGTGGCATCAGGATTAATTCTCATTCAGGAGTGCGGCTGACACGTGTAGGTGGGATGCCACATAAGCAGCTTGCTTTGACTTTTTTTTTTCCTGTGACCATTTGCTTTCCAGTTGTTTTTGTCCTTCACCTGTTTTGTAATTATCCCACTTGCTCCTAAGAAAAATAGAATAAATGTCTGAAAAAGAAGGAAGGATCAGAGCCGATAGTTTACTGTTACATAAATACCCTGCCTATTATTTGTGGGTGTTAATACAGAAGGTCAGAATTACAGATTAATAAATGTAGTCAGTCTTCCAGTTTGGAATAAATTTCTCTCTCTCTCAAGACAGAAGTTCTAGAAATCATTTTTAACTAACAAATTTCATGTAACTTCTCAATCCTTGTGCCTTAGATACTAACTCCGTCACGTTACAGTTGCCAAATCTGGTAATGCTTTGTGACACTAACATTAATGTGGATAATGAGCTCTTTGGGTTGTCAGTGTGACCACTGTGATTTTTGTCCTTGCTTTTGGAAATCTTTCTGACAATGTGATTAATGGCTGGTTTTTATGCTGGTTTTGGTTTAGCAAGAGAAAATGTAGAAAACAGTTTTTCTTTTTCCTTTTTTTACTTGGTGGTTTTTTTTTGTTTTAAGAGCGAAGGGTAGAAATGTGCAACAGTGGAGCCTCAGGTTTCACTGCAGGACACATCCACCTTTATTTATTATGAGCCAAAGCGACTGTTTTTGCAACTATAATTACCATAGAGTCACCCTACACACAGAGTGTCCTCAAGGTTGCGTGAGGCATATCTGCAATTACAACACAAGTCTTCCCTCGTAACAAATGCTCTTGTGCTGGCTGGACTTCTCTCTGCTGTCTGATGGCCAGACCACAGTAAGAGATTTATGATCCTGCTGTTTAACTTTGTCTTAAAAGGAGGTGCATTGGGCTTTTTCCCCCCAATTAAATCATTAAATCATAAGATGACAAAACTGAGAAATAATCTTTGTACAAAGAATTCAGTGGTTTGCTCTTTCTGTTAGCCTCATTCTTAACTTTGTAATTTCCCATTCCCACAAGCAGCTCTAGGAGGGCTTACAGGCAACACGTTGCCAATTAGTCATGGCTTGTGGACTGCTTATTTGAGCAATAGGCTTTTATTTTTGCATCCGGAAGTCCCCGTTTATTACTGCAGATGAACCAACAGGGTGTAATTTCATAGTTAGTTCAGTGGTGTAACTGGTTATGTGAACCAGGAAAGTCAGACTTTAGATATTGCTGCCCAATATTGCTCTGTTTTATAGTCAGATTATTGTAGTATTATAATTGCCTCAGAAAGAGAACTCGTGTCTCCAGTCACAAATGAGTTCACACAGACTATGACACGTTAGCGCAGTGGTAAGGGAGGAGGGCACTGTGCAGTAAATCTAATGATTCGTGTTTAGTGAGAATGAGAGCGTTGGGAAATCTTAACTGCCTGTCCGGAGACTATAAGTCCTACCTGAATGTGTTCCCCAAAAGCTGAATTTACAAGATGTATGGTCCCAGAAAGCAAACCTCACTCTCAAGTGTAACATTATTGCCTCAGCTCCCTAGGCGAAGTGTGAAATGTAGATCACATAAATTCTACAGAGCTTCAGACTTGCCCATGTATGAAATGAGTTTTGGTAACCCCACTAAATGCAGACACCTCAAGGCTGCATCTCATAAACTTGTTGTCAGATTTAGTACTTGATCGTCCGCTCTTTCAGAGTCTACACGTCTCTTATTTTGCACGTTTTCTTGGTAGTCCCCCACAAGGGCCTCTGTGGCTTGCTTGGCTCCATCAGAAGGGGTCTGAGTCCCAAAAGTTAACGCTTTGAGTTTGCCTGTGTTGTAGAGTTCTACAGCTGTTATTAAAAAATCAGAAGCGCGATCAAAACAGATGTCGCCTTTCTGAGTTGTCCATTAACGTGGACAATGCAATGATTTCTGGTTTTGTGCCTCTTTTGCATTTGGCCTTTGAGGGAGGCGGTTCTGTCTCGCCACAAAACATCAAGGGTGCAGTGAACTGTCTTAAATGGTCTTAGCTCAGTGCTTACCCCAGTGAAACTAATATTTAGGGACTGGAAGCGGTGCTGTCTCTGCTTTGTGTTTGGTGATTCCTGATAGAACTTAACTCTCTGAATACCTGTGTTACTGGAGAGAATGAATGGTTTCCACTTTTCTTTGTGTGTTCTAACTGATGTTTACATGAAATAATAAGCAAACCCACCTTTCAAGCTTCCCTGAAAGCAGAAGCATGAAAACCATTGACATGTACACATTTTCAGCGTGTGCTTTTCTCCCTAAGAGTGTCACAAAGTCTGCTGCCTCAGCCCTGCACAGGGTGGGATTTCAGATGCCTTCTGCTGCTTGGAACAGCTCAGTTCTCTAGTTCTAACCACCTCCATGTCCACCATGCTTGATGTGTTTGAGTTCCATCCTGAGGCGCTGAACTCTCCCTGTGTGCTGTGTGACAAGGTTAAGTCCCTAACTTGGTGTTCCATTACTCTGCAAAACCACTGGTGTTCCCAGAGTACGTGAATTTGCTAGGAACTTCTGAAACCCTCTCTGTCTTTCATCACACTGCAACTGCTCGCGTTGTTTAATCACTAGATTTAAAACTGCAGCTCTAATTTTAACATCAGAATTGGCTGCTGTGGAAGTAGCTGTGATGAACCAAATGAAAGGTTGTTAGCCAAATTTTTTTTCCTATTTTGCACTCTAATAGTCATCTGGAGAAATCTCTTAAAAGTTATTGTAGCAGCTTTATGGGCTCCGTACGGAGGAAGTTATATGACCCTACTGAGGTTTTAAGCCACTATTATCATAGAATCATAGCTTTGGGTTGGAAGGGACCTTCGAAGGTCACAATGCTGTGGCGTGACACACATTGATGATTAACACACTGAATGGGGAAAAAAATGCCCTTCATGGAGATTCTGCCTGACTTTAGGAATGCCTGGCTGTAGAGGGCAGCTCTTTCTGTTTCAAATGGCTCCAGGTGCTGGGTGTGTTTTGTGTGCCATATCTAGACCTGCTGTAGTTGATGCAGATTGCTGTAACCCAGCAGAAATAGGCATTAACAAGATATACTGCTTTTCTTTATGATGTTTCTAGTGGAGAAGATGCTAAAGGAGGTGCTAGTACTTCTCAATGTTTAAACAGTCAAAGAACTTGCCCAGAAATTTGAAGGTTTGCAGTTCTCCACTGAATTAAAATCACATCTGAGTGCCACAACCAGTAAGTTGTAGAGTCACTGCCCCTCACATATTCTTGTTTTCTGGTCACACAAACCTTTCAGGTGCTGTGCTGTGCACTGGGGTGCTACTGACATGAGACAGAAGCCCACACAGGTAGTTGGCACCCTAAGCTTAGGTGACTGACTGTCTTTACAGTCCCAGTACCTCGAGCTGAAGGTGGGTCCCCATCTATGGTCTCCTTTTTCCTGAACAAGGTTTACACTATTCTACTGCCCCCACAGAATGAGTGCTCCTAAGCTCTTGTAGCCAGTGTGTCTAGATAAAAGTAATGGACTGTAGCCAGCTGTTGGAGCAGTACAGATTATCAGTGCTCTCCTTCAGCCTGTGACCTGCGTGGATGGATGTAGGGGTCTGCTACCTTGAAGGATGTGCCTGGTCTTTGCAGAAGGAGAGATTTGGCGCTCACCCTTGATGCCATCAGCCAAAAGTGCCCTCTTTAGTATATGGGTTCTTTTCTGCTGTGTTTTTGCACCACCCTAATGTTCAGCTCATGTTACGGGAAAGCTAAATGTGTACAAAGGCAGGTGTCTTCTACAGAGACCCAGTTCCCACAAGTATTACTGTAGAGTGTTTAAATTGTAGGCACTGGAATACCAGTGGTATCCACTATGCTACCTGAATTTATCTTCTACAATATAAACACGTGATGAGAATAGAACCAAGAATAGCTGATTTATTGATTATAGCTTAGGGCTCATTTTCAAGCATTCTAGATATGTATGGAGGAGCAATCTGTCTCCTGGTCTCTTGAAGATTAAGAGTGTGTGACTGATCTTGTCAGCTTTAATTTTTATTAAATGAAGGATGTGACATTTGGTGTGTCTGAACTTATGTCCGTGTGAAATATTGTCAGTTCTTTGGAGTCAGTTCAGGATGGGGCACTGAAACTATATTGCAGCAATGAGCAACTGGGTATTTTTTTAATAAAGTAAGAGAAACCTCCATATTATCTGTAATCCAGAGAATGATTTAAAAACTACTCAAAGGGGAAAAATACATAATTTGGGTATTGAGTGCACTCAATTTCTGGAACTTCAGAGCAAATGTATTCCAGAATCACTACAATGGTTCTTCACATCCTTAAGACATAGAAAATGAGAGGTTTGGGTATGTGCAGAATGCTTTCATTAATGGTGCCGTGACTCTCTTAGTGTGACTTTGGGTGAAATAAGGAACGTTGTGATCTCTCTCTTTTGGTTGTGTACACAATCTAGAAATACAAGCTCTACTATTTCAAAACCTAGGTGGTAATAAAATAATAATGTAATACTAACGTCTTCTAAGCTTTCTTCAAGACGTTCAGTATGTTGAAGATACTTATCTCTGTGTGAAGATTCACAGATTATATGCACTACTTTAATGCTGTATAAATATATATTTATGAACCTCCAGATGTTTTCTCATGCCACTATATCTACTTTTTAATCACAAAAAGTATAGAATTCTGTACTATGGAAGTACGATAGAACATGCAGAACAGAGCTAAAAATATTGAAGCTTTTAATTAGAAAAGGCATAATTTGTGAAATGTAACAAAATTAAAATGTTGTATCTGGCAGTGTTTAATTCTGTGGGTTTTATTAGACTACATAGCTTTGTAGTCGTTGAAGATGTAAATTCTTTGCATTTTTCTGCTTAAAATAGGTTTGGCAAGTTTTTATTCCAGAGAGAAATTGTGTATTATGGTTGTAGTATTGTGATTGGAGGTGTGTGAACATTATTAACTGTCCACCTCTGGAGACGGCGCACAAATGTGACTTGACTAAGCCTTGAGCAACCTGCCTGAGTAGACTGCTCTGAGCAGGGAGGTTGGACTGG
The DNA here is from genome assembly GCA_028565055.1 of Phoeniculus purpureus. NCBI lineage: Eukaryota > Metazoa > Chordata > Aves > Bucerotiformes > Phoeniculidae > Phoeniculus > Phoeniculus purpureus. The sequence continues at coordinate 17,277,947 of JAOXOE010000343.1, forward strand.
ACAATGTGCCAAGGTACTTTCATACTTCATCTTTTTTAGTGGTTCTGTGAATGCAAGCCCCAGTTTTCCTTTTAATAGCAGTGAAATTACACTGATAGGCTGAAATCACTGCATATTTCCTTATCAGCTAAAAATGATGAGCAGATTTTACTTTAATCCTGTTTAATTCAGAGTGCATTTATTGTTACTGGTTTTCCCCAAATCCTCCTTCAGGCTTTAAAAGCAGTAACAATGAAAGAGAGAGCTATAACCTCTGAGTTTAATTGAATATGACTCTATGCACACATAAGTATTTCTGAGAAACAAAGATCTTTAATAAAACAAATAATGTTGGTTTCACTCTTCTTTGTGCAGGAGGCTTTCTGAGCTGCATGTTCTATGATCCTGCGATTCTGAAAATGCTGGGCTGTGATGGTTCCAGTTACGTTTAGAACACTAAAGATGGTTTATCTTTAACGCATTCTATCTCTGAAAGTACTGGCATTATTGACAGTTGTCAGAGTATTGAAAATTTTAATTCTGGGTTCATGAATTTCTAGGCGATAGAAGAGTCTTGCAAACTTTGTGCATCTTTTTCATGTACAAATAACTGCTCTATTTTATCAGAGTGCTGTGATTTATAGATCTGTTTTATATATCTGATGGGATAGTGATTTTTTTTTTTTAGTGATCGTAGTGGGGACAAGGGAATAATCTCTAAGTTAGGGATAACATCAGTCCTTTAGCAGAGTTTCTCTACAATAACGAATTTTATTTTCTCTAACAGATCATATGCCACTTTTTCTTTGCTGCCATCAGGTCTGTGAAACCATTTTCTAGGTACCTCCTAAAGTAATGTGAGCAGAGACCTTCTGCAACAACAGTAGTTTCCAAGAAAGGAAACTTTCTGTTTTGGAGTCTCTTTTAGTACCGCAGTAGTGGAAATGGCAGTGGGTTACCAACAGTGAAGTATAACTCCTTTCAGTATTCAAACTAGCGATTCCCGCTACAAAGAACGGTGAGATGAAATCAGGCATTCAGAATGGCTTACCTCACTGTCCGCCTTTGGGGCGTATGGAAGGTATTTGTTTGCCTGAGTTGCAGATGACCATGTCTGGATGCAAATGTGGCTGGATGTGGGGTGTCCAACTTCTTGCTGAGTATACTCACAAGACAGTTGAAACGTTGTTGAAGTAAATGGAGTCCACAAACCTTTATGTGGCACGTAGACCTTAATATTAAAAGATGTGTAGTGTGTGATGCACAGAAGCGTAAAATTACTCTCAAACAAGGAAAAACTGCTTTGCAGAAGCTGCAAAATACTGAAAGCGTGCTGCTTCCTGGCTGAGAATAAGCACCTTTATAAACCCCACAATGACAGTATTTATGTATAGACAAAAAGAACTTGCATCTCTTGCCATCATGATATTAGGTAGTTACTAAAGTGTTAAAAGGTAAAAGCAAAGTTGTCGGGTCTCATTGTTAGTTACCAAACAATCCTAACAATCATAAAACTTGGCAGGGAGTAACATTTAAAAGGTATTTTAAATCATCTATCAGACTTAAAAGCCAAAGAAGAGGCCAGGCAGAACCGTACAGAAGTAGTGCAATGAAACAGCAGTCATCTTCTGTCCTGAGCGCAGACTTAATAAATTGTACGGCTTCCTCTTCACTAAAGCAAGGATAGGAACTCAGGGGAGACAGGTTGACTAAGGCGGTCAGAAGATCAGTGAAAGTGAAAAAGGAATACAGAGCAGAGAGGAAATGTATGCATTTCAATGCAAAGTAACACTTTTCACAGTTGGTGGGAATGTCAGTGGTCAAGACGTTCTTTACTCGCTTGTACTTGAGTTTCAAATGAGACGATCTATAATTGTTCATCTATAAACATAAATTCAACCTTGCCTATTACTGAATCCTGCTGGAGAGACTGACATGATTGGAGTACTAAATTCAACAGTCAGAGCCTCTTTAAGAAAGTTAAATGAGGCAAAAGTCAAGAGGGAGCACTCAAAATAGTATTTTTTGTTGCTGTGTCAGTGATCTCTTGAAAGAAAATGAATATTTAAGGAATTACTGTGAGATTAGAGAAACATGAAGCAAGTACTCAGTACCAAGTTATTTCCTGATGTTTGCAGACTGCCAGATCACACTAGAAAGCAAGATTATGGTTTAGTTATGATAGAAATACAGGGGGAAATGCAGGTGTATGATAGAGGACTTCAGTAGGGATGATACAAGTCAGAAACATCAACTTCTCGAACAACACCACCAAAAGAACTACTGAACATTGAGTTTATGGCTAAATTTACACAGTGTATAAAAGTGGATTGTTTAATCATAATATTCTGTATCCAGACTTCTGTGGGCTGAAGTGAGTCATACAAGATACGACATGATAGAGGTTTTGACTAATAACGAGCAGACAGAGGGAAGAGAAAAATGGCCCATATGGATTTATGAAGAATTACCTCCTGACAAGCTTGTCTTGCTTTGATGACATTATAATTTCTGTTGAGGAAATAAGATAAATTTTTATAACTTGAGTTAGATTGAGTTAGATCCTAAGTAATGTCTCATAGGACATTTGACTGGCAAAGCTGGAGGATTTTTAGGTGATGAAAACAAGTCACTAGTACAGGTTAGTGAGACAACAGCGTGTTTTCATACCTTTCCTACTTCACTCTTCTGAATCACAGTCACCTTTTCTGGAAAGCAGTGTGCCTGAAAAGGACTATAACCTTGGAGGATAATTAGCCTTGGAAGATAAGTACAGTTGTGGGACATTGCACTTAACGAAGAGGGTTCTTTGATGGATAGGCAGGTAACTAAGGGAACTTTCAGAAGAAATTCTGTGTCCAGTTCTGGTGCCCGTGTGAGAAGATGTTCATAAATTGCAGAGTTTTCAGAGCTGTTCTGTGCAAATGGCTGAAATGCAATTAAAAAATTTCCTTCTAAGGGATTCTGTTCAGATGATGGTGAAATTTTGTCCCTTGAACTGTATAGAACATTTTGATACCTACTTCAGACTAAATCAAGAGTAATTCAAAGCGGAGGCTATTCAAAATAAGGCTAGAAATAAAGCATGCGATTTTTACCAGCAGAGATATTTAATAGAACAATTTACTGAAGCTTTCATTCCTTTCTACCTTACTAGCGAGTGAAGAGCAAACGCTTTTCTAAAGCGATGCTGTAGGTTAAAGAAAATGCCATTGAGGGCAGTCCTTTGGTGTATCATGCCTGTGAGGTCTCCCTAGATCCTCAAAATTATTCAGTCCAGCCTTATCTACAAGTCAGCTGAACACAGATGTTTTTATAGGAAGATATTATCATTTATAGTACAAAAGATGGAAAAATGACCCTTTTTAAAAAAAAATAAATCAGAAAACCTTTCTTGGATAATGCAGAAAGCTACTTACCATCTTAAAACGAAGAAAAAGCATTTGAGAGAAATTATTTACCTGGAAATTGCATGAAGGAAAATTGCAGTCGATATTAGCAGTTTATTGTACACAGGATAAAGCAATTGCAAAACAAAAAGAGGCATGATTGCAAAAACATGACTGTGCTGATTTTTGAGGACAGTTTAGAAGCAGGCAAATGGCTTTAAGAGATGGTGTTTGGCCTTTTCAGGAAAAGGAGTGTTTTTCTTTTTCAACTGGAAACCACGTTCACATGAATCTGCATTCTCAGAGAAGATACCAAGGAAATAGTATTATAAATCATAGTAGTTTGCAAGGAGAGGAAGGAATTATATAGATTCACTTTTTGCTTTGCTCTTCAGTGAAAACAGAAACAATCTTGTTAAATGCTTGAACACAAATTCATTAAATCACATAAAAAAAGATGGCCTCGACTTGCACTGTTAATAATTCTCGATCTTTTGTATTGTGAATATGAGGTTTTCTCTGTGCTCCAAGACACTGGGGGTGGAACAGATTCTTTAGCAGCTATGAAGGACCTGGAAGTACCCATTCAGGACATTGTCCTTGTGCTTTTCATCTTCATCTGGGCTTGGCTGGTTAGGACTTTAAGTCAATAGCTATATTAGCATTTTAGTTCGGAGCTGGAATGTGGCTTTGAAATCAATCCTGCAGTTGTCCCCACTTCCCGTGCTTTGGTTCTTTCAAAATGGAGCTGTTGTTGTACATGACCTGGCTTCCACAAGGAAGGACCAAGAACTCTGTGTGCTCCAGGAACAAAACTAACCCTTCCTTTAGAAAGTGGTGTTTGTGCACCGGACCAGTTCAGAGCTCATCTGTACAAGGTCACTGGGTCTTCTGCTGTTTTGCTAGGCAGATCAGCTCTTCTTTCTTTGCACCACTCACTGGTGTTCACACAGCCTGACGGAACCGCAGGTGTGCAGCAGATCCTTGTTCCTGTTCTGTGGCAGGAGCAGCATAAACTCCTGATTAGGAAAGAATGATGATTTCTGCTGTCATCTGTGCCTGGTAAACGTTGCTCCTGAACACCTCTTGGGCTTCTCTGATTTTTGCTCCTGCATTCATTAGTGGGCATGGTGGGGTCAGGTTGGAGTGGATGATCTTTTTAGGTCTCTTCTAACCTTAATGATTCTGTGATCTTTAGTAGCCCGAAAGGTCATCATTTACTGGATGGGCCATGAGGGTGTATAGATGGAATTATTGGTCAGCTCTTATTCCATTGTGTATCCACACTCTCACTCTGGACCCTACAAACTTCTGTTGATACGGCTGTTTAGTACAAGTTGAAAATTAATTATTTACAGAGTCAGAAGCAGCAACTACAACATTTACTTAGACATCCAATTAAAATGCCGGCCAAAATTGTTCATCTACTGGATACCTTCATACAGCTTTGCAATTTATGGCTAAGCTAGATCGTATCTTTATAGAAGACATCCATTTTTGATTTAAAGTGTTCTACAGAGAATCCAGCATACTCTTAAGTGAGGTGTTCCTTTGATTAATTGCACTCACTCTTAAAATATTTCCAGTCAGACTTTGCTCAGCTTCAGTCTCCAGCCATTTGTCTTTGTGCCTTTGTCTGTCAAGGAGCTGCTCCCCATGGAAAAATCTTTTAATACATAGGTACTTACCCTTGGGAAACATAGTTCAGTAAAAGCAACATCCTTTAACAGAAAATAAACCAGAATTTAAAACCTTGCATTGTTTTCAATTCTTTCCAGTTTCAGAGGAGTAACAATGAAAGGAGAGGTTTGTTTTTTGTTCTTTCTCTTCGGTATAGCTCTATCGAACTTGGAAGAGATGGGCAGAGTTGTTTGTGGGTTTTTTTCTTCTTTTTTACCAAACCACAGCCATGAGCTGAAATGAAGAAAATTAAGAAAGCTCAGAATAGCATTCCTTTGTGTTATCTCACAGATAACCATTTTGTACCTCTCTCAAAATTATGGTTTTTATTTCTTTAGATCAGTTCTGCCTCAGACAGTCGTGCCTCTTGCAGCTGCTACTAAATAAAGCTCTTCTGTTTCTGAATGACTACTTTAGAAAAACTTAATAGGATGGGTAGAGGTGAAGCCAAGCTGCTTATGCGCTCCAGGCTTGAGGTATGTGAGGGTAGGACCAAGAGGTGATGGACTTTAAGTTGTGATACAGTTAGATGTATTAGTGAGAATGATCAGATAGTGGAACAAGTTCCCAGAGAGGCTTTTGAAACTTTGTCCATAAAAATGCTCAAAATTTGACTCCCCATGACCCTGAGATACCTCATTAAAACCTGCTTAAAGCAGAGAGTTGATCTGCATGATCTGCGGGCATTTCTTCCAACCTGAATTAGTTTTCAGTTCTGTGAACTGAAGGGTAATCCCCCGCAAGTGGGACTACATGAGTGTTTCAGCCTTTCTCTCATTGAGGGAAGCTGGCAAGGACTGCCTCCTCCACCTGGTTGAGGACTTTCGTGAAGCTTGTTGAAAACCATTGTCTGAGGTTTGGATCGCACAAACAAATGACCAGACCAACTAGGTTTCCTTTTTCTGAGGCACAGAGGCCCCAGACAGACTGCAGAGACCCATCTGACCATATCGTCACCTGAGCACTTGCCATGCGTGAAACAGCGCATCGTTGAACTGGTAACATTAAGTTCCCTATTGCTGGTTACTACATCTCATTTCACAGCTTGTTCTTTTCAAGTCACGTTTGGGTAGATGATGTTGTCCAAACATAATTATGCTGTGGGGTTTTTTTTTGTAATGAGTAAATTGAGGCATGGTCTTAGCGTTTATTGCACAGAGAGACACTAACAACCAGGAAACAGAACTAATTTTTATTCACTTGTGGTTTGTCTCCCAGTTCTCCAGCCATTACAAAATATTACCTCTGTCAGACAAGCCAATGTACGAGCAATGCAAATTAATAGCTAAGAGAAAAATGAATCTCTCATTCTAGCACAGAGTGCTGTGCCACAAAATTTAAATGAGCATTATTCCATTGCTTAATTCATTGCTTTTACTCAAAGCATGTTTCTGACTTGGTAAATTTTCTATTAAAAAACCCCATGAAGTCTGGAAATTTTTAGCTTAGGGAAGCCAGAATGTCAGCATTCAAATTCAGAATTGACTCAAGATTCTACTCTTTGCTATGCATCTGATAGACAGAAAACTTTTAACATAAGATCCTGATTCAGCAAAGAAAATGGCTGTGTGAACCCAGTACTGTTCAGTAAGTGCACACTTGCCTTAATTCAAAGTGATTGGATGTCGAGGGTTGTTGTTAGGTACGTAGCTGCATTCCAGCTGTACTGATCATTATGTCTATGTCTGGAGGATGGGCAGGTTGGTCTGATTTTGTGTCGTAGCAAGGTCAAGTGTTTCAGTAGTTATGGATCTATAATAAACATCTTTTCAACAGAATTTTTAACTCCCTAAGTAGCAATGTGGTCATCACACAATCAAGGTATTTTATCAAATATGGTTACTTAAAATCTCGACACAATTCAACCTGTTTAATTTAATGAACTCTATCTTTACACTTTCTGTTCATCTGCAATTATGAACCATCTTTCAGTCAATTATTGCTAAACTTTTTCTTCTCATCTGTTTTCCCATAATCTTCTCGAGATCAGTGTGACTCAACTGGTATTTTCATCTAAATTCTCATCTTTGTTTCTTTTACGTTATTATTACTATTATTAATGTCCTTGTTTTACACATTAATGGTTTGCTTATTTTTATGGGGAGGAGGGAAAGCAGGAGTAATACTTATTTTTTTTTTTGGTTTGTTTTCTTAAAGAGGTGTTTGTCCTCTGTGTCCCAATTGAAGGTCTCAAAAATATTGCGATGGTTATCACTCTCTGATGTGTTGTCTACGTGATGAGGAGGTGTGATTGTTTTTTCTGTTTTTGTGATTTGATTTTCTTCGTCTGAGTTTGACTGGATCATCATAAATAGAGAAGCTGAAGACTGCTGGTTATACATAATTCTGCATGTTGGGGGTAGATTTGGTGAGAGGTTGGGGGTTTTTTAATACCTGCAATAGCAAGGGATTAAATTCTGACTCAAGGTCCTGTGCAGTTGATGTTTCAGCCATCTGATGTGAAATCAGAGATTTTCACATTAACATAATAAAAATGGAAAGAGGCAAGAGAAGACACCATTCAGAGCGGTGACTTTGGCGCATATATGCAGAGCACACACAGCAATTAGTGCTACACGTGTAGTCTTCTGTCTGCAGTTTGGCTTCCTTGTTGCCTGTTGATTTTTGTTGTGTAATTGTAAGAACAAGAGGAATAGGTACCTGTATAGAGCTATGTCATGGGACTTAATTTTTGATGAAAAAGAAATTCTAGTTTATCATTTCCTAAGAAAAGATGAATTGTGAAAGGAAATGCTTGTGATCTTTAAAACGAACCTTTTTCAAGCAGAAGCCCATGCTAAAAGTACATTCTTGACTATTTTATGTATTTAGTCTTCTTCATAGTTTTCATTTTTGACTTTTCAAACCTTTTGAAGCCTTTCCATATCTCTTGATGTCACTGCCCTTTCCATTCTGTATTATGGTAGGGCTTTCAAGTCTGATTTCCCTTGAGCTTGACCCATGTATATGGAGTCTGCCATTAAGTGGTCTAGAATCTCTAATGTAAAAGAAAGGGACTTTTACTGATATATAATACAATGGTGTAGGCTTAATTCTTGGGAACAAATGTGATAAAAAAAGATTCTAACTTTGTATGCTTCTTGTGTATCAAATGTGAAGACTCAGCATCAGTGAGTTTGAAATTAATCCAATCAGGTTTTGGTAGATGAACTGAACATGTGGTTCCATAATTTTAATAAAACAATGCCAGAAAATACAGAAGGAAGAAGATGGGTTTACTTCTGCCTTCAGCATAGGTGGAACTACTACATTATCTGTTGTACCTGTTTTGCAGGTAGGATAGTAGGAAGCTATTAATATTTATGTGTATTAGAAGACCTTTACATTTATGAGAATGGTGCTGTAACTGGGATCATTTTGGAGGGGTTTTTTCATGTTCTTTATTCTGTCTCAGGGAAACTAGATTGAAGAAAGATTTAGAGATTTGTATGTAGGGAGTAGATTTATAATGTTCCTGACCTTGTCTGACTTGGGAGACAAAACGTAATGTGATCACTTGCTCAACTACATAATTGTGAATGTGTGTATGAGGAGAATTCTTTCAATGTGACGACCTGCTGCAGCTTTGTAAGAGTCATGAGAATTCTACTGTTGGTACTGGAAGCCTTCTGAAAGGTGCATTCCAGGTGAAGCACAGAAGGTTGGATGTTGGTGTGGAATGTGTTGAGTAACCATCCCTTGCCCACCTTATCCAATGGGAAGGTTATGGGGACCTTCTGTGCTCCTCTGGACCTCGCATCCTATATGTCCTACATGTTAACCCCATAGGACTGTTAACATCTCACTGGTATTTTATTGGAATCTAATTTCAGTTATTTGACCCTAAATATTTATGTATTTACAATGAGAGATTTGAGTCACTCTTGCAATTAAAGGGCAATGCTGTGGTAGGATCCTAGTAAAGCACAGTCTTTATTGATGTGTATATTTGTGAGAGGTCTTTAGTGATGAGTTTCTGTTTTTCTGACTCAAAAGAGCAACATAAGGACACACACACTTCAGTTCTTACTCTAAGGCTGTTAAAAAGAGTTCTGGGAAAGATTAGATCACGCTGTACACCCACAAAGTTTAATGTACGTGGGTTTTTAAAAATAGTGTTACAATTATTTGGATTTAAATAGTTAGATAGTAATCCATGTTAATAATAACATGCTTTATAATCAGCTAAGTGTGATGACCTTTGTCTAACCCAAAGAATTTAGAAATACTTTAATCATACATGTTTTCTAAAAAGAGCCATGTAAGTATTAAATTTAGGAAAACAAAGTCTACAGACTGAGACTTGCTGTTACACATTTTGCATGTATAAAAATTTTAACACTGATCATGACTTTTCTCTAATTAAGTTATCTATAAGTTATGCAATTCTTACCTTTGTAGAAATATGTCTGTCTTTTTACTCAGCCATGTTTTCAGGTCATAGATTGTCCCCAGTTGAAACACTCTATTTGCTTTCAGTGCCATAACTTAATACGTGTGGCGGAAAGTTTCAATGTCTGATATATCAAAGGCACCAAAAGATATCCCCTTGACAGTCCACACTTCCTTTACACACAAGATGAGCCCTTCTTTTGCTGTCTTTACTTTTAATAATCAGTGAAACTTTGAAGTCAAGAATATTTTTAACTGAATGTCAAGTGAGAAAGGTTTCATTTATCCTTGTTTCTCTGCAATACATGAGTAAGGTTTACCTGACAGGATGCCCTTAATTTCACAGTCATAAAAAATATTTCTTTTAATGTGTCTGTCATCCAGTACCTCAGTGTGTTAGAGCCATAGCAGGGCTTCAACCACAGAGCTTTCCTCATGGCAGTACAATACATCTTAAAGATGCCTGCCACTAATTTATTTTATCTAATGCTTACATTGATTTTTTTTCTTATTGCTTAATGAGCAGCTGTCTGTTCTGAGGCAGTGTTGATTATTCTCTGACTGGTGCTGTCAGCAGTGTCAAAAATAAATTTGATAGCAAATATTGCAAAATCCTCATATTGTTGTACTGCAAACGTGGCCCAGTGTGCAGAATTTAGCAAGAGGTGCCACGAACCCACACCTCCTGTTTTTGTTTTTCCTTATAAATAATAGATGTTGTACTTTCTCCTGCATGTCACCTCATCATGGATAACTCATTGTTCTTCCATGCAGTTATCTTAACTCGTTTGTTCTGGCTTCTCTGCTTTTGTGAGCGCCAGAAAGAAGGTGTTTTTGTTCAGAAGAGCACACAGCTCTTGACTTGATGCCCAGACAACTGTAAACACTGGGAAATTTAAAAATTATTTTTTTGCATTGAACAAAAATTTAGAAGGCATCATCTGGAAGCTGGAGCTGAACACATCGCTGTGCAAGTCACCTTCTACCTTTGTACACAGCCTGTAAACTGTCCCTTTCCCCCTACCCACAACAGATTTCCCAGTAAAGTTCTTGAGAAGATGTCATAAACGGAATCCAAAAGTGCTGCTGGTACGCTGAGCGACTGCGTCAGTGAGACTGACTGTCACTAAGAGCTGGACGTACAGTTCTAGAGCCACTGTTCAATGTCTTTGTCTTTCCTGGCATTCCCAGAATTTTATTTCCAGTTCATCCTCTTTCTCTTTTGCTTTTTCCTTTTGTGTTTTATTGCTTTTGAGAACTCCCAGATGATCCTCCCGTGCTTCAGTTCCACTTTCTCTTACAACTGCTTTCCGAAACAGGATCATTGAACAGTTAATGCTGGCACTTAAAATGAGTGAACAACCCAATTAGATTAGCCAGAGCAGGGAAATTCACATCTCACACTTTTATTTTCTGCCAACTCAGGAAGACAAAAGACCATCAAGCGGCAATCAAATTCTGCCAGGCACAGCGGTGCAATGTGTAATTGGGACCGTGATGGCTGTTTTGGTGATGATGCCACTGTTTTCCGCCTTCAGCAGATAAGGATGTTTGCTCTTTGCTGTTGTAGAATTGGATAGAAGAAATCAGAGAATTTCTCTAGACCTTTTAGATTTTTGGGTGTGAACTAATGATATATAACAAATAACTGTTTAAGCCTTCCTGGGAGTAAGAGACAGTAACTAGCTCTCCTGGTCGGCTTTGTGGATGCTCACTGATGCGTTCGTACCTATGACTGGTTTTCTATGGACAAAGAATTTGTGGGTTTGCTCCTGAGTAGTTCAGGGCATTGGAGAGAGAGCAGAGTCATTGTGCTTGGTCTTGAAAGACTGGAAAAAAAAAAAAAATCTCTAGAATTACTTCAGTGTTATTCAGGTAATGTGACTAATACAGAAAGAAGGTGACTTTTCCAGCCAAGAAGTTTCTTGCTTGTCCTTCGTGGCCAGGCTTCCTGCATTTCCAAAGGGTTTTGTTGCTCTACTGCTCACACTTAAAATCTGAGGTTTTTAAAGCTCTGAGATAAAGTTATTATTGAAGTACTAGTAAAATACATTTCTATATATATGTTTACTCAAAATGTGTGCATACATGTACACAGATACAGGTACCCCTCCTCAGAAAGAAATACTGATTTCAAAAGTGTGTGTAGATCAGTTCCACTGCTCAACACCATTACCTTTACCAATTGGCAACTTGGTTTCAGTTCCTCTTCTTCCCCTGCTAGATAGCCATACTTTGCAGTCCTAACCAGTGCATAGGATGTGTAGCAGATAGCATATAAGCTAGTCTTACACAGGCTTCCACTGATTGTGATTTGACCTTTCCATTACTTATCATGGGCAGAACAGAGATATTGCCCTGTTGAACTACCGAGATGAATTCTTCCATTTGACTATTTACTGTTCTCTGTATCTTACTGTTGCCTTTCACCACCTTTCTTCATTCGCTACCTGAGTGAAGGAGATGGCAAAAGTTATTCCTGCCTACAGCAGTTCCCCAGAAATGCAAAGTCAGTTTATTGCATGATTTTTATTTAGACTCCTTCATTTGCGTAGCAAGGCAGAAGTTCAGAGATCATGAGGCTGTGCAGCCTTAGTGCAGGCTGCTACTTCGGCAGGTTGCCAAACACTGTTTGGTATTTAACGCTGTCTCATTTGCTCAGACCAGTTTGTAAGTAATCTCCTCCAGGCTTAGCTCTGGTTTTAGGTCAAGAAGCTAGTTAGGGTTTGATTTAAATATTTTCACTTACAGTGTAATCAGATTTAAGAATCAGTGTCTTGAAAGCATGTTTCCCATTGGTTTTTTTCGGAGTTTATACACATGCAAGTGGGGTGGGTTTTTTTGCAAGACAGGATGCTGTGTGAGTCATAAAATTTCCCTTCTTATTTTCTGAAATATACTATTACAATTTATCTGCAGTAGTAAATTCTTATTAGTATTCAATTGTTAGGAGAAATTGCTCAGAATAGTTCAGGTTGGAAAAGACCTTCAAGATCATCAAGTCCAACCTCGCCAACCTCGACATGATCCTCCTAATGCTGCAAGTTTGCATGTCTTTGTGAAGCTAACTTTATAAGCAAGCTGCAACAGAATTCCTATCAATGGTTTCCAATGGTTGGGGTTTTTTTGCCTTCAGTAAATTTCGAACTATAAATATTCATAAAACATAAATACAAATTCATATTAGATTCTCATTAAGAGTCTGGTTTTACTTTGCATTAGTCACTGTTTAATGAAACATGTCACTGGTTAATCATAATGGAAGAAACCTCCCAATCTGCTGACAGATATCCTGAGTTCTTTGTTAAACAATTTCAGTACAGCTTTACACCTAGGACAATATTTAATTCCTCAAAGTAATTGCTCTTGCCAATCTTTCACACACCCAGTCCAGTGTGGAATAAGGTTATTAACAAATAACTTCTTTTTGTAGTTAGTTCAAAAAGAGAGAGCAAGATACTGCCACTGCCCTCTAGAGAACTAGATCAGCTACCAAGCTAGGTGTGTCTTCAAAGAAGAGTCTTGCTCCATTGACTGCAGAAAAAGACTTAGAGAAACTAAAATAGCTGGTATATGACTAGCTGGGGTTTCTTACTCATTAGGAAGGCTTAATTATATCAACATGTTGGAGATTTTTCTGTGATATAAATTCACCTTCCATCTGCACAACCTTTTCATCCTTATTTTGTAGCTCTTTAGCTTCTAGTCAAAATATCTTCTCCATGAGTGTCTCAATTAAGATGAGAACATCGCTGAAAATTGTTTCCAAACTTGTTTTTGAGGAAAAAGAAAAGAAAAAAACCTAGAGATGATTTGCATGGGAGGCAGTGAAACACTGGCCTCTCACTGCATGTCATTTGTTTTAAAAGGGATTTGCATGGAGCTTGGCACTCTTTCTAGCTTAAACCTGCATATTTCTCTTGATATGAAACTGTAAGTGTCCTGAAAGTACCACTTGAAACAGAAGCTGTTCAGCGTGTGCAGAACACCTACCTTATAGACCCGTGTGTTCATCGGATCACAGAACATCAGGGATTGGTTACTTGATCGAGATCAGCTATTAATTCAGATTAATCAGCTATTAATCTGAAGTTTCTACACAATCTACAGTAAGCTAGGCGTGATATATTAGTAATACAACTAAGATTTCTCATACTTGCTGTCACTTGTTTGCGTGTTTTCAGGAAGATATATCTCTGTAGTTTTTTGTACCACAAATTTTAGCTTTAAATCATCAAATGTTGTTCTCATTCACTTTTTAAATATGAGCTACACAGTTTTATTCTTCATACCACAAAGTTCTGCTAGGCTCTCCCTTACTGAAATGAGCGTGCTAAAATATATATTTTTAATTGCTGCTCTTTAAAAATGCATTAGTTTAATATTTTTTTATTGAAGAACCCAAGGAAATGCATCTCTGTACTTTCAGCATATGATTATGTTTTATTACCTTTGTGCTGACTCTCTTTAATATTTTATTTTATTGTTTGTAATTGAAAAAGGCTGGAATTCCTGGTTGACAGTGTGATTTTTGCAGACCTGCCATTTGTTTATCTGCAGTTGGGAGGCTTTGTTTGCATCTGATTGTATTTTATTCTGTGGCATGCTGTTCCCATTCTTCTACAATTAAGTTACTTTCACGTGCCTTTTAAGCCCACACTTCTCCTGCCAAGATCAGTTTTTATGTCTGAGGGCAACCTTCTCCATTCAGATTTGATTTTATCAGAATGAGTTTCGTTTCCAGTTGATCCGCACTGAAGTGATTTAGTGCACTACTTAGTTGCTTACCATAACTCAGGCCTTATGGTGCAGCTGATTTCACATAAATAAAAGTGGGCTGTTTCCTGGCTATGAACTTCCAAATATCATTGAGTGAGTCACTCAAATTTCAAACAGGCCATCAGTTTTTGGAGAGCAGACCAGGAAACTTACATTGTTGGAGCAAGCAGTTGTGCTGAAATTAAACGCTTCATGAAGCTGGAGGAACATTACAGGAGTTTTTGTGTGAGGTTTTGATGATATTTTCTGGGTTTTAGAAAATTGGCAATATAATTTCAGGGAGACCAAAATGGATGGACCAGAAGTAGTAATTTAAACTTTTTATAAATAAGAAAGTTCTCTGTCATTTGGAAACTATTTTTGTTTTCATTCTTCTGTTGTATAGCAATCAAATATAAAAAGTGGAAATTAAAATAAGACTTTTCAGCTAGCCCAGAATAAGATTTTGTAGAGAGCTACAAATTCTGTTACTTTGCAGTTATCCGGAATCAGCTCATCTTTTATAATTCACCCTTCAAATTCTGTCACTCCATTTACATGTTGTTTTCTGTCAATTTACTGTTTCCGCTGGTGTTAAATGGAAACCTGTCATGTTTCTTGGGGGGAGGTTAGGGGATGTCACCTCAGCTATCCTGAAAAAGAACTGGAAGGTAAGAAAAGAGCCTTTTGGGTTGAAAGATGCAAATAGAAGTTCTCTATTTTGAAGTGCTCTATTTCTGTCACCCTGCAATTAGCAGGCAACACAAATGAATGTGGTTAAAAAACGGACTCCGTGTCTTGGCGCTAATCACAGTGCAGCCAGGCTGACAAGTAACATCACTTTGATCACCTACTGGGCAGTTATTCACTGACCTCAATGACTGCAGCGAGTTATTTTGGAAGCTAGACTGGAGGCTATGAAAGTAAAATATTTTTTTCTTCAAAGCATTGATTCAGTGAAGTGTGTTGAGTTGTAGACGATACCTTTGGAGGTTTCTTTACTTTTAGAAGATAATTTGGAATTGGGAACTTGGCATTGTCATGGTTAAACAGAACCAACTACTAGTCCCTCTGATGTACTTCATTAATCTAGAGGAAGGTCTTGTTACATTTAAGTAATTGATGAAACTCATTGATTATACCCCAGTGTTGTAGGAGCTGAGTCAAGGTCGGGTGTTTAATTCACATGTATCCCAAAGTGGCTGCATGTTTCTCCAGTTTGCTGTTACTTGACTGGAGTATCTAGAGTTCTGTGCTGCCTATTTTCAGCACCTTATGTGTTTGTTATGACAAAGTCTCTTCAGCCATTCCATTTTCGTCTCTGAAGTCCTGATACAGATCATGTTGTTAGGAAATTCTTCCAATTCCTGTGGGTTCATAGTGGTATAATGGAATGCTTTTCTCTGCTTTTGGCTTCTCCCTAAAGAGAATGCAGAGATGCTTATTTTTTTCTAAATCTGTTTTCATCATCTATTTTCTTATGAATTAATGTGTCCACATCTTCAGGTAGGATCAGAATGGGGTTGGTTAGCAGATCAAGAGAGAGTGTCCTCCCCCTCTTCTCTGCCCTGATGAGACCACATCTGGAATATTGTGTCCAGTTCTGGGCCCCTCAGTTCAAGAAGAACACAGAACTGCTGGAGAGAGTCCAGTGCAGAGCCACAAAGATGATGAAGGGAGTGGAACATCTCCCTGATGAGGAAAGGCTGAGGGAGCTGCGTCTCTTGAGCTTGCAGAAGAGGAGACTGAGGGGTGACCTCATTAATGTTAATAAATATGGAAAGGGTGAGTGTCAGGAGGATGGAGCCAGGCTCTTCTCAGTGTCGTCTAATGATAGGACAAAGGACAGTGGATGTGACCCAGAATACAGGAGGTTCCATATAAATATCAGAAGGAACTACTTCATGGTGAGGTTGACAGAGCACAAGAATGGGCTACCCAGGGGAGTTGTGGAGTCTCCTTATCTGGAGACATTTTAAACCCGCCTGGATGCGTTCCTGTGCAACTCGATCTAGGTGATCCTGCTCTATCAGAGGGATTGGACTAGATGATCTTTTGAGGTGTCTTCCAACCCCCAATGTTCTGTGATTCTGTGTTACCCAGTGATACACTGTGCTACTTTCTTTTCTTGGGAATTTGTTGAAATTCTCTTCACATCCTCAAGTATTTTCATGTGTCTGTCTTTCACTTCTCTGGGCAGGGAATTTACTTGATCCTAGTATCACGGATACTACACTTTGACCTGTTTTGCTCGAACGGGTACATGACCTTTTTCCATTTGCAAATCTGTCTGCAGTAGGTTTTCTTGGGGTTTTGCATATTTTTAATGCTAGGTTAGTTTGCCACATCTGGATCAGTTCAACCTCTTTTGAGGGTGCACCTCAGTGGAACTTAATTAAGCAAGCCCCATGTGATAAGAATAACTTCAGTCAGTGTGTACTGTGTTATGCACAGTACTTGCATCAGCAGTTTAATTTTGATACTTTATAGCTGCTCAGTAATTAATGCTACAATCTATTTTAGAATATAATATGTAATTCTAACTTCCGTTTTTAAATGAAATGCAAACAGAACAAAACTTGACCAAAAAAAACCCCAACACCTAACCACCTTCAGGTTACCAGGGCTGGGTTAGGGTATCTTGAACCAGATTTTAGATATCCATCATTAAAATGATGAATTTATACAAAGTGCTACTAAGTTGTAACCATTCTAGTGGTCCAGGCACTTGTGTTGAAGTACATGTTGGGAAGACTTGGTTAGACTTCTTCAGACCAGTCTAACAAATTTGTTTAGCTTATTTTTGTAATGATTCACTTTTATAGTGAATAGGAATGGGGATGTAAAAGGTGTTTACACTCTGCATTTGGGCTCAGATAAATATTACTTCTTTTGTGTTAGAGATACCCTTTTATCACACGGTAAGATACAGAAGAAAATGTATTATGAGATAGAATAACATACCAGACACTTTATGTTATCTATAGATAATTAATAAGAAATGTTGACAGCACTTCCATTTTCTATTTCAGCTTGTCTTAAGGGTTCATTTATAATGAGCTTTCTGTCCCATTTGGCTGACAAATACTGACGTTCGAATCTTGATTCAATCGGCTTCTTCTTCTCTTACTAAATCATTCATGAATGTTGCACTACTTTTAGTCTCTTTATTCTGTCAATGACTTTGTGGTAAAAATAGACATAGAGCTTTTTGATTTCAGTGATTTGATGCATTTGCAGTTGATGCAGATCATTAGCTTTTTAAAATGCCGAAGTCATGGACCCTAATTTTACAGTCCTGAGGCTTTTAATCTTTTGGTAACGTTCATGCTCTTGTTTTAAAGCCGTATCTTGTTAATTACTTTACTGAATGGAATAACTGTTTCTGCAGTAGTAGAGACATTTCCTACAAAACAAGCATAGATAAATTGGAGAAGATCTCCAAGAAGAACCATAAGCCAGAGCCATAAGCAATTAGAATAACTAGTGTTACTGAACTTGCAGGGGAAAAAGAAAATACTAAACACTATAGGGAACAAATGGAAACACGAACTGGCTCCTAACTCCTTATGTGACCTTAAGAAAAGATGAATTTTTGTTCTTAATTAGTTATAAGAATTTACTGTTTCAAGGTGTGTGCTGTATAAGGTCTATAAAGCTAAAGTAGGGAAAAATGTCAGAAGAAAATCGGTTGCTGCAAGTAAACCTGCAAGTTGTGTTTCTGCAGGACTAGTGAAGGCAGAGTATGGCAGTGCACGTGTCATTATTTAAGTAAAAAGCAAAAAGGTGGTTAAAAAGAAGGGTTTGTAGGAGGAACAAGGAGTCGATCTTTCCTAACTTGAAACAGGCTGAGCTGAAGGAAAGAGGACCTCATTTATATCAAACACTTCTGGCACTCAGGAAACCCACCTGAACCCTGAAGATCTCTGGGACAAATGCAACACATTTGCTGCCTTGTTTTTTCACAGGTTTGCACTTTCCTGTGTTACGGGAGCTTTAGAAATACAGCAAGCTGCACTGCTGGGGCTTTGTGTTGAATGTGTGCAGCACTTGTGAAGATCTGTTCTAGCATGTAGTAGCAGGGATTGCCTCAAAGTTACTTAGAGTGAGTAAAGACACCAAGAGATACCCGCCTACTGAGTCACATCAGAGTGTGACAATACGTAAAGTTCAGTCTGAAATCACTTGGCTTTCAGGTATTGGAAGTATTTTGTCCTTTCCCATTGTTAAACCACTTACTATGACTTTTTGTGTGGGAAGCTGAACAAGTTTCCTTTTAAAATGCATGTTTACTGCTAAATGACTTTAAAATGCAAGTCAAGATATGAAAATACTTACATAGCAAGAAAAGCAGAATTTAGATTAGGTAGCAGGTTTTTGCTCTTGAAGAGCAGGCAGCTGCTCCTTAGTAATTTTTCTTTTTATAGGATTGAAAAAGATGAGCAAACTCCAATGGAAAAACCTTGGTTTGAATGGTATGAGAGTGTCTTTCACAGCAAAGGAAGCAAATTGTTTTGTGAAGTTTTTATTTTACTCAGTGTTTCTGTGATGAGAATTTGCCCTTCATCTCAAATTCTGTAAAACATTAATGTCACAACTTATCCTATAGAAAAGGCTGACAGTAAAAGCTGACAGTAGTTACCAATTGCTGGGCTCAAAGGATTTAATCTGTTTAGGGCAATGGAAACAGTCCTCATGGCCTTGGATTAGACCTTTGCACAGGAGCTGAGGGATGTGAGGCCATGCTGTGGAGTGCTTCTGGACTGAACTTGGACAACCACAGTGACGTGACTGAAAGAGAAGAGCACTGTTGGCTCTGGAAGTGTCTCTCTCCAGTTTTCTTTGCTCTGTGTTCAAGACCTGTAGCTTACAGCTGTAGTGGTATCTTAGCTATACAGAGAGAAGTGAGTGAGTGCAGTGGCACGCCACAGCAGCTGTCCAGATTTTACTGTTTGATGATACTGTGAACTACACACTTGAAGGATCAAGTCTCCAAATACATACTGGAAGGGTTTTCGGTAGAATCTAGAGAACTACTGTCCTTTTCTCAGGTTATCACTTTAGGGTTTTTTTCCCCCCCACTTTATTCTTACTTTTTTTCAGTATCATTTATGTTTTCATAACTCTCTTGAAAACTCATCTGTATCTGTCATTTGGTTTTTTGTGTCACATAGTGGGAATCGTTCCATGCTTTTCATATTTTTTGGCATGTGTTTGCTGGACCTGCTCTGTTTCTGCTGTCTTCTTGTTGAAGTGGAGTATGCAAAAAAGAACTGGAAACAGTCAGCATTCTAGATAAGGTGTCACCATGGATGTAAATACACTGTCATGATGATGTCCTCTATTTTCTCTTAAGAATCTCTGGGAAAAGATCATAATATTGTATTGAAAAGTTTGGCTACCATTGAACATTATCATGATGTCTGTGGAGGCCTCTCTTCCATAATCACACGATTGGTGTTTTATAGAGTAACTTTGTGTATGAACCAATTGGAGCTGCAGATGCTGTTTGCAAGCTTCCCCTGCACAAACACTACTGATGTGTCGATATTCTGCACTTAAGGTGTCCACCTTAAGCTTGCTTGTCTGCCTCTAGAACGTAAAAATATTTATGGCACAACTGTGTGGACAGAGCATCCTGCAGGGATTATTTATCACATTCATAATTTTTTGAGATACCTAAAAAAACTGACATGGAAACATTTTTAGTGTGGTTTATGATATGGGAAAAAGTGCTGAATTTTTAATTGGTTAGCAAATAAGGTAGCAAAAATATCCCCATATCTGATATAGAAGGTCTCTGCAGCTAAAAGGCAGTTACTAGTGCAGATGTTCTCACCTGTTGCAGTCTCAACTCAAAACTTGAGAGCTGAAAACTACATGTAACTTTGCCTACAAATGTAATAACACCTGAGACAGTGCAGTGTAATTATTGCAGGTTATTATACTGTCACCTGTGTAGCTGCAAGGTGGAGCCCGACTATTTTGCCACGTTCAATTAGAATATAAAAGTAGCACTACAGAACCAAGCTAGTTAAATGAAAATTCAAATTGCTCCAAATCAAGTAGCAGCTGTAAAGTCACCCCACATCCCATCCATGAAGACAGGTTTCAAGATTAGCAAAGCATGATTTTTCCGGACAGCACCTCCCTAGGTTGTCTAGTCCAATCCATCTGGTCAAGCAGGACTATGCCAGATGTTTTTTTTATTATCTCCAAGGGTGGAGACTCTGCAGTCTCTTTGGGTAGTCTGTGTCGTTGCTTGTTCATCTTACAGAATCACAGAATCATCATGGCTGGAGAGGACCTCCAGGGTCATCGAGTCCAACCTTTATCCTAGTATCTAACTGCTAGACCAGATCCCTAAGCGTGGTGTCCACTCGTTCCTTGAACACATCCAGGGATGGTGACACCACCATCTCCCTGGGCAATCCATTCCAGTATCTAACCACCCTCTCAGTAAAGAACTTCCTTCTAACATCCAATCTAAACCTCC
>JAOXOE010000343.1:17298935-17316886 GCA_028565055.1 Phoeniculus purpureus
CCAACACCAGCCTTGCTACAACCTCCTTTCAGGTAGTTGTAGAGGGCAATAAGGTCTCCTCTCTTTTCCAGACTAAAGAGCCCCATCTCCCTCAGCCTCTCCTCATAGGGCATGTCTTCCAGCCCCTTCACCAGCTTGGTTGCCCTTCTTCTCTATCTATCTTTACTGGGTGAGTAAAGAAGGTTGCCCTTCTTTACTATCTTCATAGTAAAAAGGTGTTTCCTGGTGTTCAGAGGGCATCCCCTTTGTTTCTGTGTGCCCTCTTCCTGTCACTGACTCCTGCTGAGAACAGTCTGGCTCCCTCTCCTTTGTTCTTTTCTGCCAGGTATTTATACACATTGATAAGACCCCCAAGCCTCCCTTTCTCCAGGTTGAACAGTTGTGGTCCTCTCAGCTATTCTTCCTAGGAGATATTGTCCAGTCCCCTAATAGTCTTTGTTGCCCTTTGCTGGATGTGATCCTTGAAGTCCCTCTCTTTCTTCAAGCCCAATTTCTTCAGAAATGTTAATTTATTTTCGTTCTCTTAGTTGATGTTTAAGTGGCACATTCTAACGAGTTGTCTTTCAGATAGCCATTTCCTTCCTGCAAACACAATTCTAGAATCTCCTCTAGTTTAATACTGACTGATGCATCAAGATGGAGTCTCCTTGCAATTCTGCAGATGCACGGTAAATAAAATGGAAACATACTGACCTTAAAGTTGGGACTTCATGTCCAACAAGCCACAGCGATCCAGACTTGAAACTCAAAGTGGTTTTTATTTGCTCTAAACAAAGAATTTGGACAACTCCATCCAATTGATGTCAACATTGTCTTACATAAGACCTTGATGATTTTGTGATTCTGTGATTCTAAGTCTAGGCAGCAGTGCTTTGAGATGTGTAAGGGAATACCAGCTTCCTTTACCTAAAGAATTTCTATCTGAATCTCTTCCACTCTTTAAACTGTGACCTATAAAACAGCACCCATATACTCCCCCCTCACAGCACCAACCACCCATCCACCCCCCATTCTGATGCCCACTGATAGGGCTTATGTACCTTACACAGCCTGGGTATCGCTGCCTGGATGCCATGCACCCTCCTGCAGCTTTTTCCTTTGTGTTTAACGCTCAATAAAATGTGTCACTTCAAAATAACTGTTAAAGGAATAACTTGGTAGAATTTTAATTTCTTTTCACCAATACTGAAACACAAGTGTAGTTTACACACTTCAGAGAAGAATAAAGGTAAACCATAAGTAAAAGTGATGTAAACCCTTAAATTTCAGACTAGACTATGTCACTAGCTGGGTGAGTAAAAAAATATCAAAATAAGCTTCATGTACAGCCTGTTTTTGAGTTTCTTCCATTGCTCTGATGATCCAAGACTGACCTTTTTCAGGCAGCAGACTAGACATAGTTCCTGGACTTTTAGCTGTCTCTTGGATTTGTAAATTTGCCTGCCTTACAGATTTACATACTTACATAGTTGATAAACATAAAGTGAATCCTGGAAGGAAAATCTTATTTAGCAAATGTATGTATTATTCTCAGGTGGAATGCTGCATAACATCTAACACATTGAATATAGAAGTGTTATTAATTAGGTGGTAGGTTTTGAATGCAGAGTAGATACTTAAATGCATCTATATTTATCTTGTGCCATATCCTCACTTTAGATTAGAAATGAAATAAAAACCTTAATTTTGACCTTCAGGATGAAATACACCAGATGCAACAGATAGAACTCAGAAGTACAATTTGCAAGGAATTTCCTCTTATCAGTTGTGGAAAAATGTGAAGAATGGTCTCTGTAAACACTAATTTGCTACTGTCATTGTCTGAAACCCCCTTCTTTCAGCTAAGCTGCCACTTTATTAATATGTCTGGTGTTTGCTTTTAATTTACAACCTTTGTGACAGTGTCCTAGAGAATGATTTATTCTGATCAGCTGTCAACAGGATGATGCTGTAAGTAGTGACACAAAGCAAAATAGAAGTGGGTTTCAGGCACTGTGTTAGCTTAAGAAATATGTGCAGAGTGTTGGCGACTAATCTTGTAACTGCTGCAAGTCTTAAGGACATCCAGCCCAACCTGTTCAGCCTGGTCCTTCCAAAACAATGGAAACCAGTCAGAGGGTTTGGACTCAGAAGTATGCCTGAGTGGAAAGTCAATCTATAACCCAATTATTTCCCTAGAAAATGCCATAACTTTCCTGAGCATCCTTGCAACCTGTATGATATGTCTGGGATAGCTGTCAGGTGGAAAGGTCAAACTACTTGAGGTTTTGTATCTTGAACCTGTATGGATACTGAAAGAAAAAGGACTAAAAATGTTGTCATACTGATAATAGTTTCTGAATTGTTTAAAAAGTCTCATTAATAACTAAGGAAGTTCATTCTGTATTAGCAGTCAGTTTTGATTACTGTATTTTATGAAAATACTTTTTAGCTTGGACAAAAACAGGCAAAGGTAATTGCAGCATGAGTGCAACCAGAGGGAGAGGTCAGGGTACTGCTTTCAGCATTTGGTGCTTTATAAGTAGAGATGGCTAAAGAAAAGAAAATGTCAGGATTTACACAAGTCAAGTATTAGAAACAAAATCAATGAATAAAAAAGTGGCATAATAGTAAATTCATTAATAGAGTTCAGGAATATTTTATGACTGCAGTTTTTGCCCCCTGAGATTTGAGAGACAATCCATCTAGAAGCCTGTGACTCTCCACTTTGCATGAGGTTCCCTACGGACATTCCCCTGCAGACCTTCCTGTGGCTTTTTCTTCCACACTGTCCCTTCTCCACGCCAATTGTGTCCTGGCAGCTCATCTTTTTGGTCAATGAGATTTCCTATGTAATGGATTCCAATGAACCATAGTCCCTGCTCTCTTTCTGTTTTGCTTGGTGTCTTGTAAAGCTTGACTGGGCTGCTGTTCCTCATTCTTGGTGCAATACAAAGAGACGATACAAAATGTAGTGACTCTGCATGTTTCTTAATTCTTTCAACTTGTTTTTAAGTCACTTAGACCTTGCCATGCATCTTTGAGATCCAGAGGTCATAGCAATGCCATGACTAAGTAATGGGGGAGCAGTGGATGGTAGATCTACTTGGTGGTTGTTTCAGCATGCAGGTTTCCCCACAAATTTTTTTCCTACTGAGAGAGAGGCTGAAGTAGCTTGGTGTTGCACTTGGATGGTTTCAGTGTGGCTGGGATCTCAGCTAGAATTGTCACCTGGCACTGCACTTCACCTGTTCAAAATGAGCTCTCAGTTCTGTGCTCTTGTGCATGCCCACTCTTAGGGTAATGAGGTGTATCATAGGTTATACCTCCCAGATTTGTGCATCTGAGAGTGGCTGTTTTCCACTTAAACACGCACATGAATCAGGTTTAAATCTGTGTTAACAACAGTTTTGTGGCATGCAGTATAAATCTGAGTCCTTGCTCAGGTGTGGGGGTTTTTTTTTTCCCCTCAATGCAATCACATTATATTCCACTACAGCTTTTCAGAGTTAATGTTTCTTCTAGCGTCGCAGCAATTCCATATTGGTGTATTTCTTAAATACGTTTCAAAGTCACTAAAATTATACTATGATGCAAAAATTGTATTAAAGCTTTTAGGGTTTTTACAGTCTGTGTATTACAGGCTCTTAATTGGTCTAACAACAAGTAAGGAATTTAATGGAAACTGTAGATTTTTCAATATCAGCTTTAAAATAGTCCAATTAGGTGGAAAAGATGCTTCTCAGTCTTAGCAATATATCAGTTTTAAGAGATTTTGAGTGTCTGCAGTGCAACGTGGAATAAGACACTGCTGCAGTTTTCATTGCAGGGAACGAAAAGCAGGTAGTAGTTCTGTCTTGGCTAGACTTGCCTTGAACCTCAGATTTTTCTCTCTCATTACCACTTGCAATTTAATTTGAAGAAAGAATGAGATATGCTTTAGGGAAAGTATGCTCTTCAAAGTTCACAGTTTTCTGAGGTTGTTTTCAGAAAATGTTTAAGGTGGTTTCTAGAAAGCTCTTGTCATTGCATCCAGTAGTAACCAAATATGTTGTGTCCAATTCTGGGCCCCTCAGTTCAAGAAGGACACAGAGCTGCTGGAGGTAGTCCAGCACAGAGCAATGAGGATGATGAGGAAGGAAGTAGAACACCTCCCTTATGAGGAAAGGCTGAGGGAGCTGGGTCTCTTTAGGTTGGAGAAGGTGAGACTGAGGGGGGGACCTCACTAATGTTTATAAATATGTGAAGGGTCTGTGTCAGGAAGATGGAGCCAGGCTCTTCTCATTGTCATCTAGTGATACAACAAGGGGCAGTGGGTGTAAGCTGAGACATAGGAGGTTCCATGTAAATATGAGAAGGAACTTCTTCACGGTGTGGGTGGTGGAGCACTGGAACAGGCTGCCCAGGGGAGTTGTGGAGTCTCCTTCTCTGGAGATGTTTAAAACCTGTCTGGGTATGTTCCTGTGCCACTTGGTCTAGGTGATCCTGCTGTGGCAGGGGGATTGGACTGGATGATCTTTCAAGGTCCCTAAAGCCTAAAATAAAGTAAGATTGAGTGTTGCAGATATCTGTTTAACTGTCTGTTTCTAGTATTCTTGTCTAAACTAAGCTGATTTTATTCTTGAGAGTATACGCTTTAAATGATCTGCAATTATTTAGAAAAAAAGAGAGTATAAAATAAGAAATTTCATGCTGAATGAAGTATTTTGAAGAATTGAGATTCTTTAAGCTGGTTCTGAAAGCAATTCAGCTGAAACGGATTTTATTTCTGAAGCTGAAGACTTCACCTGGTCCTCTGCTCAATGTCATTATGACTACATCTTGATGACTGTTATGTCACATCTTTTCTAAATCAGTTTAAAAATCTTCTGTATTTTTCCTGTCATCCTAGGGGTGAGTACAATACAGTACAATACAATATTTGCTAAATCAGTGTGTGCCTGTTAATAGATGAATCTTTCATGGCCATCTAAGTGCATACAAAGAAAAATGTTAAGGAAGGCTTTAACCTGTCATAAAAAATATAAGCACCTGCTGTCTAGAAAGTAAAACTAGCAAATTAAGAATTCAATACGTATGCTTAACCGAAACCATAGTGAGGCATCGGAGCAGAGTGGTGTTTTAAACTCACCCTCATTTGGATAATTCAATCAAGACTTCTCCAGCTCCACAAGAAATTGATTGATGTGTGATGTTGTATGGATATTCTAACAAATACATGTTATTCTTTTACTTCAGAATTCCAGTAGTCTGTCAGCCAGTTTAAAAGGTGATGCACATTATTGTCTTACAAAAAAAAAAAAGTCTAGTCTTGCATTATGCAGAAATTGAAGACTATTTTCTATATGGTCCTATTTTGTCCTTGGTTCTTATTTTGCTTGCAAAGCATGGTAACTGAAAAATTGGCTAATCCATTAGGAGATGGAGTGAAGTTTTTAGAAAAAGGTGAATAGAAACAAGATGCACAAAGCAAACAGGAGTTTGAGATATATGCTGTATTGAAGTGTTTGATTCCTAAGTGAAAGTTATCTGAAAAGTGTCCCAACTTTTTTTACAATAGATCTCATCATGTTGTATAAGTCAACAATATTGAAATCCCTAACTGGGAGCTGGGGCTACTTAATCTGAATAAAAGGAAGCTCAGGGGACACCTTCTTGTGCTCTACAACAACCTGAAAGGAGGTTGTAGAGAAGTGGGGTTTAGTCTTTTCAAGTGTTGACAAGTAATAAGTGATAGGACAAGGAAGTGGCCTCAAGTTGCACGAGGGGAAGTTTAAATTAAACATTAGGAAAATCTTCTTCATTGAAAGGGTCATTAGGCCTTGGAACAGGCTGCCCAGGGAGGGTTGGAATTGGTATCTGTGGATGCATTTAAAAATCTTGTTGATATAAAGCCTTGGGACAGGGTCTGGCAGTGTTCTCGGTAGAATTACATTCATGGATGGACTTGATAATCTTGAAGGTCTTTGCAGCCTGGATGATGGTATGATTCTATGAAAACATGTATAAATACAGAGTCACAAAATGGTTCATATCGGAAGGGACCTCCTGAAGAACATCTGGTCTACACCCTCTGCTCAAAGCAAGGCTACCTGGAGCCAGTTTCCTGGGAGCATGCCCAGTTGGCTTCTGAGTATATCCAAGTATGTCAGGCTTTTTGGGTGGTGTGTGCCATTGCTCAGTCACCCTGAATGTAGAAAGTATTTGCTGCTGCTGCTGCTCAGACAGAACCTCCCTTATTTTGTGAACATTGCCTCTCGTCCTGTTACTTGGCACTACTGAAAAGATCCTGGCTCCATCCTCATTGCTATCTCCCATTGGGTATTTAGAGACATCAGTATGATTCCCCTGAGCTTTCTCTTCTCCAGGGTATCAGTTCTCAGCCTTACCTCATGTGTGAGGTGTTCCAGCCCCCAATCATCTTCATGGTCCTTGGTTCAACTCTCTTCCTTTCATATGTCCATGTATTTCTTGCATTAGGAGCTCAGAACTGGATTCAGGACACCTGGTGTGTCCTCACCAGTGCTGAGGGGAAGGATCAACTCTCTTGACCAGCTGGAAACGTTCCTGATGCAGCACAGAGTACTGTCTAGCCGCCTTTGCTGTGCGGGCACGTTACTGGTTCATGTTACTTTTGTCTTTGATAATTAGGGAACTACTACATAGCTCAAAATGTTTAGTTATTCCTAAAAATGTAGAGGTTTTCTGCTGAGGTTGAAGTACAGTAGCCACCATGATGGAAAGGCTGCAGTCAGTACCAAGAGTAGTTATGTTTGAAGGAAATATTTATGACGCTGTAACAATAAAGTATTGATTGAGCCTGTAGCCACTGGGCAGCATGTGCTGAAATAGAGCATCTGCACAGCAGATAAGTGAGTATATTTAACCTTTATTTTGTTTTCTAGCCTTTGTTGTGTTAAAGATAGGTTCTGGATTAAGCAGTAAGATCAGCTTAATAGTGGTGTTTTCTTTTAAGTTCTTAATGATAAGTTTGAGCATTTAAAAACTAATGCACGTGTGTAGCAACAGTGCATGGAAGTGCCCTCCTAATTTTTCTGGTGACTGATAAAAATCTGCTGCAGTGAGCAAAACCTAATCATAGATGGCCTTGGAAAGCAAGGAGGAGGGGGTATTGTAAAGAAACAGCTTGGATGGGGGAAGGAAAAGGGAAAATAAATTTTTTCAAACCAGCTTTTTGCCACAAGTAACAAACAGGTCATTAAATCACAAGCATAAGGACCTCTTTTGGCTTCTGTTTATTAGTTTTCAGACATTTTTCAGCTTCTGTTACAAATTAAAAGCATAATTAATTCTATTGCTCAGTTAAAGCCCTGTGCCCAGAAAAGGAGATCTCCTGAATTTTTCTTGGTGGCTATAAAGCACCGTCCCTGTGATGCAAATGGCACAATGGCCTCTTTGTTAAGTGCTCCTGTAAGAGTGAGAGATGTCCTTAGTCAACTGTAATGTTTGTGGTTAAAAGAAGTTAAAAATTACTGCTGTGTAATTGACCAGTATTCAAAATTCTTCTGGAATGGAAGAAGACGTGCATATTGAGGTAGAATAATAGTGGGGAGTGAGAGATTCAGAAAAATCTATAAATAAATCCCTAAAATATCGTTTTTTGGGTTTGGGGATTCTTTTTTGTTGGTTGATTGATTTTTATTTGTGTTTTGTTTTATTTCAGCAAAGTGTCCTAATGACAGTATAGTTTGAGTTTACTGCATCACAGGTGACTAGTAACTGTCTGTGCCATGATGTGCCTGAAGAGGGCTGAGGTGTGCACCAGCCTGCCTCGTGTGACTGATAGTTACTCATTGATACAGCCCCGTCATTTCCATGTAGTCTGGGCACCCAGAACTGTTAGCATGCTTACTCCTCTCATCTGCATAAGAAGGAAATAGTTTGTACATAATTCCCCCTTTATCAGAGGGGATCCACAATTAACAATTACAGAGGGATCCACACTGGTACATCATTTTGCATGAGCAAGCAACTCTCATCTGGCTGGTTCAGTATGCTAATAAAGGGCGCTGCAGTCCTGCATGGTACCTTTCTCAGGGACATCTCAATCCTAAATTAAGGGTATGTTTAAAAAAAACCCCAAACCCAGACCTTTTAACCTAGCACTTCTATTAAATGCTAACAAATTATTTTAATATTAAAGTGTAGATTAAATCATTGTATTTCAACATGGTTTACATACTTCTCACAGAAAATGGGGAGCGGGGGGAAACTACCCTCAGCCATAGTTTTGGTAAGGTAAAGGTGTTAAGACAGCAGTGCAGTGGTACCACATTAAGCATTTTGTTATGCCACGCTGTTTGAAACATGCTAAAGTTTACATTCAGATGCCTCTAAAATTACTGGTCTACACACAGTTAATAAGATAGTAGTTAAATATTGAACAAATAGTATGTGAGGGCCAGAACTGCTGCAGTAGCAGCTCACCTGTTCCCTGCACCGTCTCATCATCGGAGGAGGAGGATCACATGTAGATTTTGTTGCTCCACCTTTCAAGTTGGTATAAAAAGTGGATAGTTGTTACTGTAAGAGGATGTGCAAATCTCAACCCAGTGTGCTAAAGGCAGCAGCATGTCCCCATTCTCCTAACACTGTGGAAGAGGTCTACTTCCTGCTTCTGCTGCCCAGGAGAAGAGCTGTTCTCCAGATACCACACCAGCATCTCCTTGCTTGTGTGGAGAGGAGGAAGTGCGTTCTGGCTGTCTCTGATTAATTAATTGCATCTTTCTTTATCAAAGGTGGCAGTGCATACAGGTACAGGAGTGCATTTCTTAGTGAAGTCAGTGGTTTTCTAATCTGTTTTGTCTTCACCAAGGAAACAGAAGGCAGCAGAAGCAGCTGCTCTGTTAGTGGCAATTTCGCAGTAATCTTCGGTTGAGGTTTGTCAGTGAAAAGGCAAGCCTCCTGGAGGCAGATACCCTGCTGAAGTCCATATATTACGTATTTAAATTTTGCAGTCTTGTGTGAGGTTTTTTGTCTGCCATGATTGATTGCTTGTAAGTGTAATTTCAATAGAAATCCATTAGTGCTCCAGTCCTGTAGCCATAAGAGAATATTTCATTATTTTACTATGAAATCAAGTTTTCAAGATCACATTTTGTTCACTTTGTTATCCAAGTCATCAGTAACACCCTTGCTTACATCATGAGGGATGCACAGTGTGGCTAGAGATTTCCAGGAAAACAAGCCCATACATTTTTCCTGTGGTCTGTCCAGGGGTACGTCTGTCTCAAGGGCAGTATCTACTCCATCAGCACACTGATGGAGTTCAGCCATCATGTAGCACAAAGTGCAGGTGTATGGTGACCTTTAGTGCTTCATGTCACTGAACTTTAATGGGCAGGGACTCGTATTTTCCAAGTATTTGCTGTGTCGAGCTCTCGGTGTGTTATGTGTTATCTATCTATACATAGTTTCTGCAGACATATTGTTTTGCTTTACCAGTAGCTAATGACACCACACAGAAGGATCTGTCTTTGACAGATATCAAAAGCAATATGTGTCCCATATGCATCAAACTTGAAGGCTGAAGCAAAGCCTTTCGCTGACTTTGGCAGTCATTTTTGGCAGAAAAAGTTCCCAAATTATAAGATGCCTGTTAGTTAAATGTACTGATTGTGTTGGAGAGCTTTATGCTGAAGAATATGAAACCTTGGGAAATGTCATGTTGTGAAGTAACATTTGTTCTACTTTTACTTGTTGAAAATACAAAGTACATTGCAGGCACAAAGGCAACCGAATCACAAAAAGTTTTCTGCCTAAAGGGGCTAAATGGTATTCTTCCTCAGCCTTAACTGACAGACAACACTATTTCTGTCCACTAGGTTTAGTGTGAACTTATTTAAAAAGCAAAGGTACAAAGAGATATAAAAAGAAACACACACACAAAAAAAGCCCTGACTGTACTTAGTGGATTATGTCTTTGTACATGTGTGCATTCATTTAGTATATGTTTATACAAGCATCATCTTTGGGTTTGCTATTTTTAATTAAAAACCTAGTTGCATTTACTATTGGCCTGATGTAACGTAGCGTCCTATGCAGCCCTGATGGCAACTCAGTAGGCTACCACAGACACTGCGGTGGAGCAAATGCCAACTCACGCCTGCAGGCAGATGGGAAAGTAAAACATGCATGTTATTTCCAAACCACTTAAGAAAATAACTTCTCATACACCATCAGATAAAGCCATATTAAAGAAAATCTGTCTTTTTACACATTTAGATAAATATGTGCTGTAGGACCAATTACATTGGGTAATGTATTTGAACAAATACGCAGCAATCAGGATGTTTGGTGTGTGTCTGCTGTGACTGCCAGTCATATTAAAGCCATGTTGGTAGCAACCTTCTTTATTATTTTCTTTCTTAAACATAAATTCAGATGTGAAGAACTGGAAGCTGACACAATCTTCCTTTTCAAAATCTATTAAATATACTCAGGTAAAGACGATGAAGTTATTGCTCACTAGATCCTCTAAAACTGATGGCAGTTAGGGCAGTTAGTATCTGTTCTTAGTATTGTCCTTGTGCCGTGTTTCAGTTGGGATAGACTCACTTTTCCAATTCATAAAAGCAAAACAAATGAGTTAAAAAAACCCCAAATCTGCTGTTCTGATCCTGATCAAGAGAAATGTGCCCTTTGCTGTGGTGCAGAAGTGCCTTCTGCATAGTCGGGTAACTGTTATAGTCTGCCATTCCTATAATTTTGGGGTTTGTAGATTAAAACAACATCGCAAAAGCAGTGGTGTTATTTGACATGAGGTTCAACAAGGCCAAGTTGTAGGGTCCTACACCTTGGCCGTGGCAACCAGAAATAGGAATACAGACAGGGGGAGGACACACTTGAGAGCAGCCATGTGGAAAAAGACCTGTGATCACTAGTGGACCAAAAGCTGGACATGAGCCACCAATGTACAATAGCAGTCCAGAAGGCAAACCACATCCTGGCCTGGATCAAAAGAAGTGTGGCCAGCAGATCAAGATTGGTGATTCTGCCCCTCTGCTCTGCCCTGGTAAGACCTCACCTGGAGTACTGTGTCCAGCTCCAGAGCCCCCTACACAGGAAGGATGTGAACCTGTTGGAGTGTGTCCAGAGGAGGGCCATGAAAATGATTGGAGGGCTGGAGCGTCTCTCTTATGAAGACAGGCTGAGGGAGTTGGGGTTGTTCGACCTGAGGAAGAGAACACTCTGGAGGGACCTTATAGCAGCCTTCCAATACCTGAAGTGAGGGCTACAGAAAAATTAGAGAGGGACTTTTGACAAGGGCAGAGGGTGAGAGGATAAGGGATAATGGTTTTAAACTGAGAAATTAGAGATTCAGGTTGGAGATTAGAAAGAAGTTCTTTAGTTTGAGGGTAGTGAGACACTGGAACAGGTTGCCCAGAGAAGTTGTGAACGCTCCATCTCTGGAAGTGTTCAAGGCCAGATTGGATGGCTGAGAAAGGTGTTCCTGCACATACATTAAGTGTAGAGTGGAATCAGTTCAAATTACTTCTTATTTAACTTTCTAATAGCACTTAGTATGTTTGTTTCTATTAATTTAACAGCTTATAATTACTATTTTCATTTCTAAAGATAGCGTGTAGTTTGTTTTCCAGGTCGAAGAAACAGCTTATGGGAGCCTGCACAGTGCTCTAGTTCCTCATGCTCAGTTCTGAGCATCCTTTAATCCACAGGTTACTTCAGTTGTTGTTTCCTAAACAGGACTAACGTTCTTTTTTCTGGAAAAGCTCTCATTTCCCATTTTATATTTATGCAGGTGATCATTTCTACCTGACAATGATGGCTCACCTGTATTTCTATGGAATTCATGGTTTATTGAGTTTTTCTTTATTAGTTTTAATTTTTAACTTTAATTTGGTCACAGCCAGTCTTTTCTTAGTGCTGTCTGATGAATTTATGAGTTTGCTGCAGGTTTGAAGGCTACTGAATAGTTCAAGCAATAATCTTGTACTCAGAAATAACAGTGGCATAAAAATAGGCAGGAATCTCTAGAAGAATCTCCATCTCCTGGTGGAGCAAACAGCAAGAAAAATGCTGACTTTTGAAGAAATGTGAAAGAACAGAAGCAAGATCTTTCCTTCACTGCAGTGAGAAAGATTCAGCTCTGACTTCAGGAGCAACTTTCCAACTTCATTGTTTGTCAGATTATCTAAAGAAATGGAGCAGCCTGTCTGTCTGCTGGAAGAGCTTTGGTCCCTTCCAGTCTGCCATAGGATTCTCTGACTTGGCTCCTATTCATTGTACATGAATTCACTCCCTCTCTCATTCCTGCCATTGCTCTTCCCCACTTTAATTTCTTTTTTTGTAGCAGCATATCTGTAAAGACTTTTTTCTTCATAATAGAAAAATACTTTTTAAACCTCCAGCATCATTTCACTGCTGTAAAGTGAGTTGTGTCACACCTGGCTGCTGCTTAAATCTGATTTTTTGCCTAAATCTCCTGACAGCAATGACCAGCAGTTGTGTAGTGAGAGTCTGTGCCATATCAATGAGGTCAGGCTAGTTAGGAAATAGAGTAGCTTCCAAAATGTCTTCTAAGCTGTAACAAGAGGGAGGGGATTTGGCCAAGAAAGATAAGGTTACAAATGCCCTATGTGGTTTGTGGGAGTTAGCACAGGGCTACAGCTCCCATGCTAAGCTGGAAGCCCTCAGCTAAAAAAGGCAGGACCAAGATCACTGTCCCCTTTTATCTGCTCACCTAGCAACACCCCTTAAGGTTATGTACTTGGGACGGGGTTACCTCCAGGACAGGTCACTGCGGGGAGTGACATCCTCACAAAGCAACAGAGCCTTTTTTTTCCTTCATGGAAGCATGAATCTGTACATCTGAAAATTCTGGTAATTTTCAAACTGCAACAATTAGATGACACTGAGCAGAGCCTGGCTCCATCCTCCTGACACCCACCCTTCACATATTTATAAACATTAACAAGGTTACTCCTCAGTTCTGTGTCCTTCTTCAACTGAAGGGCCCAGAACTGCACACAGTATTCCAGATGTGGTCTCATCAGGGTAGAGAAGATCTGCTAACCACTCACCTTCTGATCCACCCCAGGATGCTGTTGGCCGCCTTGGCCACAAGAGCACACTGCTGGTTCATGGTCGTCTTGCTCTCCTCCAGGACTCCCAGATCTCTTTCTCCTACACTGCACTCCAACAAGTCAGTCCCCAACCTATACTGGTACCTGGGATTGTTCTTGCCCAGATGCAAGACTCTATACTTGCCCTTATTATAGTTAATTACATTTCTTCCTGCCCAGCTCTCCAGCCTGTCCAGGTCCTGCTGAATGGCAGCACAGTCTGCTGGGGTGTTGACCACTCCTCCCAGCTTTGTATCATCAGCAAATTTGCTGACAGTGCAGTCTAATCCCTCATCCAAGTCATTAATGAATAGATGGAATAGGACTGGTCCCAGTACCAACCCTTGGGGGACTCCACTAGATACAGGCCTCCAACTAGACTCTGTCCCATTGACCACTACTCTCTAGCTTCTATCCTGCAGCTAGTTCATGATCCACCTCACTACCTGGTCATCCAGAACACAGTGCCTCAGTCTGGCTGCAAGAATGCTATGGGACAGTGTGTCAAACGCCTTACTGAAGTCAAGATAGACCACATCCACTGTTTTGCCATCATCTATCCACCTGGTTATGCCCTCATAAAAGGCTATCAGGTTGGTCAAGCATGACTTCTCTTTGGTGAAGCCACGGTGACTGTCCCTAATGACCCTGTTGTCCTTGCTGTACCTAGAGAGATCGTCTAGGAGACATTGTTCCATCACCTTTCCTGGGATGGAGGTGGGGCTGACCAGTCTATAGTTACTTGGGTCCTCCTTCTTACCCTTTTTGAAGACTGGAGTCACATTTGCTATCCTCCAGTCCCCAGGCACCTCTCCTGATCCCCATGACTTACCAAAGATGACAGAGAGTGGCCAAGCAAATATCCTGAATGGTGTGAGAGGAAAATCTGAACAGCTGGAATTTAAGAGGGATGTACATCCTGGAAATCCTTACTGCTGGGTTTGTATACAGAGGATAGACATAAACTTGGCAGAAAGGCAGAGTTTTATATCTGCTTTCCTGGTTGCCGTTACCCTCTAGCTATCAACAGTTACCAAACGAACTCTCTGAGATGTCTGACTCTTCTTGTGTGCTGCCTACTGAAAGCCAAAGGCCATATACACAGTCTGTGCTGTATACCTCTGTGACAGGATTAGGAACTGCTAATCTGAATGCATCCATGTCTGCTTTTCTTGACTTTCCCCAACTCTTCCGAGGACACTACAAAGGAGGAGAATAGTGACTGGTTAGACTATTGAGTCTGTTAGAGGACTTTCAGAATTAATTAGGAAAGACAACAAATTGTGGGTCAGATCTGAAGGAGCCACCAATCAATGCAGAATTGGGGTGTAAAGAAAGCAGACTCTTTCATGCGCCAGCCTTGTGGGATTCAATCTGCTAGCTCAAAGAGCTCAAAATACAATAACCATCAATGGAGGGTTGTTCTTTTAATTTAATGAAGATACCTTTCTGAATTCCAGGTAAGTGACTTAGGAAGATAAGGGTTAACATGCAATGGAATTTCATTATTCAGCCAAGGGGAAAAAAGTTCTTTTCTTTTACTTCTTTTAGAGATAGGTTTTTATTCCATCATGGGCACTAGGTTTCTGCTCTTGTTGACTACTGAAAAGCAATAAATCTACATTCACACTAACTTGTTAATTAGGGCCTTATTCTTAGTAAGCAATTAACAGACCTAGTTGAGTCATCACCCACAAGCTAGTCAGTGGGTGTGTATCAGCAGATCCTCATTCGTACACAAACTCCCTACTTTTCAGCCCCAGCTTGTCAGCTGCCACTGGCCCTGGAGGCATGGACTGAACAGAGCTGTCAGCCCTCAGGATTGAGTTGCAAGACTTGTGATACTTGGTGTTATACTTAGCACCTTGGTTCCTGCATTATTCTTGGTGTGCAAAAATTAATTTCATCTTCCCGGCAAAAATTAATTTCCATTTGCCTCTTTTCCCCAGTAAATGAGTAGGTCAGACTTGAGCTGTGACCATCACAGAACGCAGAGGGGTAAAAAGGGAATGATAGTGTAATTTCTGTTAAATCTTATTTTAATTGAGGAAGGGAACAAGTGGAATTTTTGAAGCTTGGTGTTGGCATCAAACTGTAAACATTCATGAGGTTTTGTTTTATTGTTCTTTTTGTCACCATCAGCATCGGCAGACAAATTGTAACAGCTTAACTGCTAAAATAGCTTCTTTTAGACAATACTTCTGTTAATAGTAAGTACTCCTCTTGGGGTTTTTTCAATACCAGTCAAGATTAATCCTAGATAAACCACACAGAAGAAGCATTGTGCTGTAGCTATAGGGAGATTATGATCTGTCTTCTGTAGACAGCTTGTCTTTCTTTAAAAGCCCTTCTGAATTGTAGTTGAACTTGTTTAGTGGCATTACTCTGCATCATTGCCATGCCCAATCCATCTGTTTGGGATGGGGAGAGGTTTAGCTCTGTGTCAAGTTCATTGGTCACTTCTGTTGTGGTAGCTTGACATTTCAGGACTACCTGTATAGAACTGGTTTGCCACATCCTGGAGTGATGATAATAAAAGATGTGTTGTCTCTTCTGAGGCTGCCTGCCTCTCGATGGAGGTGAATGTCTGTCACTGTAATACAGTATGAAAGGAAAGTCACAGTACACGCTTTTTAGTAGGGTCAGTTGTTTCTCTGACTAATGGGACCTTATGAAAGTGTCGACAGTCTTTGAGTCGTGTGAGCTTGCGGAACAGTAGCCCCATGTTTCTTAGAAGTTACAGAATTCTCAAAGGCATCTTTTACATGTGAAGGGATATCTGTGGGATGCTTCTTTAAGCTTTATTCAGTCACTGTAGTGTGTAGATCTAGGGTGCTTGTCATTATCCTGAAATGTAACACAAGCCAGTTCTTTCACTGTACTATTGGTATTTCTATTCTGGAGTGTCTGAATGTCTGCATCATTGTACTATGTGAGTGCATTTTTCATATTTAAAAATAGAGTCAATGACCGTCTTCCTTCTCTGCCTTTCATTTTACAACTGCAGTAGCAGCTACATTTCCTGTCTCAATAGCACTTACGAAGCAATTAGGCAAATTTGGGACAGAACTTGCCACTGAATGCTAGACAGATTTCTCTTTATCCGCACTAGGGCTTGTGCCTGTGAAAGCCCACGCATTATATACCCTAATGGCCTCGTTCTTTTCTTGCTGCTGCAAGAACCACTCCTCCCTTTTTACACACGGGCCATTTGATTTGGTCCCACAAAATGCAATTAATGGATCCTCTAGTTGGCCATTTGTAATTAATTAGTATAAATAAGTGTTCATCTTTTTCTCTGTACCTTCTGTTGTCTTCAGTGACTGCTGCTTGTGATTATACTGCTGAAGGGAATTATTAGTGCACAAATCTGGAAAACTTACAAAAAAGTTAAAAAAGAAAACTGATGTAAAAATCCTCCGAAAATACCTTCAAGAGTGAAAAGTTTCTGTATTTCTGCAAAATATCACTATTTCAGCTAAATAGAGAGAGAAAAGAACTGTTTTGTCAAGGCAAGTTGATGAAGCTTACCTAGCGCTGTGATTAGGTGGGTATTAACAACCTGAACATTCTGTACGTTTTGATAGAAAAGCTCACTATAAATAAAAGGGAGCAACAATATGTTCCTGTATTTATGCCCCAAATTAAATAACAAAACCAGATATATAAAACTATCCAAAATGAGGAACTTTACAAGACCCTTCTGATAAATTATGTTTCCTCTACAATAGGGGTGCATATCAATGAGTTTGTTCAACATACCTCAAGGTTTCCTGTTATTACTCTTCCCCTCTGCTCAAGCACAGACATCTCCTTTAAAGCTGTTGGGGATCATGCTATATGCAGATTTACTTCATCTGAAGGATTTCAAACCTCTATGCGTCACTTTGTGACAAAGACCCCCTAAACAAACCATCAGGGTATTGGCTGTTGAACACTTTGGGGAAATTTTCATATCCTCTTGTCAAAGTTGTCACAGTTTGCATAACTGAACAGAACTTTGTTGCTGAACTCCCAAGGAAGGACATGCGCTTTTGAAAGGAGCAATATAAAATGTAAGGAAGTATTAAATACGCAAGATCAACCATTTTGAAACTAGTAGCAAAAAGTTTATTCCACAGACCATGGGGTTGGAGGCACCTGTGAGTGTAAATCCCAAGTGCAGTGTGTGTGCAAATGGTTATTCAGCTTTGCTGTGGCAAGGTGTTCTTGATAAGAGCAGGAAAGCACAAGGACATACAGGACATTGGTAATGCCTCATTCAGTCGTTAGAATATTCAGCAAAAATCTGGCCAGCATGTTTGCGGCATTTAAAGTGGAGCAGCCCAGAAAAGGTAAATAAGAGAATGGAAGATGTATCTTGTGTGAAGAGATAGAAAATGTCTGAACTTGTTCACTGAGATAATGATGAGAGAGAGTATATGAATTTTTTCCAACCAGCTTCGAGGCTAGTTATCAAGGAAGAGGAGTAACTCTTTCTATTGAAAGAGCCAGTGCATGTAGAGTGGTAAAACTAGGTTAGAGGGGTCTAAAAGTTTCTAAAGGTCCAAAGAGTGAAGCTCTGGGACAGCCTACATCAAAGGAGGTTGTGGGAGCAGAGATGTGAGGAATATTTAATGGCTGTGTATACGCTGTGTTAATGTGTTGATATACGGAAAGTGTGAGGAAACTTTAGAGAATTTGTGGTGGAACAGGGAATGTCTAACTGGTTGCCAAACCCAGGAAGCATTAAGAGGTTTTGAGCTTGTGGTGGGTTCAAGACCACAATTAAAGGTAAGGGAAAAGAAAGCAAAGCAGTTAGGTCTCGATGAGATCTCGGATAAATTTGCCAGACAATGGATAGCTTAGGGAAAATGGAAAAGGGTT
>JAOXOE010000343.1:17324404-17343983 GCA_028565055.1 Phoeniculus purpureus
AAAGGTGGTAGGCTCTCTTCTTTCTCCTGAGCTCCAGCAGAAGCTCCTTGTTCAGCCAGGCCGGTCGTTTACCCCACTGGTTTGTCTTACGACTCATGGGGACAGCCTGTTCCTGAGCCTTCAAGAGTTCATTTTTGAAAAAAGTCCAGCCTTCCTGGACCCCGTTTCCCTCCAGGACTGTACTCCAAGGGACTTTATTAACCAGTGCTCTAAAACACTACAAAAACCACTGGCTCCACTAGCAGGTCTTACTCAACAACACGAACAGCTGCCCCTTAAGTTGTTTTCGGTTGTTACTATAGAAGTGAAAGTACTAGTCTGTGCTGAAGGATAGGGTTAAGACTGTTGTGGGACACCTGACCTGACTCTTCAAGTATTTTTAAGATTGACAGAAGTAAAATGAAGATTAGGTTACGTTAAATCTTAGCACTGTGGTAACGTTTTTTTTCAGACTGTGAAAATGTAGATCCACTTGGACATTTTATGACGTCTGTATTTGTCTTCAATATGATTTTTTTTTTAAGAGTTAAGGCACCATCAGTTTTACTAACCGTTTAGTTTAAACTTTTATAGTGGTCAAATACTTAATCCTTAGAGTTTAATAGCCCAAAGTGTCTCTTCTAGGTGCCTCAATGAGTCTTCACGTGCATAAATATCCATGTGGATCTGATAATTTTTATGGGATTCATTCAGCCAAGTGCAGTGTAGGTGGCTGCATCTGATACAGTCACTGTAGTTTCCCATTAGTGCCTGGAGTATTGAGGAGCAGATGCTTCTAGGGAGTGATTCATCTCACCTTAAGGTTTATCCCAGGCAAGTCAATACAAGCTCTGAAGTACCGGTATAAATCACATCAAACTTGAAAGTTTAAACTGCTCTAAATATAGTGGGAGTTAAAATTTCTCATACAGACTTAGGAAAAGTCTTAGAAAGTGTATGCTATCTTCTTCTCACTGTTCTTCAAGATCTAAGCGACCCAGGTTTCTCAGTGCCTGTATTCCTCTCAAGTTCCTTCACTGAACACGTGGGCATGTAATTATGCAGCTGGTTAGATGTCTGGGTATGTATATATCAGCGTAAGTACTCAAAAAGACAAGCTTTCAGCAGATGACAAATAAGGCCAAGTTTCTTTCTGCTCACTGCATTTGTCCACCGTGTCTCTCCATGTTTTGTTTGGTTCATCCATCTGTTTTTCTACAGTGTGCCTTTCAGTACTGGTAGCAGCACCTCTTCTCTGTCATCATCTGCCTATCTATCTCATGGTTTCTCAGCCAGGTCTTGCGCTGTTGCTTATTTCATGACCATTTCATCCCTGATTTTTATCTTGGAGAATGGGTCAAGAAGTTGCATTCATGATGGTGCCTTCTGGTTGCTCCTTATCTGTGCTCTGGGAGGTGCTTTTTGGCTCAGTAATCTGAGTCAGAGCAAGCAGAAAATCAGGAAATAGGAGAATAAGTGAACTATGGCTGTGGCGGAAATGAAAGCTGGCAACTTTGTTAACTTATGGAGAATAAGCTAGATGAATCTGATAATAAATTAATACAAGGAAAAAAAAAGATGAAAAGAATGCCCTGTTAATTTTTAGGACTTTCTGTGAACTTGCTGCGAAGATACCATGAACATGTTCAGAAAGTACCTTCATTTTAATATTGCTCAGTCTAACAGAGGTGATCTGTCACTTGCGGTTTATCTTCTCTTCTCTGTTGCAAAAGTGTTAAAATATATCAGACGGTTCAATTCTTAACGAGACAGATCTCTTCGGTAAATAAGTTTAAAAGGGGGGAGAAATTAAAATTTGCTTTTCATTTAACAATGTTTCCTGATAAACTTCAGAGAATTTCTGAATAACTTGCTTGTAGAAAAAGACAGTGAATACAATTAATTTTGTCTTTCACCCAGATGCACAGTAGATTAACGTATGTTGTTAGAGCATCTCTTGATATAAAATCATGGAGTTGTTTAGGTTGGAAAAGACCTTTAAAATCACTGAGCCCAACCATTAATCCAACTGTATCAAGCCCACCACTAAACTGTGTCCCTAAATTCCAGATCTACACAACTTTTAAACACATTTAGCGATAGCAATTCTACCACATTCCTGGGCAACCTGTTCATACTCTTGATAAAGATGTCACCAACTTAATTATTTGAATATCAATGAGTTTTTTTCTGCTCTGGATTTGGACTGGTCACCTTTGTTGAAGATGCTTTCCACTTTCCCTGGTGTTTGTCCAGTCAAGTGTTTGTCCCATCATGGGTGTGTCACGTGTAGAGACAGCAAAACTATTAGACGATAGTATGTGACAATAACATTCACATTTGGTGGAACTCTGCTGAAGAGCAATGTTCGAAATAGACAAAAAAATAAATAAATAGCAGCAGCCAACGTCAGTAAACTGTTAAGACCAAGTAGACAGAGCCAAAAGATCTGTGGTTAAAAAATACCCTCAAACCAATCACACCCCACACACACACATACACAAAGTGCACAAATATGTCAGGAATTTTGTCAGAAATGTTGCCTAAAAATAAATGGCAATTCACAAAACATTGGATTGCAAATGAGGGAGTCGAGTGACCTTAAAAATTACAACTT
This sequence comes from Phoeniculus purpureus, assembly GCA_028565055.1. NCBI lineage: Eukaryota > Metazoa > Chordata > Aves > Bucerotiformes > Phoeniculidae > Phoeniculus > Phoeniculus purpureus. Next base: position 17,327,001 of record JAOXOE010000343.1, read on the forward strand.
AATCACTGCTCATGAGAAGTGAGTAATAAATAATGAATTACATGAGATTGAATTAGGAAAGCTGATATTTAAACCAGCCTTCCACAACTAATAAGCACTACCAAACCCTAATGCACGTACTGAGTTTTCACATATGAGTTCCTTCTCTCAAATCAATACAACTCTTGAAATATTTAAACTATATTCTTGAGCACTTCCCTGGCTCTATGACAAAGATTAAGCACAAAGATATTCTTTGTGTGTGAAAGATTAAGGCTACTTTTGGCTTGGTTCCACATATGGACGTGGAGTGATTTAGTTATGTTTTTATCTCATCTGAAAGGATGTAACTTGTAGTAAATATTGTAAGAAGAACAGATTGATAAGGACTATTTTCAGGAATGGATGGGATTGCAGTGAACAGTTTTATGCAGTAAGTGTCAAAGAAGATAACAAGGTCTAGAGAAAACATTCAGCTTTCAGCCTGCAGGAATTAGGATGATGACAGCAACTAAGGAAAAATAGCTGCGAGATCTAATTGAAGTGTGTGTAATCTTAAATGGTGTAGATAATGCTAATGCTTCCTACCCAGCATGCATTCTGAGACCAGGGGCAAGTACTGTACTTAAAATCAAATGCAGACATATAAAGAAATACTTACTAAATTAATAGTAACTGCTGAAGTGACCTGCAAGGCATAGGTATTGAGAAAGATACATTGAGGGTTGCTGAGGCGACAATTAGCTGCTGTCCTGGAGGCACCAGCAGTGAAGAGAAATGCTCGCGCTTTCCTCCACGTCCTCAGTGACATTAGAGAGAGGATTTTTGTTTTGTAACTGCACTCGGGCCAAGAGTGCTTGCTGGTTTTTATTTTATATGCATAGATTATCATGCCTCATAAGGTTATTTTTTTTTTACAACCACTCTGGGTTGTAGATGGTTGTAGAAACCACCGAATACAGCTTTAGGTTGACAGAGAATTGTGTGGTTTAGGTTGCCTGAGCGTATCTGTGTGAACATTTTCTAGCTGCGTACATTACTGTAAGATTTTGTATATGTAATTTTCTATCTAGGGCATCTCGTTATTAACATCTGAATTGACTGCAGATGAAGAAAGCCGTAAAGTGTGTGTGATCCTGGTTATTTCTTAGAGAAAGATCAAGAACACATTTGACATTTTAATGTCAAATATTTTATTACTATAATTATAATTGTGATTGGCATTTCTGCTGAAGGTTTTTAATGGCAATGTAACCCAAGTTGCCTTTGCCTCTGGGCAAACAGTACTTATTTTGCTGGCAACCTCTGTTGGCAAAGAAAGTTCCCTGATTATTTATTAATTTTTATTGCACCATCTCCTCTCCAGCAAGCCCTTGATTTCTATAGCATAACCCCTTTCTAGTTCCAAGTGACTGGCGATGGTTTCCTTTCCAAACACTTCTGGTGGGATGTGACTGTAGTGTGCAGCAACAAGATACCAAAAAATTGAGACCTGAAAGAAAAGGCAAGTTAGCCCAGGCAGAGTGCAGAGTCAGTGCTGAGGTACTGCATCCTGGACCAGATTTCTGAGCTGTGCTGCTTCATGTGGAGTAAATAGCTGCTTCTCCACAGAAGAACTGCGGAATTCTCACCTTAATTCTAACCAGTGGTTCTTCTCCCTGTTTCCAGTAGAGTGCATGGTTCATTCACAAGAACAAGACGCTCCCACAATTAAGGTGTCTTTGTACTGGAAACGTTTTTTCCTTCCTTCTCTTCACTTAGAGGAGGCAAAACGGTAAAACAGATACCTTATTTAAAATCTGAATGTAGACAGCTGTAGTTTTAACATGTATTAGCTGGTTGAAGTCTGACAAGCAATACTAATAGAATGATAATAGTTTCAGGCAGCCAGCCAGGAGCACGCTGTTGTGAATAGGCCTGGGAAGAATGGTTTTTTCCTTTTTTTTTGTTAAATGGATTTCACCTTTATCAAAGGTGAAATACTTTAGAAAGTTGTTATTTTGTTTGAGATAATTTATTTTAGAGAACAGACAAGCAAGCTGGATAAAGCAAGTATGAATGTAGGAGACTGCGTGATTTGGGATAAGCAATGATGCTGCTACTGAAGCAGAGCAGGGATTCGAAGCTGAATTCTGGTACAATCCAGGCCAGTAGCCAAATGCTCAGCAGCTAAGCAGGACAGGCAGATATACAACTCTTTTGCAGTGCAGTTCCGTTCCTGAAAATACTCAGAAGATTTTGTCCTTTATTCTGTTTAGAAATGAAAACAAATTTTGTTGCAACTTCTGTAAGTCTGCCATTTAATTTCAGTTCTCTGGTCAGCCTCTAGCTGTAAGCAGTAATACCTGTGCTGGGTGCGAAAGATTATGCCTCATACAGATCTGAAAATATTTTCTGGAGAGCAGAAAAAGCAGTAAAGCAAATAATGGTTGCCAGGCTGATTCCCTTTATACTTCTTATTTTTTGTGAGATCTGCTTCAAACTGTGATAGACCTTTTTGAATGAGTAGTCAGAAGCAATACACAATGAAAAGGGGAGATCAGTTGTTTCTTTTTCATTAACAGCATAAGAATCACTAGCCTAATATTGAATTTGGCTGCTTTTATCTCTTTGAGATGATTTTGTCTCATGCTCAGCTAGCTAGCCACTGAAACTTTAAATCCTAAAAGTCTCTGTCAACTTTACTGGTTGCACTGTCACCCACTGAATTAGACGTGCCCTCTCCATGGTATATACTGCCTTGGCATGTCTCGTAATTAAGGTGAGCACCTTAGGTTTATTAGGCAGTATTTTATAGAATCATAAAATAATTTAGGCTAGAAAAGAGCTTCCAGATCATCAAGTCCAGTCATGAACCCACCCTGCCCAAGCACACACGAAACCATGTCCCTAAGCTCCCACAACTACTGCACAGCTATTAAATAAATCCAAGGATACTCATTCAACTCCATCCCTAGGCAGCCTGTTCCAAGGCCTGATGACCCTTTCAGTGAAGAACATTTTCCTGATGTCTAACCTAAACTCTTTGTAACAAAACTTGATGTCATTTCCTCTTCCATTGAGAGTGATGGGAAAAAGAAACTAACTCCCACCTCTCTGCAATGTCCTTTCAGGTAGTTGTAGACAGCAATAAGGTCTCCCCTCAACCCCCTCTTCTTCAGGCTAAACAGTGCCAGCTCCTTCAGCTGCTTCTCATAAGGCTTGTTCTCTTTATTAGAAATTATAATGGATCCCATTACTTGGACTTGGATCTGATCTGTAAGTTTATTCTTCTCTGAACACCAGTAACTGTTCTATTTTCTGTTCACTTCAAATGTCGTTCTAGGAATTCTTTTAACGAAATTCATTTCTACAATGCTCTTAAATGCAGGCTCTGGCTGCTCGGAACAGATGGGTGAAAGTTTTAATCTTTCAGCCCAAGAGGCATGTGAAGCAGTAACGCTAATTTCTAGCTCTTCTTCTTAATTTTTTTCGTCAGATCTGGTACAGTTTTCAGCTGGTGTTTATGGCCTCCATTACTTGAAGTAAAAAAAAAAACCCTCAGCTGAAGATCAGTTCAATGACAATTTTTCAAAATAACCCACAGACTTTATGAGAGTAGAAAATTTTAATATGAAAAGACCGAACTTATCTTCTGGACTGGCTTCTTGCATTCACACATCTGCAGTTCCTACAGAGTCATAGCTGGAGTAGGTGAGGCTACCCAAGCAGGAAGCAAACAGAACTGACTGCTCCTTTTCTGTTAGCCTATAGGCACATAGCATTCAGCTTAATCACTTCTCATATGAATTTTATTTTATCTAAACCAGTCTCGATCCTCAAAAATATTGATTCAGTCAGTAGCCAGAATTGCTTCCTGAAACGTTTCCAGAGCAGTATGCAGCTGACTATCAGTCTTATTGTGATTGCATTAATTCACTGGAAGTGCCATCAGCATGGAGGCGGGTACCTTCCAACCTTGAGACCAGCTGGAAGAGCTTTTTCGGGAAACTCCCAGGTGCCAAAAAGGCAGTCAGTGGAAGCAATTTCAGACACAGAATTATTGAAGGTAATGGCAGATGATATTGGGCAGGAGTATTGGGAAAAGCATCTGATTTTAAAAGGAATAGTAGCTCGAATCCAGATGAGTGATGTGTTATGGGTGATGGAAGGGATGTTTGTCCATGAGATCCAGTGTGTTTAATGTAAGTTCTGGTTTTATGTTTCTGTTTGGATGAGATGTCCTGCCCATACACCAGCTAGTGAGCCATCATAGATACTGTCCCAGACTTTTAGTTTGCTCTTGCAACTGCCGTAATGAAAGCCTGTACAGAGTTAGCAGAACATTTTAAAATTATAACAATTTAAAATTGTTTGCTATGGCACTGAAGTTTATCTAATCCCATGAAATCTTCTGGAGTAAATATGATGGAGCCTCCAAAACTTTAGTTCAAGTAGATATTCAAGGCTCTTTCTGACATGTAAGCATGTATTTGAGAAAATGTATGTTTTCTTCTTTAGTCCCCCTTCTTATTTGAACTATATTCGTGCATCGCCTGTGCTGTTTCAGGATCAGATTGCGCTACAGCTAGCAGGGCAGGCTGACTCCCAGGTTTGTTTCAGAACCAGCTCCTTTACTCACCATGTATAGATGCTGTTATCGCCAGCATCTGGGCAGGTAAATTGTCAAGAAACATTATCTTTGTCTCTTGATCTTTATTACTGTGTGTTGCTTTCACTTGCTTTGAAGTTCTGTGCAGAAGTTCTCCATCAATGAAATCACTATATTTAGCTTCTTGCGTTGAAATATTGTCCAAATATAAAGGTGTCTGTGGTCATCTTTGCCGTATGTTTCCACGTTCCTTTTCTCTAAGTCATCCATTGAGCTCAATTAGGTGATAAATTTTGTGAGCGTGGGTGAGAAGGAGTAGACGAATATATCTCTTTTTTTTACTTTATTTTCTATCATGTGTTTCTTAAGATTCTCTTGAATGTTCTTCTTGATCATATATCAATTTTTTATTACTCCAAGTACTGTTGTTCTATCAAAATTTATGCATAGCTTGAGTAGTGGTAAGATCAAGTTCAGTGATAGTTTGACTGCACATCTGGGCAAGCTGGATTATGCAGTAAGATAACTTAATCTTTAAATAGTAAATAAATGTTTGGGCTAAATCTTTATATTTTGTGTCTTCATTAAGGAAGCATCAATTACTGTTCAATTAAAGATGCGCTTTAATTGTTACACTTCAATCAATTCTCTGTCTCTGGGTTAAGAGTATATTGCTTCATTTGTTATGTGACATCATCTAATGCTCTCTCAGGAGTTGCAGCAGGCAAATCTTCTAAGTCTTCATTATTCATTAGTTTCCATTCTGATCTTTCTAGCTCCTGGGACCATTAAGTCGTCACATGCCCGTGCTCGAGTATTATTATTGTTGGCACAGGCTTGTCAAAGCGTTAGAACTCCTGGCAAGGCACACAAAGGAGGGGCTTATGGCGTCACAAGGACACATTGCCTCAAATTACCATCTTCCTGAGATGACCTTGTTATTTCCCTAGGCCAAGATTCTACATGTGCAGTCCTCTGCCATTTTAAGAGTATTTTCTGTGAAACGCTCTGACATTCTGTCTTCTCTTTGGGAAGAGTGATTTGTGTTTTTCTTTTTTGCAGATGTTCCTGCTTGCTTAAGCATCCATGGCAAGCAAGCTTTAGTTATGATAATGAATGACATCACAAATCAGTTGAATCAGCAGTTTATGTTCTGTTTAGCAATGTTGCTTCTAGAAAAGAATTGCAATCAGAATGTGTTTTGGGTTGGACCTTTAAAGGTTATCTAGCCCAACCCCTCTGCTGTGAGCAGACATCTTCAACAAGATCAGGTAGCTCGAATATGTCCAGACATGGGGCTTCTGTGACCATGCTAGGTAAACTGTATCGGTGTTTCATCACCCTCGTCCTACAAAACGTCTTCCTTCTGTCTAGTCTAAACCCACCTTCTTTTAGTTTAAGGCCGTTACACCATGTCCTGTCACAAGAGGCCTTTCTAGAAACATTGTCCTCTTCTTTCTTGTAGGCTCTCTAAGTGGTGGATGCTGTACTGCAGATGACATCTGCCATTTATAAAAACCTCTTCATCAAGACTAGATTTGTAGCAACAGGGGAAGGTTTGCATTTCTATGGATCAGTAATAAATACTTGGACAAACCACAGTGCAGAAGCTGAGGAAAATTAAGCTAATCTCCCTGGTGCTCAGTAAGATGATTTTCCCTGTTTGCAGACATGAACCCATTGTCTTGGCAGGTGTCATTATATTAGAGAGAGGTCACCTTGTTGCCTAAGACACTTCTCTTTTCTCTTTTTGTCTTTCTTTCCCTTCCAGTGTGTAATACTCCGTGCATGCACTGTGTAGCTTTGTTTCACAGCCCTCACCTTTGAAGAGGCAAGTGGTGAGAGTAACGCCACAGTCTCAGTTTGGGATTGACAAATCTGGATGCTTGGGCATCTCCTGCCAGATGTCAGTGGCCTCCTTCAATCTGCTGGGAAGTTTGTGGTGGGAGATGCTTCCGATTGTGTAGCCACTCCATGGGCTGCTTGCTGCTTAGGTGGGAAGTGTGGTTTCCTGTCATACTGGTTATTATGGACCCACAATGATTTTGCTAAGAGTTTCTGTTATTGATTTACTGTAGGTAATACAGTCCTTTTCAATAAATGTGGCTCCTAAACGACTTGTTGCCTTAGATGAGGGTGACTTTTTACCCCAGGGATCTGTTTTTTTATGTTTCCTGGACTTCTGTACATTGTTAGTGACCTTCCAGACGAAGGCGTTCTATGAATCTGTTATATTAGGCTGAAGCACTTCTCCTAATAGTCGTGTAACACTGTCTTCTGTTCTCTGTTATCAAATTCTGCTTTCGCTCTCAGTGTGAGGCCAAAGAAATTTCCTTGTATTAAGTGCAATAGTATTTGGTTATTTTTTTCATTTAATCTGAAGGTAAAATCTGTCTCGCTGGCTTTTTCAATTCTGGATAATTTCCAAGCTTGTAAGATTTTTTTTAAGTTCAAAAATGTCCCACATTTCATGTCCTCTAAAATGTTCACCCTCTTTTACACGCACAGTGCTGTTGGGTCCTTTCTGCATTATCTTTAATATTTTGGGGTTTTTTTCAATTTCACACAGTTCCCCAAAATATTTTATTTGAGACCCATTTCAGAACTGTTATTCATGGCTTCCTTTCTGCTGACAGGGTAAGATAAAGCCATTAGATAGGTTCCTGCTCTGCTTCTCCGTTACTAAGAATGAAGCACACTGCTCAGTTCACTCCTGAGCCAGCTCTGTATTTATCTTTCAACATGAAGAATCCACATGGCTCCAGAACTGAGTCTAGGCAAAATGTCAGGATGACCTGGAGAGTTACAATTATACTGATGTAGTTAAATCTCACTAAGTAGATCTTGTTTCAAGGTACTTAGATTTTAAAGCTTGGCTCTAAGGAAATTCGTGGAAGTTTTGGCACTGACTTCAGTGAGGTTGGGACTGAAATAGTGGCTTGCAGCCACCCTGTATGGACCTCTCCAGTGAGCTGTGCTCTTGCTCTCGTGTGGTATATCACAGAGAGAAACTTACAGTAAGCTAAACACTGCATCAGTGTATTAATTTCAGGTGACGTGTTTTAAAGTCCTTTAACACTGGTTCCTTTCATTCTGACTGTGTGTATTTACAATACTGGTTTTTCTGTGACATACGCTGGCCAAATGCATTCTGATGAAACTCTGGTAGTGGTAATGCATTGATGCAGTGATCACACAAGGAATAACTTAAGCGTTCAGAAATAGTGCATTTTAGCTGTTAAATAGTCTTTCATTTTACAGTTTGAACAGACTCACTTGTGATACTAAGGCAGCAGAACTTTAACTAAATTATGGCTTTTATGGAGAAATAGTAATTTGTTTTTCAAAACCTATTTAGTTCTCATTTTGTACTCTAGTTCCTATTCTTACTTGAATGGTAAATGATACTTTATTTTCCACCTAAATGTTTAACTGTTTGATTTCTGATATTGCCATCTGAGTCACAGCTTGTATGTGTTTCCCTGTATACACTGAAGCAGTTCACAGGCAGTTGCTCACAGAGTTTTATCAAACTGTAAGGAGATGTTCCATAGAAATATTTCTCAGGGATAATCTGAGAAGTAGCTTCAGTTCTTCTGACTGTTCAAATTGATTTATGTATAATATCGGAATGATATTTTTTTCTTTCTAGATCTACTTACGCACACAGGTTTCCTTATGCACACACATAATTAGGAAGTATTGCTTGATGTATGTCCACTGTGTCCTTCATTTTATAAACATTTAAAAAACCCCCACCTTTTTCCTTTTTTACAACCCTTCTTAGCAGCTATGTAAAATCATTTCCTGTGAAAGAGTATCGTGCACCTCACAGGCATTTATTGCCGAGTTGTAACCCTCCAATAACTTTGTCTCTCACTCTTCCTGTATGCACGGAGGCAGCTGTGGAGCACCTGTAACAATTTTTTAGCTGTGCATGAGTATGTATGCTCTGAAAAAACAGTGTGAAAAGTAGTACTTTTGTGGTTTGAGAAGAGTTGTAGGCATAGTAGGATTATCCATCATCCAATTTTTTGACTAAATAACTAAAAGTTCTAAAATTCAATTCCTGTAACTGAAAGTAGAATCAGATCTCTGGCTTTCAGTCCTGTAGAATGAAGACACGATGAAGAGTTTTCCTTTCCGTAGGTTCAAGTTTCAAATACAGAGGATTTATGTTCATTTAACAATGGCTGTGCCATCTCAATACGTGTGTGAGCGCACTGTGTTCTATCACATAGGTTAAAGTTTTTGTTACGTGTATTTTACTGACGTTTCTATGAAGCCAGGCTATGTCATATCCTGTCTCACTAAGCTTACGTTGTGTCAATGTGTTTATTAACATGATTTTTTAGTTACTACTTCTTAAAACATAATGGGTTCTTTTCTTCCTTTTCCCTCCTTGTCCCTCTCAAAGCAGACTGTTGAGACCATTGTTGGGTTAAGTTCATTGCATGTACCCAAACTCTCATAGGGACATTTTTGTGACAAGTTAAATGTTTTCAATGACTTAAGTCTCTCCAGTTTCTTATTAAAATGGGAAAGTAATACAGAATGAGACCAGCCAAATATATTTGATGTTTGAAAGAAAGGCCTCTGGGCATATCTTGTATTCCAATCATTGTTTAAAATGTTCTCATCTTCTATTTTAATCAGTCCTTTCTTCAAAAAGAAAATGAAGGGGAATGTTCTTTTGTAATTCAGGTGTCTGCAGTATTACATAAACCTGCATTCATCTTGTCTCAACTTTACATGGATGAGAAATCTGTTATGAGTCTCCTTTATCTTTCTTTAATCAATGAAGTAGAGGCAAGGTTTTGTTTCACTGTTTCCCAAGAAAATTTGGGCATTTAGGACATAAATTTAGGCACTTTAAGTCACTCAGATGCCAAAACATGGATCTGAATTGCTTATATCATGCGCAAAAATTTGGGCATTTAGGATATAAATTTAGGCACTTTAAGTCACTCAGATGCCAAAAACATGGATCTGAATTGCTTATATCGTCCTAAAGCTATCTCACAGCTACAGAGATGCTCCTCTGTAGCTTTTCATACTTGTGATCAGAAAAATTTCCTGTTTTATCTGAGCGCCCGAGTCAGGTGAACCTGGCTGATGTTACTTGTCACTGCTGTTTCTTCGGTGTTGGTCTTTACTTCTTTTTCTTAAAAATCAATCAAATTACATTCGATCCAAAACCATAATAACTTGAAAAGCAAGTCCTTTGCAGTCGCCAGGCTGCTGAGAACTGCTGCTCTTCAGGCTGGATTTGTAAAGTCAAATTCTCTCTCTTCTGCAGTCAGAGATACAAGTCCTTGTTTCCACTTTTGTTGTGCTGTGGATGGATGATGTTCAACGTTACAGGGCTAGACAGAAAAGCTGGCTAGGTCACCTGGCAGACTTTCATTCTTTTTCCTTTCAAATCAGATCTTTGCAAACTCATTGCTGATTACTAAATGCTGTGAAGTTCTAGGTGAGCCAACCAGTATGGTTTTCAAAGTACCTTTGTAGTGGACTTTTTCATAAAATCTCTGTTAAAAGAATACTTGCTGTATTAATGATTTCTTACTATAGAGCTGTGTGGCAGCAGAAAGACTGTAAACACATTCTCTAGCTGCTGACTGGTGAAGTGGAAGGATTTTCTCATTTTGAATGTAAATGTCTAGTTATGCACACTTTAATTTGTTTGGATTTCAGGGGATTTAATTGGGAAAACAAACTATATTCAGACAGTCCTAACAATCCAGTATGTTTTCTGTGAGTCTAATATTAGAGAGAATGAGTTCTGTTTCTGTCAAGCTAAATCTAGATTTTATAACCCGATGAGAAGGTTGGGAGTGTTATTCCACATTAATTTCAGAATTTCAGAAAGGGTATATATATATTTTTTCAAAAAGACCAAAAACACTGAATGCTTGATTGAAGAAAGTGTAAGCTTAATGCTAAGCCTGTGTCTATTTATATTGGCTTGAATTCACCTACATTTTCTGCTTCTTTATTGAGTTTCTAAAGACTTAATATAACTTTATTAAGGAGTTTATTTTTTCAACAAACCAATTTGCATTAAGTCAGTACTTCAAAAAAACCCCTCTTTGACTGCTATGCATGCTTTTTCTGAAAAAATAAATAAAACTTGAGAAACAAATTCCTAGCAACTTAAAAAATATTGTAGAGAATGACAATGAATATATTTGGAGTAGGAGCATTTTCAAAAAGTGGATGTTCAGGCATTCCCTTCATAATACTGCTTGAAAATCATTCACACAAATGTGCTGCCTTTAACTCAGGCATTTTAAAATGTTATTTATTTATTTTGGATTTTTTATTCAGTGAGGTTTTTTTTTTTTATTTCTGGTTGTTTGGGGTTGGTTTTTGTGTGTGTTTGTGAAAAGTTTCCTTTTTTCTTGCATTATAAGCATTGGCACACCATGTATGTATCGTGGTGTTTTCAAATGTGTAGAAGTAGCCACTGAGTCCCCTTTGATAACACAGATCACAGAGGTTGCTTTAGTGTATGAAGGTGGTTGCTAGGTAAACTGAGCTGCAGTCTTGGCTGCCACAATAATTTTTCTGGTGCCCAAGAGCTGTTTTATTACCCAAAGATAGAAGGAAGTGCTGCTGGTGGTTCACTCCCTAATTTAAAGATAGATAGATAGATAGATAGATAGATAGATAGATAGATAGATAGATTAAAAAAAGGATACGTAATGTATCTATTGTCTACATACATACATATATACATATAAGATATATATACACTTGGAGCTATTCTTAACATTTATGAAGAAGGAAAGCAAAGAAGGAAGTTGATGGGGAATTCATCGTAGAGATGAACTTCCCTTAGAGCTTCTTGCTCTGTGCAATGTGTATATGTGATACACGATCTCAGATTGAGGATTTGTACAGCACTGACTTTGAAGATGCACATTTAATTTTGTACCAGGTAGTTTGTAGCATTTCAAAAAACCCTTTGAAAGTAGAGGGAAAAAAATCTGCTGGTAGGACATGACGATGCTACATGACGATGAAAATTCTCTGCATTAGTGCATGCATGGGCTGTGTTTTGTTACAATGAGAAGAGCTAAGTTTTCCTTCTGGTTGATAGATGACTTCTGGTGATTTTCGTTTTTTTGTTGTTTTTTTTCAGCTTTCATTTGCAGCAACAACCCCAGAGTTGGCTGATAAGAAAAAATATCCTTATTTCTTCCGGACAGTGCCATCCGATAGTGCCGTGAATCCAGCCATTTTGAAGTTGCTCAAACATTATAAGTGGAAGAGAGTGGGAACTTTAACACAGGATGTACAAAGGTTCTCTGAGGTAAGATTGGTGTAATTTCCAGTGCACAAAGAGAGCTACTGGTGTTAGACTTCCAATAATAGCAATTAAGTAAACAGAAAGAGACATTTTTTCACTCTTGTTTCATTTTGTCTTACTGAGTCACATTTGCTATACTGAATAAACTCAATTCCATTATGGGTTTTATTTGAGCATCTCCAGTAAAAACTGCCCATGCTTTGCCTTTTCTTTTTTTCACATGCAATATCATTCTACCTAGGCACAAAATTTTTTCAGGGGTAGCAAAGATTCTTTTATACTTGTTGTCTTGCCAAAGTGCATGATTTTGAAGGAGGCTGGTATCCTGACGTTTGCTCCCTTAAAAGAGAGAATAAATCCAATTTCATCATATTTGTTTTGTGCTGATTTATTCTAAGCATCCGTCAGAATATGGTAAGGACGATGGTAAGTCTACGGGGAAGATAGTGGAGGCACTTAATAACTGAAGCACACAGAACTGAAAACCTTGTACACTGTGCACCCTCCAGATCTTCTGAGTTTCATACTGAGCAACATTTTCATCACAGAAATTGCAGTAAAGTATTGGGCAGGTGCCTTAATCATGATTTTTAAAAATATAGAGGTTAGAAGAACACTTCCTATAAGAAATTACTCAGGGCAAGACAAGGGGAATAGTTGGCTCATTAATTGACAGAGAAGCAAAACTAGCAGAGGCATGACAGTTCTGTGGTTGAATTGGATTTTGCTTTTTTATCCTTCTGCAACATTCATTAAAATAAAAGGCTGGCTGTGTTCTGAAGACTAGAACAATTAAAAGTAGTGACGAAGGGTAAGAACAGGTTAGAGTCTGCTTAGATGAGTAAGATTTTTCAAATTGTGTCACAATTAATTCACTATGGAGTACCTAAGAAACCTTAGAGTCTTCCCTTTGTGAGCTTTGAGAATTAAAGGATGAAAAGCAAGTGAATTTTAGGAGGATGGAGGACACCTTTGTCACTGGTTTGAAAAAAAAATCCCCACATAAAGACTCAGGGAATTATAGACCAGTTATTCAATTATAGACTGGCTAAATTCAATTTCCAGAAAGACAATTACGCAGATAACCTGTTTGTAATCACCCAAAAGACAAACAGATGCTAAACAATTGCCAAAATGGGTTTGTCAAGAATAAATCACGTAGAGCAATCTAATTTCCCTGTATATATGACAACAAGTATTGACAAGATGGCATAGCTGGTAAGTGGATATTCTGTGACTTAAAAAAATGTTAAAGGTATTCCTAAAGAAAAGAAAGGAATCTTGATCTTGAGGTAGATACTCTAAGAGCAGTTTCTAACCAGTATTCCTGCCATGATTAATTTACATCAGATCAGTTGAATATTTGTTTTTAAAACAAATGCTGAAGCAAAAAGTCATCAAAAAGCATGAGATGTTTTGTCTTTCTTTGGCTTGGAAATACAAAGTTCTCAGTCGCTGACTGTCAAAGGAGGAGGATGAGATTCTGTCCAATATTTTTTTTCTAGAAAGAGGTCAAGTGGGATAGAAAATCCTTTTATTAAATCTGCAGTTGATACCTACTTGGGAAAAGGTGCAAACACTTTGCAGAGGACAGGTTTAGGTTTCAGTATGATTCTATGATTCTACGGTAAGTAGACAAAGCTTTTCATAATAAGCTTTAGTAATAAATAATATGCAAGTGCAAAGTGGCTAGTTAAGCTGCAGATCTCTGGAGAAAGACATAGGAAGCACTACAATGAACCACAAACTGAGGAAAGGTCAAGGTCAAACTGCTTCACCTGCTATGAAAAAAGATAGGAAGTAACATCTTGTATTTCACCACCCCTGATGCAATATGATATTGACACAGAGCCAACTTAAGTGCTACTTAGCACTCATTAGATATAAGTTGGAACATCAGATCTAATACCATCTTCAAAGATCTAATGTGATCTTCAAGAAGGAAGTAGAGCTGAAGTCTAAAAAAGAAGTAGAAACATGTTTTATGAGAGTTTAAAATGGAAAACAGCAGAATAAACTGGGTAAGTTGTTGAAATGTCATTGTATAGGGTTTGTAAAGACTAAACTGACACAACATGGGGATTTGTGACAGAGGGACAGGCTTTATGCCTGTCAGGGTCACTTAAAGAAAGTTAAAACTGCCATTTTCAAGGGTTTGCTAGAGTGCTGCACTTGAGTTCAAAGCCATTCCATTCCTTTTGAAGGCTAAGCAGTACACCTGTGTCAGACTGCAAACTCATTTTAGTGTGGTTCATTAAAGCCTTCACATAATGCAAGATCCAGTTAAAACTTCCTTTAATTCAGATGATTTTTATAGAGTATGTTGAGTCCTGAGTATTTGAAATTGTTAGAGCTCCATCCTTCCTTTGTCAGCTCTGTACGGAGCTTCTCCTTTCCCTGTACAGACAGTGAAAGCACAGGAAGCAATAATTAATTGGCTCTCTGTGAGTAGTGAGGGATGAGAGCCACTAGCAACACAGTAGGGAGAACATACTGGGCCCAGACACATGCAAGGGAGGAGAGCAGCCATGAAGGTTGAGGCTAGTTTCAGCCAAGGGCACAGACCATATGGCAACGATGTCCGTGGTGATGAGGCAAGTCCAAAGCCAAGATGTGAAATCAATCTGCAAGTCATGATCAGATCTAGTGATCGCTGGGCAGGTACATGGCAGAGACTTGAGACACAGGACTAGAGGTGTGGGTTGAGGTCCCAGAGGAGAGACCATTAAGGCCTCTTAGTGACTTCCAAGTCCCGATGTATACATCCATGGAAACTGCAATTTTCCCTCTAAAGGAACATCAGACAAAACTATCCTTCTAACACGATAGGACAAGGGGCAATGGGTGTAAGCTGGAACGTAGGCGGTTCCACAAAATATGGGAAGGAACTTCTTCACAGTAAGGGTAACAGAGCACTGGAGTGGGCTGCCCAGGGGGGTTGTGGATCTCCTCTGGAGATGTTTAAAACCCGCCTGGATATATTCCTGTGCGACTTGGTCTAGGTGATCCTTCTGTGGCAGGAGGATTGGACTAGATGATCATACGAGGTCCCTTCCAATCCCTACTGTTCTGTGATTCTGTGAATATATGAAACTAACAAAATTGTTGAATGCCATCTTAAACTTCCCTCTTTGTTGCAAAATGCTGCTGAATTTAGAATGTGATTCTTCTTTTCTGTACCAAAAATGCATTACAAGGCACTAGACCAGCAGTAACTGAATTTACTCTCTCTTTACTCTCATAGAAAATAAAATAAGCAGAAAAGAAATTAATGGCATCTTTAGAGAAGCTTGTGTAGTAACTCATGGTTTTACTCTTAGCAGCAAGACAGAGCACTTCTCATTTTTCCATCTTCTGGAAAAGATGTTTGACAGATCTATCTTTTTAAAAATCTAGCACGATTTGCATAGCTATCTTAATTTCCTTCAGTTGTCCTTCTACCTAACCACATGTGGGGATTGTAGATATTATCTTCTTTTTTTGTGTTATGTAAAGAAGAATTCATACCCCTATAGTTTAGTCGACAGGAACTCTAATTACACCCCTTTAGCTGCCATCCAACTTGGGTTTTGTGCCTGATCACTTGTTTTTTCTTTAGCCAGAGCACTGTCTCCTGTGTTTTTTGCAGTTTGCTCTTGGGTCTTCTATCCTGATCATTAAGGCTCACCTAACTTGCCTACAAGTTAGCTGTCTTGAAAGTCATAATGATGTTTGTTTGGTTTACCTTGCCTTGTAGTGAGACACTGGTCTCAGTTACTTAGGTGTTCAGGCTTTCTCCCACTTACTTCTGGAGGCCAAAATTACAGAGAGTCTCTTGCTTCTATTTCAGCCATTCTTGCATAAACTTGCATTATTACTTTTGCAAATGCTTTTACTTGGTGGAAAAGTTCTTTCTTATGAACAAATGGTAGATCTTTCTTATTCTGCAGGTCACACAGAGAGGCAAAAGAGTAGGTAGCAAGAATGGAGAAGTTTATGCCAGCATGTTTTCACTTCTTAAAACACATTGTGAATATATATGAACAATTCTGTTAGTGTGGTTTGAGGTTCCCTTTCTTGGCATTACTTGAATCCCAAAGATTACGACCTTTCAAGTGGTTTGAGTCCTATGGTTGCCAATGGCAGAGCTCACTGTTAGCATTCTTTGTGAGTTATTAATGTCTGCTTGTACAACCAGAAACTTCTCTTCTACTGGATTAATATTTAAGTTGTGTAAGTCATCTTGGTGTAAGGGTAATACACAAACTTCCTCAATTCTGCTACTTAACTAGGACAAGTTCGTATCTGCTGTGCTTCTGTGTCCTAGATTTTGTGGATTGATGTCCCGTTCTCATCTTCTGGGAGAAGATTCTGTTTCAAAAGTTAATAGTTCTGTGGAAAAGATTCATAAATGAGGTTAGAAAATATTTTCATGAATTTAAGTGTTTGCTGTGGTTTGTAATCATAGTGTAACTCAAGTTGAAAGGACCTCCTGGCTCAGCCTGAGGCTCTAAGCTTTAATATTTTTAATCCCTGAAGAATTCTAGCTTTTTACACACAGAGAACTCAGAAAAGTCCCGATCATGTCCTGTTTCTAATTTTCAGGTGAGCTTCCAGTTCTCTAGAGATTATGCAGCAATTCACAGAATCGTGGAAGCATTTAGATTGGAACAGACCTTGACGATCATTGAGTGTGTTTCGTATCTTTTCGCTGTCTAGCAAAAAATCCTGGTTTGGGTTGTATTGTGAATTAGGCAAACCAAACAATATTCCTGTGGTCTGTGCTGGCTATTTCATGTATTGGTGGGAAGAGTAATGAGAATGAAGTCATACTTCTACTCAAAAATGTTGGGAGCCACCAAGGCTGTAGAAGATGTGAAGGCTTCAGAATACGACTGTGAAAAAAGTGTAATCATGTACAGGTTTTCAGATAATTCAGTATTTGTTAATGGGTATTTCTAGCTTACCTTCTGTTATAAGTTTCGGCGAATGATTGATTCAGCCATTTATAAGTCAATTAAAATTTATTAATTACAGCAAGTGATGGCAAGCAAACAGCGCTGGGTGCAGCCGGGGAGTCAGCGCTCCGCCAATGGCTCACACATTCTAACAAGCAAAA
>JAOXOE010000343.1:17363011-17375049 GCA_028565055.1 Phoeniculus purpureus
GGAGCCAGGCTCTTCTCAGTGTCATCTAGTGATAGGACAAGGGGCAATGGGTGTCAGCTGGAACATAGGAGGTTCCACATAAATATGAGAAGGACCTTCCTCACAGTGAGGGTGACAGAGTCCTCTGGGTCTGCCCAGGGTGGTTGTGGAGTTGCCTTCTTTGGAGATGTTTAAAACTGTGCAACTTGGTCTAGGTGATCCTGCTGTGTCAGGTGGATTGGACTAGATGATCTTTCAAGGTCCCTTCCAATCCCTGATGTTCTGTGAATATGTGTTGATGTTTTTTCCTTGGTGTTAACTGAGGGATGGAATAAAAACTTAATTTGATCTTGATAAATTGGAGAAACAGTCTAGAATAAAATAGCTACAATTCAATGCAGACAATTAAGAGCTGCAGATTTAGCAGTACACAAAGTTAATAGGTACTTTCCTTACTTGTCTGTAGGTCTTTGCATGACCTAATTTGGCAGTTTTCCTCAGGTCTGGATAAAGATTTAAGTATACCTTTGTTCATTACTGACAAGGGGACATATATTTTAACAATAAGACTGTTACAGATGGTTTGGGTCCATCAATTTGTTCTGTACTAGTTCTGACACATTTACATTGGATCTGACACCTCCTGTGTTCCAGCTTGGTTGCCCCTTTTTGTATCATTGGATTACATGGGGAAGAGCCTGGCTTCATCCTGCTGACACCCGCCCTTTCCGTATTTATAAACATTAATAAGTTTCCTTTTTTTTCAAGCTAGAGACCCAGCTCCCTCAGCCTTTCCTCATAAGGGAAATGTTCCACTCCTTTAATCATCTTCGTGGCTCCTACGCTGGACTCTCTCCAGCAGTTCTGTGTCCTTCTCGAACTAAGGGGCCCAGAACTGGACACAACATTCCAGATGTGGTAAGGAGACTGAGGGGTGACCTCATTAATATTTGTAAATATGTGAAGGGTGCGTGTCAAGAGAATGAAGCCAGGCTCTTCTCAGTGTCATCTAGTGATAGGACAAGGGGCAATGGGTGTAAGCTGGGACATAGGTGTTTCCACATAAATATGAGAGGAAACTTCACAGTGAGGGTTACAGAGCACTGGAAGAGGCTGCCCAGGGGTGTTGTGGGGTCTCCTCTGGAGATATTTAAAACCCTCCTGGATATGTTCCTATGCGACTTGGTCTTAGTGATCCTGCTGTGTCAGGGGGATTGGGCTGGATGATCTTTTGAGGTCCCTTCCAATCCCTGATGTTCTGTGATTATGTGGTCTCACCAGTGCAGAGTAGAACAGGAAAAGAACCTCTGTCGATCTACTAACCACCTCTTTTTGATGCACCCCAGGATGCCACTAGCCTTCATGGCCACAAGGGCACATTTGACAATTACAAAGACCTAAACCAGTGTTCACTTAAATTCTAAAATACGTTTGAGACATGGTTGTGTGAAGGACTTACTATTTTTCCTTTGCTTCTCTGTTTTACAGCTCAATTCTGCTGTTTTTTTCTCAGTTCTTCAACACTTATCCGGCTTATTCACTGAAGATTTGCATTTCTTCCCCTCTTGCCATGCATGAATTCGCATATTAACATCTGGCAGATTTTGCCAGATGTCACTGAAATTGTTTCTTAGCTTTAGTGTTGGAGATACTATCTCATCTTCAGATACACAGTAGGTTTGAGATTCCTGTGATGTTCTGTCCTGCTGCTTCTATATTCTCCATGCACGGGGTGTTCTGTGGGGGAGCTGCCAAAGGAAGGGAAATGCCAGGGGTATAAATGTACTTGCTGCATCATTCAGAACAAACAATCCTACATTCCATCTCCCTTTCCTTTGTGAAACAGCTAGGGAAAAGATTAAAAACTATGGAACAGACCTTTCAACTCTTGAATCTTGAAGTATTAAATATAGTGGATTTTTATTGTGCCAGGAGTAGTGAAACATGGAAATCTCTCGGATCAGTTAATTTCTAGATCATTATAAGAAAAAATCCACAGCAGGGGACTGTGCTTTTACCTGTTCAGAGGATGATCATCTTTCTGCACCTCCTCCTGTTCCTTCTGCCTCTGACAGCAACCCCGTGTGTTCTCGCTGTGCTCATGACTTGACATCCTTACTCTTCACTATATCTGCTTAATTGTTCTATCTAGTTCTTACTTTCCTTCTCTGCACCTTTTCTTTCACACATAGTACCATTTCACCTTGTCCTTGTAATTAGCCAAATGATTATCCATAAAGTTTTATATTATTTTTATATAAAAATAACAGGAAATCAGTTGCTGCCAGAATAGCCCCAGTGCTCTGCAGCAGCCTGCTGAATCAGTCACTTGACATATTATTGGAAACATTGATTGCTGTGCTATTCCTAAATGAAATAGAAATTTATGTGCTTTATCTTCTCCTGACAATAGTAGTCTTAAATTATACTTCTGAGCATACTTTATTTTGCTGTAGTTTATTTTGGGTAAATGCCTTTCATACATAAATCACATCCTGGTTCCTCCATCCAGACTCACTGGGAGGCATAAACCGGATATTGTAAGGTAGAGTTGTAAATTCTAGAAGATGGGGTGTCACTGAAATTGGGAGGAAAACTGTTTTGCTGCAGCATTGATCAGGCGCTCATCTCCTAGCTAATGATATTCTCATAATACATTTTCACACTTACCTCTCAGAAATAGGGTTATTCAGATCCTTAGACTTAATAATCTGATACAAGTTAAATGCAGAGTTAGCCTATTCCATACATAACAGACTGAAAACCATTAACTGTTGCTGGTAGAGAATCCAAAATCAGCATTTGGCATAAAAATGCTAAAGGAAATGGCTTTCAGTCAAAGACCACAGATAGTGTTTTGGTAGCAGGATGCTGATTCTGGATGATCATGTGTTAAGAGTTATGCCAGGGTCTTGAAAATCACCAGTCAGCTGACTAAGCAAATGAACCGGACTGTTGCCATTTTTAAATTATCCCTGGGTACTTGACAGATTTGATAAAATATGAGGTGAAGATACATTCGCCTTCGTGACTAGTTGAGAATTGAGAAAGCCTATTTGTGTGCAATGGCAGCAGAAAGTAGAGTTAACATACATAGCTAATCCTAGGAGCAACTGCATCCGTTTCACACAGCAGCAACTCTGCAGGTATTCAGGCAAACAAAAGTGGCATCACTGCTTTTGTGGTAAGTTTTCATGTCCCACAGATTTTTCTAAAGAAATTGAAAATCATTGTTTAGAAAGCTGTGTGAACTTTCACTGATCATTGCTGGTAGTATTAAAACATGTAGTGTAGTGTCTCTGCAACCTCCGTTTCAGTTTTCTTGGCAGATTTTGAAGGTAGACAATATGCTCCCTGCTTATACTTTATGTTTCCTGATCTGTGTATATTTAATAGCACACTACTGTCAGAAGCCTATCAAACCTAATGTTGTACTTATTTTTAATTTAGGATGGAGGAACGGGAAACCAAGTTAATTTGTTTCTCTGCAATCTGAAAGAATGTTGTCTGCTATCCATTTGTACCCTGTGAGACAAACCATTCCCTCATCAGACAGAATCTGTTCTCCATGGTCTATTGAGCAGATAGATCCATCAAACAATTTTTCTTCTTTTTTTTTTGAGAAAGATGGTAAATTTTTCTGATTTAAATCTGTACTCTAAATCTATATGCTGATTCTGATATGCCTAGAATAGGTGTTGTCCATGCAATACGTTAGCACAAAGCAGACAACATAGCTTGTCAATCACACTGATATGCATGTTAATCACTACTTTCCTAGATTCCTTGTCATCCACAAGAAATGCCTTGATGGCATTGGGACCAGCGGCATCAACACCAGTACAACATCCAACTCAACATGCTGTCAAAAACCCTTCTCATCTTCCTGCAGCTCTTGCTCCAAACACTCCTTCCCCTTCCCCCCCCCACAAGATCCTGATGTGAGATCACAGGACGAGACCAGGCATCTGCGCATCAGGTCAAGAGGAGATGTAGGAGAGGCATCAGGTATGAACAACCCTCCTGCAATAAATCCCCCTTTTTGTAACTGACATTTTTATTTGCCACATTCATCATAGATGGATTAGCTGCCATGACTGAACAGACTCAAAGTACGTTTGAACTGTGCCTGAGAGCTGGTCGGCTCCACCAGGAAAGTAACTCCAGGCTACAGATCTTGCACTTCATTACTCCAGGCACAGGCCAAGTGCAGCTGTTACTGTGATGGTACAGAGAGGGTGTTCCTGTCTCACTGGCATGGAGATGAACGAAGACCATATTGCTACCAGAGACTGATGTGTCACAGTGGGGCACAAAGGCAGTTGCCTTCTGCTGTACCTTGCAATTGCTTTAAATGCTCTTGTAATTGTCCTCTCTACAGGACTTTCACTTCTGTTGACTACTACATTTCCTGATCTTTCTTTCTCCACAACAAGCCTTGAAGTCCATCTCTAGGCTGGTGAAAGAACATCAGTTTTATCCTCTGGAAAAAAAATTCAAGAGGTGTCACTTGAATATTTTTTTCATATTTAATCAGATACAGTAATGCAACAGCATTAACTCAGTGAAGCATAATTTAGTAATAACTTACATTCAATAGTGGTTTTGATCCAGCTGTCTAAAAACACTTTAAAACATTAATACACTAAATTTAACGCTGTCCCTCTTGTGAAGTAGGTAGGCATTATAGCCTTAATTTTACAGATGAGAAAACACAGGCACAGAGAATTTCAATGGCTTGCCCAAGGTCAAATGAGAGATCCCTGCTAGAAAGAGGAAAGGACAGTGTGCTTCCATTAGTGCTACAGCAATCCATCCAGCTGCTAGCTTTTTATGGAACAAAATTTGCGCATCAGTGAAGTGTACACACATTAACAAATGTATTTGTTTATCTTCATAGGTGCAACAAGATACTAGCATAAATTACACCCAACAACATGCTTTAAAAATGAGAGAAGGCATCACAGCAAGGAGTAGGCCAAAGATGACATTTTGACCAGCAAGTTTGTTCTTTTTTTAAATTTCAGTGCTATATTCCAGTTATCTATAGCATTATTTGGCTTTCTTTTTTCTTTCATACAGTTTATTTAGAGAAATAAATAAATAAATAAATAAATATGTAACCCATGCAGTGGCTGACACATGAATCTGGACTGCTGGCTCAGAATAGAAAATCAGGTCTTGAGCATTTCTGCAGTGGTGTTAAAATTAAAAATAAACCATAGAGAGGCACTAAGTTGAGAGAAGAGCTTGATTCCAGAAGGTTGACGTGACTGTAAGGTTTGCCCTCAGAAAGAAGAATGTCTGGAGTGCTGTTAGGGACAGCGCTAGAAGAACAGGGTAGGTCTTTTGTTACCCAGAATTAAAATTTTTTTTCAGAACTTGCCAGGGCAAGTTTCTGATTAAGCATGCCAGTCAAGGAAGAGCCATGCCATGGGTCTTACGATTCGTATGAGCGTAAAGAAGAGTTTTGCCATGGTATTTAGAAATAGCTGATGGGTCTGCATAGAGATGTGGTTTCTAGGTTTCAGAAGAAGGCTGATAACAACACTGTGAGAGGGTGTGGGCTGAGAAGTGACCCACCCAAGTAGCCACGTAGGTCAAGTGTCCATGCAAAGCTGATTTTAAACAGTGTGTTTAACAGTAATGAGGACTGAAAACAAAAATAGTGATTTTAGGTTTATGTGTGAGAAGGTTATGGGAAAAGGACAGCTTTTATGATCCACATTGCTGAGGTCAGTTTTCCATTTCATTAATGCTCTCTTCTCCCCATTGCATAGGATAGAGCATGTAGGTGTAATCTAACTTCTGTTCTCCCTGGGGCCAAACCAGTGATGTTCTCCTAAAGAGATTTTCTTTGTGGCTCTGGAAATTACTTCCTTCTCTTCAGCTGTTCCATCTTGTTCCATGGATACGTATATCCTAGAAGCACTTGCAAATTTCTGATTTTCCTCCCTTCCTTTTCCTGTAATCAGTTGCTGCCAGCCACTTCCACAAGTGTTTATTGGCTTGTTGTCAGTTTGCCCAGCTTAATCTATGTAAATACATATAAATGCTTTTATCCCTACTCTCTTGCCCTTCCTACTGAATTTCTTTAGAGATTCTCTGCATCTCCTCTGATTTTTGTTGCATGCAGCTCTGTTCCCAAGTTTTTAATGCATATATATGCTCATCCTGTACATCTTTACTGCTACCTGCTACCTGCAAATTCTAATGTCTTTCAAGCACCTCCTGTTGCATTCATTTTCTCCTGCAGAGAAGTTTTGAGGAATCATGAGCAAAACCCTTTGTCAAGCAAAGTTCCAGCAAATTTATTTTCCATTGTTGTTTGAGAAAAAGATGTACTCAAATAGAAAATGTGATACAATCAAATTCTTGCTTCTCAGCTGTAAGTAGTGAACTCAAGCCAAAGAGTAAGATCCTTAAGCCAAAAGGCAAGGGCTCTATTTCTATTAGAAAAGTCTAAGCTGTAGGCCAGCAGAGGTGGGAGAGCGGTGATGAGCTGAAATTAAGACATAGTTTCTAGTTAGGTAAATTTCCAGTTATCCTTATCTTTTGCATATTTTTTCATATCTGTTCCCGTTTATTAATCTGTCATGTGCTATCTATGCGTGTGTATGCTTTATAAACACCATTTGTCCACAGTCCAACTCACTGTTCTTAGTCATGTGAAGACACTTCGGTTCAGTGCCTTTTTCTGTGAATCTTTCTTCCTTCTCAGCCTGGCAGAGCAGAAGCAGGAGACTTTCCTTCTCTCCCCTGTAGCTAATCAATACTCTGTTCCAAACAAAACTTGGTCAAGAGATTGCTCGATGTTGCTGTTCCTGAACAGTTTTCAGTTTGTCTTGGACATTGGGGTAGCATGTGTCCTTGTGCTGTTACTATTGACAGTTAGAAACCCTGGTTAAAAAACAAAACGAAACAAAACAAAAACCTCTGGACATCGGCAAGAAGGAAAACCACCATCTGTGTCATGCCTGTTGCCTTGCTGAAAGAGCCGATGGTTTCCTGCCAAAAGAAAAAGCCAAAAAGTTTATGTTTTATGTAGGCTGATACGTGAGCATAGTTTGTATTCTTTGGAGAGAGAGGTTGCCAGATAGCTGCTTAGAAATTGCAAGTGTTTCTTTACCTGTAAGACTATAGTAATAGGCAGAGAGTACCTATGGAAAGCAGAGATTTATACAGAGGTATTTGCTACATTGCTCTCATGAACTTTTCTTGTCATTCATAATACACTTTTTGTCCTTTCACTAATATATGAGACATCAGAAGATATAACTGTATGCTATACACTGTATACAGTATGCTGTATTATACCATTTATTATAAAATAATACAATAGTAATATAAAACAGTAGTTCCAGAACTTCAAGCATCCCTATGGAACTTGTCTAGAGTATTTATTTTTTTTTCTTTCTGGATGCATACATGAGCTAATACAGAAGGATGGCCTAAAGGTGATATTGATTCTATTTTTGAACAGATCTAGGTTTTCATTTGTATGCAGTTAGGGTGCTGCATTTTGAAGTAGGTGTGGTCTCCAAAATGTTGTAAATTTAAAGACAGGTATTAGAGAGCGGAATAGGAGTTTACTTACCACTAATGGGAAACTTCTAACTTCTCAGTCACTCAGAGATGAGCTGATGATGGAAGGAGAATGGCAAGGACATAAATAATCCATTAGTTTTCAGAAATGATGTATTGTCCAGACCAAAACCTCAGGAAAACAGAAGGCAAGTCAGTACCAGCAGCATCCAAGAAAGTGCTTTGTTGATCCCTCTTAAAAGTTAAAACCTTTCCAGGAACTCTTTATGCTTCCTTCTGCCCTTGGGGGCAGTAGGGTTCTCCTTTGCAGGTTCCTCTCTCAGTGTTCTTTGGGTCTGTTGTGGAGGCTGAGCCTGGATCTTTTGGCATCAAAAGAGTAGCTCACTGGGTTGCTAAAAGAGCAATTACATCAGCAGGTTACTGTGCTAGGCTCTTGCACCAATTCACCTGCCAGCTATAGAAAACTTGTCCATTATCTTTCTATTTTAGGAATGTCTGGGATGTGTTTTTTGAGAATGTACTTTTTGATTTTGATCTGGGAATACTTTTTGAGCTGTTCTGTGTGATTTTAAAATTTGTTTGCTTCAGGACCTCTTTGCCAAAGGGCAGTCTTTCCCCCAGTTGCTCTCTGCTGTTTTGGGAGCAATTTCAGTGCAAGTGAGATGTACTGTGGGCAGAGTTGTCCTTTCCACAGGTTGCTGTTCAGTAATTGTTTGATGGCTGCTGGCTGGATCACAGGCATCTAAGTCCAGACACACAGATGATATGAAACTAGGGCTGATTTTCAACACTTTTTGCATCCTGCTGTTTTGGTTTAATGCAATCTTAATAAACGCATGTGAAAAAAAGATATTTTATAAAGCAGAAAATCATAGAATCGTAGAATCATATAATAAAAATATAATAAAAATATAATAAAACTTAAGTTTTATTTTGGTACAAGATGGACCTCACAGATTCATTTATGTCCTAGGATCTGTTCTCAAGGCTTATTTAATAATAACAATCTTCGTGCTGAATATTCTTCTAAATTGATTAGTTAATAATATTTTACCAGGTTCTGGCATAATTTTGTGTTTGCACAGTCTGATAAGGTCCATGTATGCTTTTGCATGCATGTAAAAGTTTCATATGTTTGCACAGGTGATAAGAAATGCAAAATGGCACGCAGGGTTTGACAGTTTAGAGAATACTGACACAAAATCAAACAATAATAATTTCAAATGCAATGGGAAATGTGATCCAAAACATTCTCCTTTTCTTGCATAAAGACTGATGATCCTGGATAAGAAACTGTGTAGAAGGAAATTTGTGTGCAGGAATTTGTTCCACATAACCATATTTTACTTTTCTCCTGACAAGTTCTTTGAAGATTCCTATTTTAATGGCTGTTGAAAATGTATTGAAGATGTGGAAGATAATCAGCATTAACAAACTTGCCTTCTCTGTAGTTTTGTAGGATTGTCATATACAATCTTAATTTGCCAGGGGGGTTTTATGTTTATTAAAAGTGACATTTTTCAATTTTCCTCCAAGCAGATGGCTCATATGTGCAAATAAGAGAACAAGGACTGTGTGTAATGCCCTAGTGCTCCTCAACTGCTATACTTCTATATTTTCTTAAAGTGAGGTGCTGAGTCTTCCTGTTGCTACCTGTGTGGTTGGTTTTTTTTTTTCATTAAAGCATCATGAACTGTCTGCGTAATTCTTGGGTAACTAATTTTTAAATTGAGTGCTTCGTGTGTGTATGTGTAGGCTTCTTACATGCACATACAAATGCTTACAACCTTCTCACATGCTTTGACATTATTCTCCAAAAGCCACATTTGCTAACCGTAGAAGAGGTTAAGTTGATGTTAGAGCCTATTTCTGGCTTTTGTTATTAAGACCAGATGTAATGTGTATTAAGTTTGATCATTTTATTCTGGACATTTGCTTTACAAATTTAATTTAATACAGATAGGCTTTTTTGAGCTACTCTCTTCAAAGTTGTATGTATGCACAAGAGGAATTAGTGAGATTAGTGTCTGTGAGCACTCTGCAGGGGATTCAACATACAGCAATAATTTGGGTCAAAATGCCTCATCAAGTCAATGATAATAAGAATTTTTAGCAACAATTTAAGCTGATACATCATTCTAACAAGCAAACTTTATGGATTTTTGACCCAGTAAGCACTGCCAGTGTTTGGTTAACACCTCCTTCTGGAAAATCCGTTCATCTGTCTGGGAAGAGTTTGCCAAAAGTGCATATAGCTAGATTAGCCTCTTACATGGATTGCTAAGTGCAAACAAGGGACTTACTGCGAGCTTGTAGGTCGTGCATCAGAGCTAAGAGGTTCAAATACAAGACCTTATTTTTTTTGCTGCTTTCCTGACCAATCTCATGTACATACAGCAGGTGTGTGTGCCTAAGGAATATTAGGAGTATTCAGAATTATCTTTCCTTTGGATATCTTCAAATGAACCACAGCAAAATCTATCAGAAACTTTAATTTCTTGGTGAAACATCAGTGCATCAGCTCTTTGCGGAATCAAGAACTCCCTATTTTGGTTTTCATACATTCATTTGAAATGCTTTATTTGCTTCGGAAGGATTAATCTTAATAGCTTTAAAAATGAAAGCCTAAAACTAGCCAGAATTGTTGGCTTAGGACCTGCAACAGGGAATTAGTGGCTTCCCACTCACCGCTAATGAGTGGATTTTTTTTAAGCTCTGTTTATTTATGAGCGTGGTTGAATACAAATCCTTTTTAAACAAATTATTTTAGGGAACCTGTTCTTCTTGACTTAAAAAAAATATTCAACAGTCATATTAACAAAACACCATTTTCCCAAATGGCAATATAACATTGTCTCATATTTAAAAAAAAAAGCAATATGTTTAAAGAAGAAAATATCTAGGCTACTAGTAACTACAGTCTTATGAAAAGTTACCTCCAAAAATTAGTAATTTTTTAGCATCAGGTACTTCTTGAGCATCCTAAGATGCAAGTACATACTACTATGCACTGTCAGTTATTCCTTATTCAATATGCTACATAAATATTTTAGAAAATTCATATTTTAGGTGGTCAGTAAAGTGATTTGCTGATATTGAAGACTGTACACCATAAGAATATTAGGGGAAAGAGAAGATGCTATTATTTGGAATAGCATAAGTGTTCCTCCATGAAATACAAGCATTATTCCTTTTTCATGCTGACAAAAGTAAATTTAAACAGAATAAATCCAGACTAATAGTGGGATGAGTCAGATCTTGTGTTTCATAGAATCATAGAATAGTTTAAGTTAGACTGGACCTCAGAGACCCTCTAGTTCTAATCCCTTTGCCATGGGTAGGGACACCTCTGTCCTGGATTTGATTATTTTGTGCTGGTTTAGCTTTCCCAGTTGGCTGCTGAGACATGTACGAAAACCAAGAACAATAAAAGTAAAGTAAAGAAAAAAAGAAATTTTACTAGCAGAAAGTAAAGGTTTTAAAGGCAAACCATAGCTGAAGCCTCTTCCCACTTCTAGCTCCCTGCTGTGGAACACCACTCATAACTGATTTCCATTTGAATATCAAGCTATTGATCAGAACTCTTTGAGAGTGACCGTCTTGCTGATTTCCTAATCCACAGAGTGGTCCATCTGTCAAATCCATGTCTCCCTATTTTAGAGACAAGGATGTAGTGTGGGACAGTGTCCAGTGCCCTGCACAAGACCAGGTAGATTATGACAGTTGCTCTACCCTTATCCACCAATGCAATAACCTTGTTATAGAATGTCAACAAAATTGTCAAGCAAGATCTGACCTTAGTGAAGCTGTGTTGGCGGTCACAAATCCTGTCCTTATTTTCCATGTGCCTTGCGATGGTTTCTAGAAGGATCTGCTCCATGATCCTGCCAAGCACAGAAATTAGACTGACTGGCCTGTAGTTCCCTGAGTCATATCTTTTTAAAAATGAGGGTTATGTTTCCTCTTCCAGTTGGCAGGCACTTCACCGGACTGCCATGATTACTCAAATATGATGGCCTCAATTTTCTCAAAATACGATGGAAAATGGTATTGTAATATATGTGGACAAAGCTGATTTTTTTTTTCTTTGGCTTTTGTGAATTGACCAGGAACACTCTTTTGTAGGGTTTTCTTCCACAGTTCTTGTCTTGAACCCACAATGTGTAAAAATTTTTGCTGAGCATAAGGGATTATTCTTGCTCTTCTACCACCTCAGCTTTTGTTTTCGAGAGTTATTTTTCATCAGTGTTATGAAATTAAATTTTCTTTTTCCTTGAGTCTTTTAATCTACTTGACTTCTCACTTCATAGTTTTCTGCTTTTATATTTGCAATTGTTATGCTATTTTCTGATGGCTTTTTGCTTGTGCTGTAATATTGCCATGTGCTGTATCTGGCATGCAGCATGCTATTAGCATTTCATAGAATCATAGAATCATAACAGATTGGAAGGGACCTCAAAAGATCTTCTAGTCCAATCCCCCTGCCGCAGCAGGACCACCTAGACCAAGTCACG
>JAOXOE010000343.1:17375149-17417386 GCA_028565055.1 Phoeniculus purpureus
ACTTGGTCTAGGTGATCCTGTTGTGGCAGGGGGATTGGACTAGATGATCTTTCGAGGTCCCTTCCAATCCCTAATGTTCTGTTCTGTGGTACAAGGCACAGCTTGCAGGTTTTCATTAATTCTGAATACAGATTGCTAAAAAGGGTTTATTTCTTTTAAGTCCGCTAATGAGTAAGTGGCAGCTGTCAAAAAGTGTCCATCCATACATAAATGAGCTGGTGTTAATATTTTTTTCTTTATTTATAATGTTAGGCTTAAAATGAGTGTTTTTTCAGCTCACTGTGGTGCCTGAAGTAGCAGTTAGACGCTGAACCTGGAAACTTAAGCTTGGAGGCCAGGGAATAGCCTCTGCCTATTGGGGTAAAATAATCATGTTAATGCTACTAATAGTAGCAATAATAATATGTTACAGAATCACAGAAACATTTAGGTTGGAAAAGACATATAAGATCACCAATTCCAATCTTTAACTCAATATTATCATATTTTACTTCTGTTGATGGTGAAATACTTCTGGTATAAAGCAAATGTTGCAAAGACACTGCAGCCTACATTATAAAAACAGTTCCTAGCAATAGGTTTCAAGGGGAGGTTACAGTCTCCTTGGTGCTACATCAGCAGCTAGACTTCAAACTTGAGGTTGGTTTCTCAAGAACTTTCTTCCCTTTGTAGCTTATGACAAATGAACGGTGGTGAACAGGTTAGTTCTTCACTGCCTGAAGAAAAGCAATGGAGCTCCACAAGCTGATGCAGTGGTCAGCACTGGTCTGTGTACAGCTGTGACAGCCACCTCAGCAGAAGAATTCCTCATCGTGGTAAAAGAAGGGTCAGAGAAGATTTCATAAAATAGCTACCATCAACATAGTCTAGAATCAGAGCTCTTACATCTGGAAATGGATGACTATGGGCTGTGTAATCACACAGTTCTGTTTACATTAAAACTACATTTCTAGATTTTTTTTTTAACCAGGTTAATTAGTCTTGAAGTTTTCTTAGGATGGTTTTCACAAAACAGAACAGAACATCAGGGATTGGAAGGGACCTCGAAAGATCATCTAGTCCAAACCCCCTGCCACAGCAGGATCACTTAGACCAAGTCTCACAGGAACACTTCCAGGCGAGTTTTGAATCGTAGAATCATTAGGGATTGGAACGGACCTCAAAAGATCTTCCAGTCCAATCGCTGCCGCCACAGCAGGATCACCTAGACCAAGTCACACAGGAACACATCCAGGCAGGTTTTAAACATCTTCAGTGGAGACTCCACAACACCCAGCCTGTTCCAGTGCTCTGTCACCCTCACTGTGAAGAAGTTCTTTCTCATATTTATGTGGAACCTCCTATGTTCCAGCTTACACCCATTGCCCCTCAACCTGTTTTGCAGTAAGTTCAAGTATATAACATTTCTGAATAGGTACAGGTCCCTTTATGTGGTCTTACAGTCTTTCTCCAGAGGTGAAATAAAACAGAAGACACTTTCTTCTATCCCACATCCTTTTACTGGTTTCCACTAATGCAGCTGTACTATCAACAACATGCAATTTTCTAATGTGTGTAAAACTCTCCTCTACTGAGTGCAATCTAAATCAGATCTAAAGACACATCCATGCGCTATAGTAATCTCAGTTATTTACAAGCAGGCTAAATACAAACAACTTTCGAACTCTGTTGCTTTTTAATGAAGTTCAACATTTGGCAAATGCCCATGACGAATACAAACCTTTTGAGGAAGTCTCCAATCATAATTGCTGCAGAAGGCCAGGATGGTTTAGAGCTTGTTCAGAGTCCATTTGTAGAACCTTGTACAAGCAAAGCCAGTAAATCATTTTTAATGACTTAATGATTTAAGTTGCGTTCATGTTCAAAACCAGCTGTAGCTGATTTGCTTCAAATAACATCTGAAAATGTGTACTTTTCAGATGCTCATTGCCGCGTATCCTAAGTACTTTGTACCAGGAAATGAACCTTGAGCAAACTGACATTGAACTGTGCAGAGAGCAACTCCATCATGAAAAGAAACATTGCTTTTTGTCAATCGAATGAAGAAGACATAATATAAACTGGTTATATACCTATTTATAAAGGTGATCTAGAATGAGGGAGTAGAACATTACAGTCAAATTTAGTGAGTTCTTTAATGCTGGAAGTCTGTTTTCCATGGCATTCATGCAGCATTTCATACATTTCAAGTGCTCCCAGAGTAAAGCAGTGGTGTGTTGAGAGTGATTTTCTGCAGAACGCTATGCACATGGCGATAGTTAAGGCTCCTCGAATATTTTTTACAGAATTTCTCTCCAAAATGGCAACTTCAATGTGTGAAATTAATTACATTATCTTAGTCTATGCTCCCTATAAATACTGTCTTGGGTTTGCAGTTCTTCGAGTACACTTCGCACAATGAAATACGTTACAACACTCGACAGCCAGAAGTTTGTGCTGCAGTTGATTCAGGGACCGACTACTTAACAATGGCCTTGTGTCAAGAGGATGTCCACAGTGTTCCTGAAAACCAGAAGTTTCTTTTCAGAGAGGTATGGTTTTGGGTTTGTGATTTTTGGGGAGTAGGTGGAAGGAGAATTGTTGAGTTGTTTTGATTTTTATCTTACTGCCTACACATCGTGCAGGCCACAACATTAGCATGGATCTCTGAGAGATATGTGTATCTTGGCTTTTAGTGTCTCTACATAGGCGCAGAGTAGCAGCAGCAGCCAGCTGAAGAGCATGCCAGGCATAGAGAATAGGAACATGACAGGAAGGAAAGTGCCCTTCTTAACCTCAAAGGTGTTGGGAACGTTGGCAGAGGTCTCTTCCCTGTCTACATCTAGCGTTTTCTGCAGGTTTCTAAGTTCTCTGTCACATGTCACCCCTCTGTCATCTCCTGAGAATTGCAGTGCCTCCATACATCCAGTCTCGTGGTTGGCTACATCTGCTCTTCTTCTATTGATGTCCATTTTTTCCCCTTAGTTTTTATATCACCACATATCCCTAATACTTCACGTACCACCATTACTTTACACTATCCCCTGCTTTTGAGCAGCTGCTGCTTCTTCTCTGCAACCCATCTCTTATGACCCTCCCTGTGAGCACCAGAAGCGCTCCCTGTGCTTTTCTGCCATGTAATGTGCAGTTGTGTAATGTGATGCACCGTCAAAAAAAAACCTTCTGCTGTATTCCTCCTGCCCCTATCCAGGACACATCTAACTGGCAGTGGGGACTCAAGAATTCTGTATCTCTCTTTTTCAGCCTTAATTCCTGTTCCCAAAGAGAGTTTTTAATCTCTGAAGAAGTTTCTGAATGCCTGAGAAAAAATAAAATTGGATGAAAAATGATGGCCGTGGTCAGGTTGTGGAGTGTTATTTGCCTAAGAGAAAAGGTCACATAGTGTATCAAAATGATGTATTTACATAATGTGTCTGCATAATGCATCTAAACACTACAGGCTCCATGGCTGACAAATTTCCTGCTTAGATCCTACAACCAGTGATAGGTGGCAGAGTAAAATCTAAAGAAGAGTACGAAAAATCTAGTCTAGACTGAAGTGTAACATGATATTACTGGGGAAAACAAAAGTACTTAAAAGGCTGACTTTATACATGGAAATTTTTCAAGGTCATATGTGTTAATCCCTAAGATGAGGTATATATTGTTTGACCTTCAGAAATGACTCTTCAGGAGGTGAAGCAGAAAACAGTTCTGGAGCACATCTGTTTCCACTGCGTTCCTAAGCATTAACTTTTAGCACCTGAAACTTTAGGATTATTAAAAAATCTTCTTTCTTTCTGATGATCGCTTTGTGCCTTTTGTGATTTGAATGTACTTCTCTGCTGCAATTCCTCTTCTTCTTTTGTATTAAATCAAAATCACTACTCCCCACCTTTCAGGGCAGATGAGGAGTTAGTCTACATTTCTCCTGCTTTGCATGAAGACGTGTTAGATGCTGGGAAAAGCTGTCCTTGTACGTGTAGCATAAGCAGCAGCCTGGCAAGAATTAAGTTCATATGGGCACCGAGTCAAAGACGAATGAGGCAGATATTGATTAGTCCACTCAAAAATTTGAATTATCACAGTGGAAACAGGAAAGTCATTCAGCATCTGAGTCTGTCAGCAAGTCACATGTGCTGCTGGGCATCAGGAGCTGTGCCTGGAGGCACAGTTAGTACAAACTCCTGATAAGGGAAGGATTGGACTTTTAAAGGAGTCAGGGTTATGCTCAGAAGCAGCCTCAGCATTTTTCTTTTGAGACTTTGGAAACGGTTGCGTGTGGGGAATGTCGCCTGGGTCAAAGGAATGGTCTCAGAGCAGGGCACTTCTCTACAGCTGGCTGTGCTGCCTGTTTGCAGCTTGCTATCCTAGTTGACAGTATTCCTGGACTGAAACGAATGATGTGAACTGGAGATGAAATGTTCTTGGAGACTGCCATAACAGCAGGGCCTGAGGCCTCAAAATGTGTTCTTTAGGGAATCTGCCTGTGGCAGCCTGTCAGACCTTACACCTCTGAGGCAGCTGCGCTGCCCTCCAGCAAAGTGAGGTAACTTCACACATCTACAGGCAAGGAACACCCTTAGATATTTTTGCCTTTTACTCTAAAAATAGACCCTATGAAGAAAGGGGGAAAAGAAGGTTGCTAAAAACATATCAAACATTTACGCTTAACTAATGACATCTACATTTTACGTGCAAGATGTGCAGTACCTTCGTGAATTTGGGTAATGCCTGTACTTTGCTGTGGTTTTCTCTGCCCATATTGTGGTGCAGTAACAAAAGGTAATGAAAGTGAATCAAGTCAGTAGATCCTTTACAGGCTTAGATAGATGTCAAGACATGAATCACTCTAAAGTAATATTAATAGAAGTTTAAAAGCAGGTTCTTTTGATAGTTTCAGAGATCCTCAAGCTAGGCACTTTGGTTTCACTACATGGCCCCATGAGAAGGATGTGTGTGGTATTTATTTGTTACTAAGGTTTTCTGTTACTTTTAAAACATGGTGATATGTCAAATTTTTGCAACCTGAAAACCAGAAATTACTCCTGTCTTTTGTAGGATGGTACTTTGCTTCACGTACAAACCCAGAAGTGCGTACAAGCTGTGTCAAATGCTTACAATGGCAACCCAGCACCATTATTGCAATCCTGCACCACCTCGGACTACCAAAAATGGTTCTTCAAAGAAAGAAGTTGATCCAGATGTCATCTGGGATAGGGCTGAATATGAAATTGTGCTTTTTCTAGTCAGGAGTTATTCAGCCTTTTGAAAATCACATAAGCGATATATTTTTGTATGGAAAGAACTGTAATTAGTTTACAAGCCTTGGATTTCATCTTCTGGAGCTTTAAAAGGCACTGAGCATTGAGAGCTACATTATATCGTGCCACCGAATCTGCTCCTCTTCTCTTTATGTGGCAGCTACATAACTGCTTCTGAAGTGTCTTAGGTTCTTCTCTCAAGTGACGATATATTTTTTTAATTTGCTGTGTGGAAGTAAGGCAGTCAAAATAATTGCACTAATATTATCTGCCAATAATGGAAAAATGTTTATTTTTCTACTAAAACATTCTGCAGTTGGGACTTTTAATGGATACTAGTTTATTATTATTCTTGTCTTTTCAACACCAGGAAGGTAAATGTAGGCCAAATTCTGCCCTGACTACCACAAAACCCCCACTGAAGACTGTGGATTTGCACATGAAGGCAGAGGAGGTCTGCTTGGTTTTGCACAAATTACAAACTGGATGCAGACAAACTGCACACGCTTGACAATACTATACATGAAATATCGTGACCATTTTAGATTTTCTAATCATGCTTAAGTCTAGGTCTACAGTAAAATGGGGATTTTCTCATCTTTCTTGAATAAGACAACAATATTTAGAGGTGATGTTCTTGGAAGAGCTCTTTAAATTCACATGGACTGTACAACTTACTTTAATGTTATGTGGATTATTGACATGCATAGATCTTGAAAGATCAGACCTAGCAATAACTCTTTTGATGAATTTCAAAATTACAGAAAATAAATCTAAGAAATTGTGTCTGTCATACATTGTATTTAAATGGTCCATATAAAATCAATTACATAGGCAAAAATGGTTTTGTGACTAATTGGTATGATATGCAGCTGATTTTAGTACCAAAAAAAAAGATTGTCTTTCAGATGTAACTTGCATTTTGTTTGGGAACTCCTTTTCTGGTAAGGTGTTCAACACACATAGTCCTCTTGGAAACATGAGGTACACGATGTTTTCTGCTGAAGCGTGCGTGGTCTGCCTTACCCAACAGGCAAGCAGTGTGTATAGTAATGTATTCAGTCGTTGACCATCATCATTACAATGCTGCTTATAAAGGTTTCAGCTCATAAGGGAAATTTTTTTCTGGATCAGCTGGAGGTGTGCTTATGTGTTCTTACAAGCACGAAAATTTCAGCCTTTTTCCCCCTCAAGGAGAAGTCTTGGCATCAGTTTTGTTTAGTTTGGATATATCTTGTTACTTGCCTTTGTTGATGTTTTCTATAACAAATGTACAGCCTTTTCTTTGAATCTTTATAAACTCGTGCTGTTTTGGCAGACCTATTTATATGATTAGGGTGTGGGGGAAGGGTTTCTGCCTGTATGAGGTGTGTAACGTACGTTCTTCCAAGGTCCTTCTAAACCCATGTAGATTGAGTGTTTTTGTGCGCACCTTTGAAGTTTTGTCTCTGTGGGCTGGACACATGAAGTCGATATTAGAATTAATAAAATATTTTGTGATTCAGTGGAGTGG
This sequence comes from Phoeniculus purpureus, assembly GCA_028565055.1. NCBI lineage: Eukaryota > Metazoa > Chordata > Aves > Bucerotiformes > Phoeniculidae > Phoeniculus > Phoeniculus purpureus. Next base: position 17,381,906 of record JAOXOE010000343.1, read on the forward strand.
GAACTGTCTTTATAACTTTTTCAATTTCCCTGTGGTCAGTGATTTAGTTATTTCTCTGATCTCTTAGGCTCTGCAGCACTTGGGAGAAGACAGGGTTATTTTAGTCTCTCAAGTTCTTTTTCCTGAACTCAGTAATGTTTCTGTTTACCTTTCAGCAGCAGTGGTGTGCACTATGTGGAGTCACAAAAAATCTGTGGCTGCATGAGAGAACTGTGAGAGCTCCAGCAATACAGCCAGGATTGGCTATTCATTTCTGCTTTGCCACCTTGATTGTTGATTGAACTACATTAGTACGTTAATGAGAGCCCAGCTGTTACAACTGGAGACAGAAGTTTCATTGACCTCCACAGGCAGTAAGGTTTTCTTAGTTTTGAGACTTCAAGATTTCATCATCAGGTGGTAGTATGCAACTGGATCTTGGTAATTGGAAGTTATTTTCCATACATCTTCCCACTGTGCACTTGTTTAGAGGGAAGAATTGAGGTTTTGAGCTTCTAGTTATATGCAGCTGAGCTGTTTTCTGTCTACCAGCAAACTTCTTGGCTTGGGTTGAATATGTTGTGTTCAAAAGCAGATACTGAACATAGCAATGTCACCAGTGGCTCCCCTTTTTTGGCCCTTTAGTCTGTCTACTTACTATTTTTTCATGTTTTTTTGCATGTCCTTCTTCTCAACTCACTGGAGCTGTATTGATGTTTGGCTTCAGATCTGGAGGGTGAAGGACTCCATCAAGCATCTAAGTCACAATGCACTTCTACCAACTTCCTTTTGCAGGAGATGAGGACTAACTTGCCAAGGCAGGACTTTTAGACTATGGGTTTCTCCTCCACAAAGAAAGGGGTTGGATGCCTTGAGGAAATGAAAAAGTTAAAGGACTTCTGTCACAAATCCATCTGGTTCTGGCCTCCTAGGAGTCCAAAAAAGAGAGAGAAAGGAACGTTTTTCACATGGTTTGATCAAGAACCAGTAGATGTCCCCCCATTTCTTAGCATTCATCTTTGTGCTATTTTTGGTGTGTTTCATTTCCCCTCTTCTACTAAACCCAAAACTTGCAACCCAAGCTTTAGGTTAAAATAACGGGAAACTGGCAGTGCAAATTGTAAATATCAAGGATCCTTCTTCCATTTTGTAATATCACTCTTCAAAACAAGAAAGAACATTTTTTAAATCTAGAGAGACAGACTGAACAAATTGTCCTGAGAAGGTATCATTCTGGACCACAGTGCACCATGTAAAATTCTAAGATAGAGATGAAGAAATCTGTTTTCCAAAGGGATTTTATTCTTTCCTCATTGCTTCAGAATTATACTGGGTCAGCATGATTCTGTGTTCTCCCAGGTTCCTTCCCTTCCCATTCTCTGATGTTCCTAGGATGTCCTTGGCATAGTTGAGGCATAAAAGATTAAGCCAGGGGCAGTATTTCAGCAAACTGCAAATTATTCTACCAATTTTCAATACCCTGTGCTGAATACGCAGTGTGAGAGGAGCAGTAATAATCAAGCAGTCATTAACCTCTAATTACATGATGGCATTATCCCCAAAGTGAGATGTTGAGGTTTGAACTTGCTGAATTTTTTTAAATTATAAAAAAAATTTGCCATTAAAATAAGCCATTAAAGAAAATGCTTATTTCTTAGTCTTTGTTTTCCTTTATTAAAACCATTTAAATGGCAATCCAGGTTGCAGTCTGGTGCCTAATTCTTCGTAATATTTTTTCAAACTCATCAGGTAACTATTTTGCTGTTTTCATTTAATCATTCAAACATTGTGGGTCTTCAGTGTGGGCTAGAATTTACTGAATTCTCACTTTACTGACAGGGTATGAACCTTCCTTCCAATAAACCACTGAATCCTCTGCATGTGCAGCCTTGACTAATCCACTATGCTGGAGGTCTCTTAGAGCTTGCACAAGCACCTAAGAACAAGTCATCCTCGTATATACACCAGTAACATGAACAGGAAGCAGCATTTTTTGCTTAGCTTTGCTCAAATTCTCAAATCTGTGTTCAATTTCATTGTATTTATAGGAAGTGATAAGGTTTACTGGAAAGGGAAATTCATATAGATGGGTAACACCAAAACTGATGAGATTGTGCTCCTGTTCCCGGTGTATGAAAACACTGTCAGTTGCACAGTGACATTGCATAAAGTCTGATGTTCTTTTAATTTCATTTAGCTCTCTTAAAGCCTTTAGAATGGGAGATTAATTTAAAGCTGACCTTTGCTCTGATGTACTGGTATAAAGACAGCAATCAACACGTCTGGTGAGAGTATAGGGTTAGGCTTGCACAGTGCACTTGCAGCTGTAGTGGGTTTGAGCAGTGTTTGAGAGCGCTGTGCAGGCTTCTAACAAGGACACAATTTTGACTGTGGCAGCAAGTTAGCTGAGGTAGGAGGGAAAGTCTTTGGGAGGGAAGCAAGGGAGGGCTAGCATAGCTCCTACCCCCCTAGTTATGTCGAGGTGTTAACAGTTAACTGCAACAGCAATTTCTGGGTTTGAATTAGAGCAATGCAGTGCTCATCCTCTTCCCATCTAGAGAGGAAAACAATTATGTATGTGCATGCAGTACTAAAATTACTATGCCTACATCAACAGTTTTCAGTCTTTTTTTCAATCTATTACTCACTGACATTTAGATGAACAGACAAAGCCTGTTTAGACCAGTCATAGTCAGCACCAACAGGAATGACGTGGCTGTAGGTGACATACTTTTAGAGGCTTCTAGGATTTCTAAAGGCGGGAGGGTGGTGGAGGAGATAAAACAGGGCAGGACCTTCTCAGTGACTTCTAAATCCAAAAGCCAAAAAAAAAAAGGTGGAATATGCAGGCGGTGAGTCACTGGCCTGACAGGTAGCATGATGTGTTTCATGTAGCATCAGTCCATCTCCCAGAGCGGTACAGGAATTGCAGCAGATACAATTTCTTTTTTGATAGTAAAGGAAATATCAGTTTTCTGGGTTTCATGAACTTTTCCATGCTCTGAAATTCTTTAACACGAAGCTGAAGAATAAGTGGTCAAGGGAGCCTGAACGTACCAGTACAGATACAGAACTGACATTTGTGAATTAGGTGTTCTGTGACGAGCAAACACAAAGAATGAATGAAGAACAAGAGGGTTAACTGTGCATGTACTGTGGGAAGACTCAGTAATAACCGAGGGAAACTAGAAATGGTCATTAGCAGGAAAGGATTTGACATAATTTCTTACTGAAACACAGTTGAGGGGTCCATGACTGAAATGCTGAAGTGACTGGGTGATGTGTTTGATTTTTGATCAAGGAGAACAGGATTTATAATTCTTGTATTGTAGCCAACAAGGAGCAGATGGACACAGGGAAGACCAAGTACAAGTACAAAGCCTTTCTGCATAACTTTAAGGGGTTTCATCCTAAGGGAAGCACTTCAGCAATTTCATGGTAGTAAAGCATTCCGTGAATTTCTAAGGAAAACAAAAAAAGCAGATGGACAGGTGGCAGCATGTGACACAGTAATAAGCAGTTTGGTGCAGTTCTCCTTTAGGCCTCTTGTTATTTAAAATAAGCTGTTACCTGCCCATCTGTTGTGGGTAAACAAAGGGTAGAGCCTATGAAAGAAACGATTTTTCACTGCTGATAATTGGAAAAAACAAGGGTTTATGGAATGTAACTATATGTACATTCATGTTGGAAACTTGCATGTGTATGACGTGGAAGTTTTTGGTAGGTTTACCAACTAAATCACAGAATCACGGAACAGTAAGGATTGGAAGGGACCTCAAAAGATCATCCAGTCCAATCCTAGTGCTTAAAATGTTTAAAAGTGCCAGAAATAAAGTTCTGTGTTAAATCTAAATTTAGCCTCAGTGCAACTATCATACTGTTGTCTTTAATTACATTCTTTTCTTGCATTGTGTTCCCTGTTTGCTTGTTCTTTACAAAAGGTGTTGAAGCTGACTTTTTTGTTCCTCCTGGAGTCTACAGGAAGGATTTTGACAGCTTACTTTGCCTAATCCTCATTGTTCAATATATGGCCTTATTTACTTCCCTGCAGTAAATCCCCAGCCTGAAAAATAAAGGTTATTTTCTTAGGTTTTTTTTTTTATGGATCTTGAATGCTGCAGTGTCTTAGTGCTTCCCAAATATTTACTACTCTTTCTTCACAGTATGATCATGAAGGAAGAGCACCTCAGTGTTACGGACAGGGCGTGCAGCGACAGATCAATGTCAGTGGTTTGAAGACTAGCTTCGCCTGGTTTAAATGAACACTCCATAAAGACTCCAGACTCCTGCCACTGACACACAGAAGCTGGGAATCGTTTGATCCAAGGTGGTCACCTTCAAACCAGAAATGCACAAACAGATGAGCTGCCACCCCAGGCTCACATTGCAGGCAAAATGGTGCACTGCACGATATACAGAAAGGATCTCCTGCCAGGCACCCCAGAAATGAGCAAGGTATCACAGACACTACCTCTGAAAAGTCTGTCGTAGTTTTCTGGGCAAATAGGGGTAAATCTTGGTTTCCTGGCCTTGCTTTTGGAACTGCTGGAGCCCCACGGTGAGCATTAGCTCCACGACACGGCACTTCCTATGTGTGTTTCTCTGACCTGTCTCCCCAGCATCCCACCTTCCAGGGCACTGAGTGGGCACCACTGGTGGCTGGGTTCTGCCTCCCACACGAGGGCAACACTAGAGTTTCCTGCAAAATGGAGCTGTGCCGTAACTCTGACCTGTGTTTGGAAAGAAGTGAGGAGATGCATTTGAGTCTTAAAATAGTGAAGGGACAGCTAGTGCTTTGTGAGTAACAAAGAAGGATGTCAAGCAGTTGCTAATAATACTGAAGGTATTAATTGCGTTGTACCGCATAACTTGGACTCCAGCCTCCTTTCAGAAAGACTCAGTTCTTACAAACTGGGGAATTGCTTTGGGGAAAAAATAAAGCTTAGAAAGCTGATAGCATTCCAGGGACAGCGTGACTGTGTGTGTTAGTGTCCTGCCAATGCTGTAACGTGATAACCAAAATGATCCAAGTAGCTGGTAGCCAAATACTGGAGAAAATCGAACGATACAGGACACAAACACTGAAGAACTATCTTCTGTGAAACAGATTTTGAGAATGGTGGAACATCACTTAGCCTGTGAAATTCGGCTTAAAAATAACATTATACAACACAATGATAGCAAAGTCAATGTGGCACCTGGTCCCTTGGTACCCCGGTGAGATTGTTCCTGGTGTCATGACAATCAGTTCTCTGCAGCAAAGTATGTTGCCAACAGGTCTGCAGGGGGCAAAGAAAGGCAGGACAGGTTGCTTGTACAAGCAGACCAGACAGGGTGATGTATTCTAATGCAAGATCAGGTGCACAGGAGCAAAGAGAAAGGTCATGCTTGTAGAGAAAAGGGATTCAAAGCCCAGTGTAGATTACTCCACAAAGAGGAAGCCCCACGGGGAGAACAGACTGGCTGGTTTGCTGACAGAGATCAGGTCTCCTGACCCACCCAGACCTCAGGAGCAGCTGATGCTGAGCTTGGTGGTAGCCCTGTGCTGCCAGGCTGCAGTCAGAAGGGCCAGTTCACACTAAAAGTGGAAAAAAGAGAGGTACCCTGAAAATGCCCAAGAATGATTCCTGGGGTGAGGGAGGCTCAGTCTCGTTATTTTACAAAAGCAAAACTGCACTGATTGTTCTCAGCCTGTGTGCGGGGCAGATCACTGATACTCTGTCCCCTAACACTGCCAAAGGCAGGATGAGAGCCAGTGGCTGGAAATGGGAGTAAGATTAACTCATTCCTGAAGATGAGATACACCTCTAGCAAACTAATTAATGACGGAAATGATTTCTCAAGAGGTGTGGTGGCCTCTTCAATACTGATGCCTTTAAGTCAATTCTGTGGGATGCTGTTCTGAGGCAAAGGCTGGGAACATTGCAAGATTACTGGTTTGAGGCCTTTCAGCCCAAGGTCAGATCATGATGATCTTAGAATTTATTAGTCTGTAACGATTGTTTTCAATTTATTGCACAGCTGCCGCCACCACCGTGAATGAGAGACAAACTGGCTGCATCAGGCTGATTTTCAAAGGTTGTGACTTCAGGAAAATTATCAACAGTAAGTCTGGTGCCTCGGGTAGGGCTAAGGGAAGTCCTGCTCGTTGCCAGTAACTCTCACCATGCCGAGCAGCCGCCCGTTTTGATCCACGCGGGACCGACCACCACCGCTTCTTCTGGCTCCCCTCGGTGGGCGGCAGAGGAGCAGCCGCGGGCAGGGCTCCGCTCCGTCCCTGCCCCGTGCTGCGAAAGCGACCCGTTTGAACCCAGCCCCGCCGCCTGCTCCTGCCAACCGGGAGGTGCGGGCCCGAGAGCGCGCGGGGGTGGGAAGGTGTGTGCACGAGCCGCCGTGGGAGCGCGTGTTCGCGTGCGCACGGGGGCGAGCGAGCTGCGGCGGGGAGCGCGCGCGGAGCCCGCCCCGCGTGCCGGCACCGGGTGTCGCGTGTCAGCGGATCCGCGCGCGCGCGCGTCAGCGTGTGTCTTTCTTGGTGCAGGGGTGCGCGCGCGCCAGGTCGCGCGTGGGGCGATCGCGCCTCCGCGCGGGGGAGAACGACGGCCGAAGCGCGCGCAGCACCCGCAACAGCTCCCCGTGCCTGCGCAGGGGCCACGGCTCCAGAAACGCGTCCCCGTGAGAAGGTGCCCGGGCGCGGCCACGGAACGCCGATGCCGTGAGGGAAAAGCCCGTCCCGGCCCCGCACACTTTGCGCTGGCCTCGGCCCCCGCATTCCGCTCGGCGGCTCTCATCGGCCCGAGGACGGGTGCAGGCGGCATCTGCCGGCTCCCGGGGAATGCGGCAGTAGCACCCCCACCCCGGCTCGGCTCCGCTCCCCTCCCCTCCTTCGCCTGCCCGGCTCTGGGGGGGGGAGGCTTTTTCTTCCTCAGCGTTTTCTGTGGGAGCATCCCTTTTTTTTTAATCCCTTTGGAGGAGGAGGAGGGGGAGGCGGGAGGTGTTCGTTGAGGGCTGCTTGCCCACCCCCTCACCCCGCACCCGAAAGGTGCTGTCCCTCCCCGAGCCGAGAGCGGGGAGCGCAACCAAGGCGGCGGAGGCAGGTCGCGCTCCCTCGCTCCGCCGCCGGGGAGCGCGGAGGAGGCTGCGGGGAGCGTGTCCGCGTGTGCGTGGCGCGGGGGGTTATTTATTTATTTATTGCTCCTGGTGGCTGCAGCTGGCAGACCTGGGAAGGAGTAGGCGCCATTGCCAGAAGGATTATTGCCAGGGGAGGGAGGAGGGAACATCGAAGAGACCCCGAGGCTCCCGGGCAAGCAGAGCGAGGTGTTTCTCTCTCCGCGGCTTAGCTTGTGCCGCCGGGGGATGCGCCCGGACTGAGAGGGGCTTGGCTCCCTTCTGCCGCTCCGTCCGTCCTTCCCACCCTCAGTCCTCCTCCTCCTCCTCCCCCTATCCAGCAGCATGCATCCCTCTCCGCGGAGACCGGCCGCTGCCACCTCCAACCCTGCCATGCTGCTGCTGCTCCTGTGCCTGGGCTGGGCTCCGCCGGGCTGGGGCTGGTTGCGGGCCAACTCCCGGAGGGCGGCCGGGCTGCCCCCCAACGGCACCACGCCGATCTCCATCATGGGCTTGATGCCGTTCGGCCAGTCCGTGGACCAGAAGAGCAGGATCAGCCATGGGGTGCTGCCCGCCGTGCAGCTGGCCATGGATCAGATCCGCAACGAGTCCCTGCTCAACCCCTATTCCCTGGACCTGCTGATCTACGACACGGAGGTAGGGATCGCCGGGGACAGACACCGCGCCCAGTCCCGGGGCGCTGCGGGTGCTGGGGCACAAGGGCAGCACGGACGCCCGGGCCGGGGCTGCAGCTGCCGGCGGGGCCGGGTGCGGTGCCCGGAGCCCGCCCTGGCCGCCCGACCCTGCAAGCGCCCGACCCGGCACATGCGGAAGGGAGATGAATGGAGGTGCCGGGTCATATTCTACACTCGCCCCGCGCATCCCGAGCGGCACCACTGCGGCTCCCCCGGGGGCTGCCCGGCGCGGTTGGGGCCGCTTGCAGAACGAAGGTGTCCCCGGGCAGATGCCCGATGGCGGGGGCTGCTGGTGGTGTCTGGGACCCGCTGTCCTTGGCACGCACTTACGGGACGAGGGGAGGAAGGAGGCAGGAAGGCTGCTCACCTCCCGTTTTCGCTCAGCGGAGCCACGGCCGCAGACCTCTGCCCGCCGCCCGCTGCCCTCTCAGCAACAGATGCACAGCGGCCGCTCGGCCGCCCCTGTCTGGGCACTCGCTGCCGTCCCGGTTATCCCGAAGGGCAGCGGCCGCAGCTGTGGCTTGAGGAGACGGGGAGGCAGTTGCAGGGTCTCGCTGGGTCTCCTTCCCTCTTGCTTTCCCTTCTCTCCGGCTGTCGCGGGAATGCTCCCCAGAAAGAGTTAAATTTGCGGTCCCAATTTCCGCGGAGCCCCGGCGGGGTGTCCCGGTCCGGAGCCGACCTGGGTGGGGAGAGGAGCCCTACGAGGTGCCGTGTCGGGAAACATCTCGCCTTTACCTGGTAGAGGCAGGGAGCCAGGCGAGAGCTGTGTTAAGTTGGTTCCCACCACCAGCCACCCTTTACTGCATTTGGTTTTGGTCACAACTTCAATAACGGAGTGTTTGCGGAGGGTCCGTGCCTGTTTAGTGTCGGGGCTCTCCTGAAGATGGCACTGGCTTCTTGTGTAATGCTGGCGTCGGGTGCTCATTGCCAAGACAACCCCCGGTAAAGCGAGCGACAACTGAAAATCTTGCCGGCTGTAATTTAAGGAACCCCCTGTATTTTCCCCTTGGCTTGTCAGGATCCGGGTAGAGCAAGCAGAGAGGAGCAGAGGCAGGCTGTGCCATTTGTGACAGTGTCTCGGCCCCCACAATTATTACCCAAACCTCTCTTTCTAGGGTGTCTGTTTTTTATTGACATACATTTGTCATGGGAATCTTTTTCCTCAGGTTTGAGCAGAAATGTATGGAGGGCAGTATTGCTAGATAAGTAATTTGAGGGAAAGCGTGTTGCCATCCTGTTGTGTGAACAAGACAGATACTGAAAGCAGATACAGGCAGGATCAGTTTAGAGTTGCTCTTTGTTTCCTTAAAGAAAACATCTCTGAGAACTCTGCAATCATAATGAAAAGAGTCATGGAGGTTTTCCGAATGGCATTACCTGTTTCATAAAGTGAAGTACTCATTAGGAAAAAAAAAATCTGAGTTACTCTAACCCTGTTTTCCTGTGGCTGGAACTGTTCCACAAATAACACATGCATGGAGAAGCCTAGGCTAGATCTACCTTCTTCACACAGTAACATCATCATCAATAAGGTGCTACACTTCACTGCAGTCAAAATACTTTAAAATATGGATTTGGGGTTCTGAACTAAGAAGTAAGCATTAAAATACTCAAGAAAAAAATACTCTGTTTTGGAATGAGTTTCAGTTTCTTAAAAATGGCATTTTTACTGTTTTGTACTCCAGGGATGTAAAGAATCAGGGTTGTGTTGCCAGCTTACTGTGTAGCTTTAAATGCTTTTAAGCAATTAATAGATGGATGGTTATGGGATGCTAAGTCAGGCGAACATACATATTTGGAGTATGGTTGGATCATTTCTGCATGCTTAATAGTGACAAGTAAATAACTTAGCTTTCATGAAGAGCACTAGATTGCACCAAAACAGAATAAGCTAATGGCTGGAGTAGCATAATGGCAGGGCAAACTTTTTCACTGGGTTCAGACATTACCTTATTCCTTCAGTGCACTTACCATAAGCAGAAAGCTCATCATGCCCACTTGGTCCTCAGCCGATTTTCTGAGGCTGCCAATAAACAGCGATGTCTGAAGGGCCTGGATCTTTATCATTGCATAATCACAGACCAGGGAGTATTTCTTTCTCTCAGGGCTTTGCAGGTGCTGCTTGTGACATTGTTGGATCTTGAAAAGAGATTGTGGAGACTGGAACACAAGGGATTATTTAATAGCTTGAGAAATAATTGTAGTACATTTATAGTGCTTAGGAAATGTATGGCAGTGATTCAGAAAGTCATATATTCTCCCTCACATCTTCCAAAATCTCCCATTGTTGCGGTCTGATGTTTGTGGTGCAATTTTGCATAATACTTGTACATGAAGCTTATGAGAAAAAAACCAAACTAGATTTTTTTTTTCAAATTGTGCATTCAGGTAGTTTTCTGTCAGGAATGAAGTGAATATTTTAGTTTGCTTTGTATTTCTGATTTGCATGATGACTAATAATTTGTGTATTGTAGAATGCCTTTGCTTTCTGATCAACGATTAGGAGAATTGCAGTGTGACTTCTAGGTTAGGCTGTTGTTTGTCAACACTTGGACTTGCTGGCCTCTGAGACATAAGCAGAAGCTCCAGTGGTTTTTTTCTAAGCATTTAAACAGAATTAAGCTCGTAAGTACAATCCTTAGTCTGTGCCTCAGCCCATTGTGGTTGTTTGAATTGCAAAACATGACCATAGATTACATCAAGTACATGAAAATGCAGAGGCTTCCATCTTGAGGTTTTTTAATGGTTAAATTTATTTGGAGTGCAATCCTGATCCAGCTCAACGAACTCTATTTTGCTGCCTCATGGGCATATCTGTCTATTTGGGCATTCCTGTGTAGGCTCAGTCATTAAAACAGAGCTCAGGTTGAGGCATTTGCAGAACTCTAGTGTAACTTAGTGACTTTAGTTTGTGTTGTTCATTTCAATGAGAGCAGGAGCAAACTCTAGATGAGACTCTTGGGCAAAATATAATAATTGTATTATTTTATAAACCAGAGAATTTATAAAGTGATCATCTCCTGAGTCTCATCCAAAATCCATTGAAATTAATGGCAGTAATTAACTGGTTCCAGTGGCCCTTGGATCAAGTCCTAGAATTTAAGGGTGCTTGATAGTCTATGGTTTGGACCAATAACCATGATAGAATATTTCTTCATTTTCCTGTCCTTGTGACTGTAACTTTAGTTGGTCAAAAATGCTAAGAAGAGTTTTGCAGAATAATGAAGTAAAAACCTTTACATGCACTAGATGTAGTTCACAACTTCCGTGTAAATCAGAAAACATGATTTCTGTTTAAGCACCATTACACACATCTGTTACAGAAAAAGTAGCAGAATAATATTAAAATAAAGGAATTAAACATTCTAGTGGACAATATTAAGCAATTCTGACAGTACTTAATTTACATCAGGCAAAAACTGACCATGTGGAAACCAAAAGAAGAGGCGTAGTGGAAGAAGAAAAGGGCTCTAATGAGAGTTGAATATCTGCCTTTCTGCATCTGGACATCTTTCCTCAAATATGAAATACATTTTCTGATTTCTTGTAGGAGCAGTGCTGCAAGTGGTGCACAGACAGGCTGAATTTGTTTTGAGTCTAAACATGTATAGTCAAGAAAGCTGTGTTTGCAAGTTAGAATCCTGTCACTTGCTTCTGAAGATCAAAGTGACTCTTGACCAGCTGAAAAAAATATCTTCAGAAGTAAGTGGGGTATATTATCAAAAAGAGAGAAGAGTGTTCATACTGTGGGAGTGAGATTAGTTCATTTCCTCTAACTACTACAAATAATTTGTGGTAATCCTGATATAATCTCATCTTTGTGTAGTAATACACTGTAATACCTTTAAATAGCAGTTTGGCAATGCACAGGACTCCACAACATTTAGAAGAAAATGTGAATGTATTGACATTTAATACACGTTTGCTTTCTCCTAATTTGCAGTTAAGTAGAAAGTGCCTTGTCTGATTTATCTGACAAGACATTGCAGTCTAGGTATATTATAATTAGACCTTCTATTTATTTTCTTGTTTTATTAAAAGAAAATCTGTGTTTTCAGTAAACCTCTCCTTCCTCATAGTTTAGGTAAGTTGTGCAGGCTGTGCACCAGTCTGGGTCATTCCTAAGAGCTTTTTTTAAGCTGAAAAAAATCCTTAGCCTCCAAACAGAGATGCTTTTACCAGAAAGCTCAGCCATGGTGTTAACAAAGTCATTTCATACCTTATTCCTGCAAGTGGAAGGAATTACTTTTATGTAATGGGGAATGTATTCTGCAGATGGGAGATTGGGTTTGTGTCAGTGGTGCAAAATAAGGTGCTTAGCCAAGAGCACGGAGCTCGGTGTTCTGCAGCATCCAGTGGTTCTTAGACAGGGACAAACAGCTACCAGCTGCCATCTGACAACCTGTCCAACTAAGCAAGGGCACCTGGTTAAGGCACTGCGTGTTAGGAAACAGATTCAAGCGATAGGGCAGAGAAGTAAGGTTTACCAAAGCTGAACTGGGACTCTGGGTGAGCTCTGACACACTTACATGTGCCCTGAGTACTAAATTGTGTGGGGCTTTATTTTAATTTTTAAAGTAGTCCTCAAAATAGGTCAGATACTGTGCTGCTCTGGTCATCTAAGAGCAGTAGTCAGCTGGATACGCAAGCAGGTGTTGGAATCTAAAAGACGATCCAGACTGAGCAGGAAGATACAGCTTGTTGTGTAGTCTGATGAATTTGTGTCTGGCATATGTTAAAGTAGTTGGGTAATTGCTTACCTTTAAATATTACCAAGTACTTGTGTTGTCTGATACCTGCATTAAAATGCAACACACTATGCTTATGGGTGATGATCCCTGTCTCCTCTGCTGGTGATGTTCTGCTTGGAAGGGGGATATTTTCTTTAAACAGTCAGTGTCCCCTTTGACTTTCACATGATATGACTCCATGTGCGCCATAACCTCTGTTTGCTTTATAGTTTTGTAAACTTGGAGGGAATAGTCTAAAAGTTAAGTATTTATGTTAATTCTGTGCTTGCTTCTTTGCTGATGCTAAGGTGTGGGTGGGCAGAGGAGAGAAATCATGTATTCGCTGCACCCACTCCTCTGGGTGCGGATTCCAGACCTGCAGAATGTGTATCCTCTAAATATCTCTGCAAAGAGAGTCAAGCAAATGTATAATTTTCTGGCATATGTCTTGCAGTTTCATGTATAACTTATCGTATGCATACTGCAAAACATACTGTTATGGAATCTTTTGATTCAAATGCCAAACACATGCTGTCAGCAGGGAAAAATAATTTTTTGAATAAATCCAGGAAGGAGTTTCCATTTACATTTGAAGAATGAGGGGGAAGGCCTTATCCTCTGATACAGTTATCAACCAGTGCTAATTACTGAAGTTTGTGGAAAATAATCTCCTGGTGCTACCAGTGGAAAAAAGTGAAGAAAAAAGAAAATGTGAAGGAGAAGGTAGAGCAAGGAGCTATAAGAGATTTATAAACAGCATCACCTGTCAAGGCTACAAGCCACCATCTTACATTGTTGACATAATGTAAACTCAGTGATGTCTGTGTGCCTAAAGCTGCATTCTTTGGTCTCAATTCATTGCTTCATGGACGTTTTAGTGGGACAAGGTGGAAGAACAATGCATTTAGCAAACAGCAGAAGCTGGGAGCTAAACGGCTGTTTCAGGAAACTCAAGTGAATGCCAGGAAAGGAGATAATTATTCCTTAGGAAGGACTAAACCTTTGTATGGAGGTCTGGCTTAGGGAATCAAATGGTGGAAGTTAACAGAGGAAAAATCTCTGTGATCCATCTTGGCTCAAATAATCTTTGGAGTGTCTAGGGCTGACAGAGATGTACCTTGAAGCTGGTCAGTACAGGTGTGGCTCAGTCGTGTGGAGGTGCACATTGATACGCAGCAGCTCTGTATATCCCAGGAGCTCATTTTGAGACAGTGAGATTTTAAACTGAGGGGGTACAGGGAGTGCATATCCATCAGATTTTAAAAAATTTAGTTTGTACTAGGAATCCTGACACTAAATTATGATGGTGGCTTTTCAGGAGCCAAATGTGCTGCTCTTGATTTGTTGATCTAGCTGGGCTAGAAATGACATTTGAAGTATTTTGTGGTCCCCTGGCTCTAGCTTTAATGGACCAGTAGTCTAGCTCCTGAAGTGAACTTGCTCACTCACAGCATCTCTCTGACTTAAAGAAGGTAGTACCCCTAAGAATAGTGGGAATATATTTTCATTCGTGCTGTCTTTCCCCTTGCCATGGCACTGATGCTTTCAGGATGTTTTCCTTGCTAGAAAGGGATTAATCGATTTGCATAGGATTTTGATCTGTTGGATTTGAGGGCCACTTGGTGCAGCCCTCTGAGTGGGAATGGTACGTGCTGACTAGCAAACTTCTTTTTCTGGTGCTTTTTTTTTGGTTGGGTTTTTTTCCCCCCCTTCATTGTGAAGGAGTAATAATGTAATTTCATTGCAAGGTTAGTGATTGATGTCCAATTTTTGTGCCATTAGTTTTTCATTAGTATCAACCTTTTCTTCTGAAAGTTATATCCATAGTGTTTTCTGAGTGAGTATTCTCAAATGTGAAAATGAAAGCTAAGAAATTAAAGGCAAATAGCCACCTTCTCTCTGAAAATAATAGTCACAAAGAACAAAGAGTAGAAGGGCTAATTCAGCAGGCCTGTCCAAATTGTTGTTACTGAGGCTCCTGAGAGATGAAGGCCCAGATAATGGGCTAATTGCTTTAAAGAGAACATCATGAGTTTGAGAGATGGTATTAGAAAACTTAGGTTTCCTGCTATGGCCATAGTACTCCTCTTAAATAATTAACAAGGTCTAAGATCAGAAGACCATTAGGATTTGTGATTATCCAGCTCTTACAGTATAAGCTGTATATTTCACTTGGGGATTTCTGCCTGCTCCACCGTAAACTAGAATGTAGTACTTCAGAAAACCCTCCAGTCTGGCCTCCAGGATCTCCCAGATTCCTCCTCCCTGAAAAACTTTTCTCTGTGATTTGCTTGAAGTCCCTTTAGAAGTCCATTGCTGTTTCCAGCTTAAACTCTGCAGACCCTGTAACTACTGATGCTGTGACAGCAGCAGCTCCCAGCTTTTGCAGATGCCACTCTCCCTGCAGTCCCTTTGTGGCTACAGAGCTGGGAAAGCACTTGTTTATGGCCAGCCGGAGGATCCAGTCTCGTATGAGGGGCTCTGATGGATTAGGTCTTGCTGGAATTGGATGTCTTCCTCTCTTCCAAAGACTGTCCCAGACCTTGTCCCCAGTCAAAACCTTGTTAAGTTTCTTCTTGGCATGCTGGATCTGCTAGGTTCATGTGCTTCTTCACTGGGCTGCTGGTTCTGCAGAAAAAGTTTTGAGTTCTTGGCTGGACCCTGTTTTCTTCTCTACATCTATCTTTATTGTAAGACCATTTTGCCACAATCCCAGGCTTGTCCTGTCTGCTTGGTTATTTATTTAGCATTATTTCAGTGTTTTGGATTAAAGATTCTCTACCTAGTGTATTTAAAAGAATATATTTGTTCAGTCTTGTATTTGCTTAGTTATGTATTTCACGGTTTACCTATGGTAGGTCTCAGCTTCTGCTGCAGCTTTACTGAACTACAGAATAATGTGAAGATTCATGCAGACAATAGGTGTCTAGTAACCATTTTACATCCAAAACCTCCAGGGACAAGTAGTAAGAGGCCTCTTTGGGGATGGTAATTAACTTCCTTTCCACTGTTTACTGCGTCTGCTTTCACTGGGAATTTGATGTTTTTCAAGCAAAGAAAACATATCTTCACAATTTTCACTCTACACAAAGTGACAGTTTTTGACAGATTAACACTTGTATTTTGTACCACACTAACTTTTTTTGAGCGTTGTGATCATCATACATGCCCTCTTGTGTGTCTTAACAGCATCACATAGGACTCTCAGTATACACATAGAGTACGAAAATACTAAACCCCACATTTCTTTGGGGTCTTGTGTATAATTTTGAAGTTCTGTAGAAGTACCATGAGTTTTGCTTTTCCCTCTTGCCTCTGAATTTGGACATCCCTAAGTATTAATAATTTACAGGAGGACGTCCAAGGTAGAGAAACAACTTTCCCAGTTTCTAATCCTTACAGTTTCTCTGTTTCTAAAAATTGAAAACTTATCTGAGTTCCATGTTTTTTGGTGTGAAGGCTTTATGCAGTGCAGTAAGAGACATTAAGTAGCTATAGCTACTGCTACATAGAGAAAGTGATACAAAAAGTTTTGCATTCCAGGTCTTTAAGCCTAGCCCCGCTTCCCTGCACTTCTCAGTTCTTGCTTTGAGGAATGCTAATGCTATCAGCTCCACGTTGCTTATTTGGAAAAAAAAAATTTTGCTTCAGGTTAGGTCTCTGAACTAAAGATTTGCTTTCCAAAAGCACCGAGTGATTTGCATTTTCTGTCAACATCAGTGGGAACTGCTGAATGCTCAGCGCTTTGGAAACCCAGCCCACCTATGAAAATGAAACATGCTTCTATGAGCAGTAGACCTAGAATTGCCACTTCTAATTAAGAACAAAGGAATTCATAGTAACTTGCTGTAAAATTTCAAATTGCCTGGTGGAATAAAACACTGATTTTGTTCAGCCTTTGGGATATAGATTCTTTCAGGATCCATGTCAGCATTAGCAGAATTAAATATACTTTAGAATTAAATTATTGAGTCTCAGAGACCTTGTAGTTGAGAAATAAGCAAGGTATAGGTAATTTTAAGTACCAGAAATATGAAAAATAATGATTTTTGTAATTAACACATAACTGGAAATTATATGTTTGACCTTGGCAAAAGGAACAGCTTGCATGTTGTAAGGAAAAGGAGTGACACAGTGGGAGTACAATCTCCTTAAGGCTTTGTTACTTGAGGCAGGGCTGGCACAATTATGTCACTGGTGGGTATCAGGAGGTGTTACCTCAATGTCAGCAAAAGGCCATCGAGCAGTTACAGCATCAAACAACTCTTTTTATCTGATACAGGAATGATTATTTCATCTAAAGGGGATAGTTTACTGAAAAGTAGAGAGTGTGTTTTCCTTGACCAATGAGTTCAAAAGTTTGGTATGATTAGAAATTGTTTTTTCATTCATTATACAGCAACTCAGAGTAGGCTGCCTCTGAACACTAAACTAGATAGACTGCGCTGCTGCTTTATTGGTTTTCTCCCCTTCAGCTTTTTATGCATTCCTGCGGCTTTCTTCTGAATCTTTTACAGTTTGTCATCTTCATTCTCAAACTGCTGCCACTAGAATTTGATCTATTACTTCAGCAATAATCTCACTGATGCTGTATATACGAGTAATTTTATCTCTTTTCTTCAAGCCTTCTGTTCAGAATGGAGAAAATTAATTTGATATTTGTACTGCCATGCTGGGAAAGAGGGAAAGGGAGCTGACTTGAGATTTCCAGGCTGCGTATGAGGAGTGAGACACTAGGATTTATAGCAAAAATAAATTTTTGTTTGCATTGTCTGCATGAATCTCCCTAGCTGCAAGCAAATCCAGTCAGTCCTGGTAGGGCAGTTGGAAGTAGGTAGCCTGGTCATTGGGGTGATGCTGTGGGAGTTTTATCTGAACAGCGGGCTGCTTCAATAGCTGAGACACATTAGAGCGAATAATAGTGTCTCAGTATTGAAGCTGCTCTTGGCATAGGTAGAGGTTTGGTCTTGGTGTAAGAACAGGATAAAATAAATCGTAAGTGTTTCCAATGCATTACCAAGATTTCTTAGATTGTGTGAGTGCAGTGTACTCTAATTACACTGAGCTATTAAGCAGCAAGAGCAGAGACACATGGGACAAGGAGGGTGAATGATAACCTACTTTGAAAAAACTAACATTTGAGGGTTGGATTAGAACATTCTATAAATGTTAATGGGTGTTACTCAAGGAGGAGGAAGTTTTGTGTGGGAGGCATAAGGTGACGTCTAGATGCTTAAATACATAGACAGCCTTTAACACAGTTAATACAGTCTATAGTCAGCCTTTTACATGAACTGATAACTCTAAGTGATTTATGGTTCAGAAATATTGATCAGGGGATTGAGAACTCAATTTAAAATGCTATGAAAACAGAGGATAATGTGGTAAGAAGGAAAACATGAAAAGTATTTCTCCTTTAGTCTTTGGAAAGTATCTTCTGTAGGCAATACATTTATGCTAGGTGCTTGGTTTTTTTTCTTCTTTAAGTTCTCAGGAACTGTGCTCCTAAAGGGAACACAATCGCCTCCTACAGTTTCAGTTTGTGCAGATCTCACACAGGAGATGCCAACAGTGAGTCACCTGGTCACCAGCTCTGTCCTAAGGTTTTCAGCTAGGTATTGAAAAAGCTGTAGTGATCCTTAATGTGTTGAAGATCAATAATTTACTTTCGATAAAGCCTCCCAAAAGAGGGGGAAGGCGGAGTTTAAGATGAAATGACCTTCATTTTCTGACACTGAAATCAGGTCTCAAAATAATTGTGGAAGTTCTGCTTCACATTTGAGAAATTCATATATGGTGCAGTGAGCCGATTTATCAGGTTAAGATTTCACGGTGGTTATGTTTTGGTAGTAAGTTTGGAGGATGTTGAGTAAACTCAGTTGAAAAACTATCTTTAAATGTGTGATAGGGGCATAACAATGTGTTTTTGTTGGTATTAAGCGTCTCTCTGGAGATATTCTAAACCTGAAAATCATAACCTGCATGATCAATCACGTGCATGGCAAACTTGGCTATTTTTTTGAATCACAATGAAAACATATGGGCATGTTTTGACGTATTGCAGGATTAATAGCAACAAAGACATTATATAACAAATAGGAAATTTGCTTCTGTCAGGAAGCAAATTTTAAGGAAGGAAGTAAAACAAGGATGCAAGGATTCTAGAAGCATAGAATCATTAGGGATTGGAAGGGACCGTGAAAGATCATCTAGTCTAATCCCCCTGCCACAGTAAGATCACCTAGACCAAGTTGCACAGGAACATATGCAGGCGGGTTTTAAATTTCACCAGAGAAGGTGACTCCACAACCCCGCTGGGCATCTCATTCCAATGCTCTGTTACCCTCACTGTGAAGAAGTTCCTTCTCATATTTATGTAGAACCTCTTATGTTCCAGCTTACAGCCATTGCACCAGATGACATTGAGCCTAGCTCCATCCTTCTGACACCCACCCCTCACATATTTGTAGACATGAATGAGATCACACTTTAGTCTCCTCTTCTCCAAGCTAAAGAGACCCATCTCCCTCAGCCTCTCCTCATAAAGGAGGTGCTCCACTTCCTTCATCATCCTCATTGCTCTACGCTGGACACCCTTCAGCAGCTCTGTGTCCTTCTTGAACTGAGGGGCCCAGAACTGTACACAATACTCCAGATGCTGTCTCACCAGTGCAGAGTAGAGGGGGAGAAGAACCCCTCTCAATCAGCTAACCACCCCAGTTCTGATCCACCCCAGGATGCTGTTGGCCTTCTTGGTCACAAGAGCACACTGCTGGCTCCTGGTCATCCTGCTGTCCACCAGGACCCACAGGTCCCTTTTTCCTACAGTGCTCTCCAAAAGGTCAGTCCCCAACCTATACTGGTACCTGGGGTTGTTCTTGCCCAGATGCAAGACTCTACACTTACCCTAGTTATAGTTCATCAAATTTCTCTCTGCCCAGCTCTCCCGCCTGTCCAGGTCTTGCTGAATGGCAGCACAGTCTGCTGGGGTATCGGCCACTCTTCCCAGCTTTGTGTCATCAGCAAACTTGCTGACAATACACCCTAGTCCCTCATCCAAGTCATTAATGAATAGATTGAATAGGCCTGGATGATATTGTTTCATTGCTGGGCATTGGTTAAATGCAGCCATGCTGAAGAGTCCCCTGAGTAGCACAAGGAGTCAAAAAGATTAATTTATGTTGAATTTAGTCCTGTATCTATAGAATGGTGATACTTCCTAGTATGGATGCCTTTGAAATGTATGTCTATCCAAATGGTGCTGAAAATTATTTCATAACCTCTGATATACCATTGCTTTCTCATGAAATTTAACCTATTGGTTGGGCAACAGAGGTTGAATGAGGTGTGGATTTTTTAACACAGAAGAGGATCTCTGATGCTCAAACCATTTTTTTTTTGCTCTCTAAACATGAGCAAAAGCTATGTCTCATGGAGCTCCATGTCCCTATTTAGTTGGTGAAAAGATTTAAGGCATAGGGACGATTTCAGAGCTCCTTAACTGCTGAGGTTTGGCAGCAAAAATGCCTCCTGCTTTCTTCCCTTCGTCTCCCATAGTGTAGTCAATGCTTAAGTAATGCTGGTAAAGAAGGCTGGTCCAAGGACTATTCACCAAGAAAATCCTTTTTAAGCCTCTAAGAAAGGTATTAAATGGAATTTAAGCAGCATCTTGGCCTACACTGGAACTCTGCTCAAGAGAGAATTTCACCCTGAATTTAAAAAATGTATAGGTTCTAAATAATCACATTATAAAATCATAAGACTAAGGAACAAAAGATACCTATTAAGTTACTGTATTAAGTCGTTGCTGTGCAGGACTATGCTACATGTGTGTGCTTCCTGCTTTGTGCTGTGCCCAGCTAATATGTGAAATTTCCCAGGCAAGGGAATTCACATAATAAATTGTGACTCTGCTGCATGCAGTTTGAGCATAGACTTGTATAGGAAAATTATCTCCATCTCACATGAAGGGGAAGTACAGCCTTGCTGCTTTCGACAAAGAAAGCCAAGGTTGTGTATCAAGTAGTGCTATTTTACCTTGTTTGTGTCCAAGAATGCACAGCGAAGAGTAGTAATTGATTGAGCTCTCTTCTTGCTTACTCAGTTGCACAAGTGAGTTGGCAAAAGAGTTACTGTGGACAGTAATAAATTGAGCATGTCTCCTGCTTGAGGCTGTTTGCTGGCCCCAAGGCAGACAGTTAGCGCTTCTTTATTCAGTATTATTTTGCTCTTTTTACTTTTATTTATCTAATTACTTCCATGCCCTCATGTTATGCAATATATAGATTGTAATTATAAACAAGAATGTTTATAATTAGATTATATTTGGGCATTTTCTGTAGAAGCTATTTTGGTTGTGTGTGAGTTTCAGAATAATTTACTGACCTGGAACACCGTGTTTTGAAAATTTTTGAAAAAAGCCCTTACTTCCTGCAGCAAACTAATACTTTGTTTTGAAATGTCAGCTGTTCACAAAATAAATCGCCAAGCTCTGAACATATAATTTCAAATTTGATTTATACCAAATTAAACTTCTGCCTATGAGTCCTTCCATTTGTTTTCCTTTCAGATCATTGAGTCATGAAAACCTTTGAGGTTTTGGGTTTCCAACCCAGCTTGGCAGAGAGCATTTCTTCCGAAATCTTGAGTTTCCACAAGATGGCAAAACAATTTGCTGTTCAGCTGCATGTATAATGACACTGTGCTTTTTTCTTCTTGGACAAACAAGCTTATCCCGGGCCAGATGTTCTTCCTCTGCCTGTCTCTGGGTTTGGCTCTTGCATTTCCCTCCCTTGCCTATGACAGCATCTCAGTAGGTGTGCAGGGCTTTCTGTGCATGGGGAGCTGGCTGCTTGAATGAGTGGAGGGATTTCTACTATGAAGGGAGTGGGAGGATGAGGCTTACCTGGGGTAGGTTGCAAATGCTGGGGACAGACGTGCGGGTTCTCCTCTATATATGTGTGGTGGTCCTCTATATATTCCTCTATATATATACAGAGAGGAATATATATATATTCCTCTATATATTCACCCTGGTGAGTTTTGATTATTCTGCAGCAAATATTTTCTCCAGGATTACTATTTTCTCTGCATTTTTCCCATGCACAGTGTCTGTTCCATTCCACAGCCTGGCATGTACTGTTTGGAAAACTGCAACTAGTGTCATAAAAGTACTTAGCTTGACAATATGTGAAATACCTGTCAAAAGTGAGTATACATGGAGGGAGCAGGCCTGAATGAGCTTACAACTGGCATTGATTTTAAGGGAAGCATGGGGTATCTGAGAAAAGCTGAATCAGGCAGAGTACATATAGCTTTGCCCTAATGCAGCTTTTGCGTTACAACTACATAAAATATTATCAATACTCAAGACTGCACATTCCAATTTTGGTCTGCATCAAGGCAATTCAAAATATGATCTGTGCAAGACAAAAGAAACTGAAGTAATTTTCTAACCCAGTGACATACAGATAGTTGCAAATACAAGTTCAGTGTGGAACCACTGTGATCAATCCCTAAAATATCTATTTTAAACTAATCACATTAATTTGTTTATTGATTTGTCACCTATGGATAAATATTCCTGCTACAGAAATATTTAAAGTGACACATGTTTAAAATTAGACTTGGCAGAGCAATTTGCCTACAGATTATTCTTGTGAAGTATTGATTCACAGGACTGCCATGAGCTGGATTACTGTCCAAATTGGAAAGCCAGCCATAGAGAGGTCTTTATCCTTTAATAACAATTAGCTCCTTTCTTAGAGGGACACAGCTGAGTGACGCAGAGGAGAGCTGCAAAATGTCGGGCAAACAAGGAATGTAAGGCCTGCTCTTCAGGGATGTGGGCTGCAGGGGAAGGAAAAGGAAAAAGAAAGAAGCACACAGAAGGATGGTTTTCAGGCAGTGGAAACTATACATGCTGGTGCTGATCATGTTAATAATAATCAGGTGTTCAGAAGAGGTGACTCGCACTCGCCTCTCTCTTCTCGGGCTTACACCCAGCAGCTGCCTCATTGATCGGAGAAACCTAACGGCTGGAGTGTTGCCCGCTATCCATTTAGCCTTGAAACATTTATACAAGCATTCGTGGATATTGAAGAGCTATGAACTTCAGGTATCATTCCATGACACGCAGGTAAATGGGTGTAGTTTTAGAATTGTTGGAGCCTTCTCTGTGAGCACGCTTTTGAAATCTTGCGACTGAATCCAACTTTGCTGGAGTACAGCAAATGTGGCTGTCTGGAAAAGCTGGAGCTGTTAGGTGAATGCCTGACTGCAACAGGGATTTTGCAGTGCCATCATGCCCTGCTAGTGCTGGAAGCAGGAGTAAAGTGAGTGAATTAGGAGAAACGGCAAACACCTATGGCTCTTCAGGTGTTTCCCAAAACCACGCCTTGCTGAGTAGCTCTTCTTCTGCACTTTATTCTGCATTTTGCTTCTATATTTGCTGCTGCGTGAGTAGGAGAGAGGTCTGTATTGCGCCAGCAGAGCAAGGTGTTTGCCTGTGTAAAGCCTTGCTTGCTGACTTTGGGGAAAATTAAGTGTTGATACAAGAGATGAGGGTTCTAAGCAGCTAGATGCACGGAGTGATCTTAATGTTTTTCACATTTGAAAAAAGCTGTGGTTTTTACTTTTTCTTCTAGGACTAACATATCTCATTATCTCTTGTGCAGAAATGAAATCAAGACAATTAATGTCTAAGGCTGTTTCAGGCTGGCCAAAATTAAGAGGAGGGACTAACGTATCAGAATGATCTGTGTGAGATCATTCTGTTTTGAACTTCTGTCTCCTACATTGAAGGCATGTGTGTTGTGGAGCAAATGCTCTGACTCTTACATGTATATGGGCATAGAGGATCCATATACAGCAATAAACTGCTTAATATTTTGGAGTTGCAAGGAGTCCATCTAAATATTTGTTTATCTATAAACCTTTAAGTATGGGCTTTACTGTTATGACTCAGTTATTAAAATCTGACATTATTAAAGCAATAATGCAGTTGCACTGCATTACATAATGGGAAAAAGGTATTATATGTCCTTTGAAGCTCTAGAAAATTATCCAGGGGAGAAATTCTGATGTAATTTTAATGGTACATTTGATTCATAAGCACTTATGTGTAATTTTTGAAGCGCTTAACATATAACAAACATGATCCCATATGCTATAAAGTTAATTGAGGATAGCTTCCATGTTTAATAATGCAACGGAATTGTTCTAACTGCATATATGCTTTAAAAATATGTCTTGAATTGTATTTAAAGTAATTTACAAAACATATTTTATTTATTTGTTCATAAATTCCTACTGGAAACGTAATTATAGATACGAAGTCCTGAAAAATGCATATGTCTTTGATTCTCACGCAAGAAGATTAAGATGTGCAGTAACATTTCAGCTTAAATAACTGGAAAGGGTAGATGTGCGTTTAAGTGGGCAGAAGTAAAAAACTGTTGGTATTTGCTCAGATTCAGTCTTTTCAATCCAGTTTCATTTGTGCTAGGGGATGGTGTAGGTAGATGTATGTTTATTGATTGTGTTTGCATAGTTTCCAGTTCTAGAAGCAACCTTAAAACATCTTTCTAAACATAAACACTCAATAGATTCGAATTGCAGAACTTCAGCTCTGTTGGATTGACCTCTACAATATGAATTGCAGTGTCGAAGTAATCTATAATTATCTTTTTGAAACAACCTCTTGGATTTAATAATTTCTCAGGGACAGTACGGATGTGACAGTGCCCATTCTGTTGTGAGCCCAGGTCTGCCGTATATGACTTTTTCAACCCTTCAATTAACTTTCTTTCAAGTAGAAAATACTGTTTGTTGGCTCTTTGCATGTGAGATATTTCAGGAGTGGGACAGATAACTGACCCTTTGGCACAGTGTCACAGTCCAAAATTTAAAGGTGGACTAGTGATAAGTTCAATCAGTTGCTATCTTAAAGTGCAAAAATCAGGCGAATGTGCTCAGGAGCATGTTAACATAGCTTTATTGTTCAAAAGCATGTGATAGAAAGAGTGGTGAAACAAGAAAAGGAAAGAAAGGGTAAGAGGGGTAGAGTAAAGGTGGGGAGAGACAATATACCACTGCAGGGTTCTATTCTTGCTGAGACCATGATGGGTCTGGCGGCATCCTGTTGGTCTTTGTCGATATTGATCTTCAGTTAAGAAGCTGTCATGTTTAAAGCAAACAGTGCACTCTGTCCCCGCCTCTTCTTCATGGGGTGGGGGCTGTTCTCTCTCTCTTTCCATCAGTTTGTAAGCAACTCTTTGTCTTCTGACTGCTGAGGTTTCCAAGGTCTAAAGCATGTCTGGTTATCTCGTTCCAGGCCCACCAAGGCAGCCTCCCTAAATTTTGTAGAGCAGCTGGATGGTTCCGTGGTATGCAGCGAGGAGGGCCCAGATAGGGAGCCACCTGGACCCTCAAGGCTGAGAATGCTGTAGTGCCCGTGGGCTGCATCGGAGAATCTGCTGCTCTGGCCTTGGAGGGGAGTGGGAAGGGTGGGTCTCTTCGTAATAAGACCATGTTGAGATAAAGAAGCCTTTTATTTTTGGAGTCTCACACATAGTTTGCTAAGAAGAGAGAAAGAAAAAGTTGCATCCAAGAATATTTTTGCTGCAATAAGAAATGGATAGAAATCACATCACCCAGTGTATGATGTTACACAGGAGCTGAACAGTGCTGTAGCTTCATTCCTGAGGGGAGTAGTTGTGCTCTTGCCCCTGGCAATTTGAAGCTATGACCTCTGCCTCCCCTGAGACAGCACTGCCCCTCTGCATGGTAGGATATTTTGGGAAGGGTTCTCCATCTTTTGCTTTGCTACTGTTTTCTTTCAGCTAATTAAGCTGCCACTACTCCTGAATACAAACGGTACCTATGAAGCAAAGGGAGCACTCTTGCAAGAAATGTCTGAATTCTTTGTATTAAATGAAGCTGTTTCAACAGGAGCCTTTGGGAAAACTTTCTTCAATGAAGTACTTTGTAACGCAGTGGCTTTGACACTGAGCTGAGAACTGAGTGCTTTGACTGATATCTTTCAGGTCTTCTATGATTTAACATGTTTCCTAATTACTGTACTGTCCACTTTTTGGAAGTGGGAATCCCTTGAACACTCATGAGGTAGCACTTCCATGTAAAAAAATGGTTAAGTATTCACTGAGAATGAAGAGCGAGCAAGTAAAAATTATCTTCTAGTTTGGTAGATGACCGATTGTCTTTCACATAGTGCATCTATATCTGCAGTGTTTTTTTATTTATACCAGAATGACAGTGTTACCAGGATTGATATGTTCCTCTTTTTCAACCACCCCAAATGGGCACCTTGAAGAGGGGTATCATTGTATTTCCCGGCTTTAACTGAAGCAGAACTGAAATTGGGTTGTGTGCAGAGCTCTTATACTTCAAGTATTGGACCAAAGATGTAGGAAGGCAGGAAAACTGCTTCTGCGGATTTGTGAATCCAACCATGGAGCAGTTTTTTGGTGTTGTAGGGGAAATTATGTCCTTGAGATTTTTACCCATGTGCTGGGCAGCCAGGTATAATTGTGCTGTCTGTCTTTCACTCTGTGGCTGGTATCGTATCTGATATCTGGAAGCTTTCCTGCACTTTCCTCAGGGTCACAAGGCTGGTGGATTCTTACAGGCTTAGGCAAATCTAAAAATAGTTTTTTGGTGTATAAAGAACAATATTTTGGTCCTTCAAAGTTTCTTTTCTGTTATTATCTAGTTTTCTATGAGTTAACAGCCAATACAAAGAGTGTGAAGCTGGTGCTTTGATTAGTGATGATGTTAACAGGAAACATTCATGTGCTGTAACTGGGAAATAGCTTAAGCATACAAGTAGACTTTCTACTGCCACTGGGATTCTCTGAGTAATGCTGATTTGCACTCAGATTGCTTGTTGACACTTGGCTGGGTCTATCCTAATGTGTATCATCTCTGACAGGGATGATACAACATGTCCCAGTCTGACTTTAAAGACCAGTTGTCTTTTCTTTGGTAATAAACTGGTTCCTTTCTGATGGAACGACACCATAACATCATAGCTGTGTATCAACTTATTTTATGCATACCTTTATGTGCTTGTTCAAAAAAAACCCCAAACAGCAATGGAAGAGACACTGAAAGTGACATTGATAAGCAAATAGCTTCTTTAGCACAAACAAAGGTGTGCTTTTTTTTTCCTGCCTAAGTAAGAAAAAAAAATCTCTGCTTTAGGCTCAAAATGCAGTAAACTGAAGCGTTGTCCTATGTTTCTTTGGATTTTATGTGTACAGGAATTTCTGCTTAAAAACTAGGAAAAACATTAAGTATTTTGCAATGGTAGTGACCTACAACATGCTTTATTAATTATGGTTTAAGGATAAAAAGCTATTGGATTTCATGTCTGCAATTCATTGCATATGATCTGTATCTCCATCTTGTATACCCATGTCTGCTGAGCTGCTTCGTGAAACCTTCTGTCAGGAGAGGCGTGAGAAACAAAGCATCATGTATGTCATTCACATTTGGTAGTATGGGAAGACCATGTGTTTGGTAAGTCAGTTCTTGACATCTGACATTTGCATGAGCAAAGTACATTTTGCCTCTTAGAGAATGTAGTTTCTCAGAACAGTATCACAGGCATGAAAATTGTGAATCATAAAATACTTGTTAAATGCTAATTTTAGCTTTCCTGCCATACCACTATCCCTATTACTAGAACTAACGAAGAAAAAACAAGAAAAGGTGTTCTGTTATTTATATTTCCACCCCACCACCCCCAAAGTCTTTTATTGTGATACCTGACAGTAGCTTTTTGTTTTCTAGATTGTATAATTCAGAAAAAGAATATTAGATGAACCTGGCTAAATTTCTCACAAGCTATTCTTGTGAATTGCCACAAAGGGTATCCAGTTTCAGTTTTATTCTAATGTTTCACTTTTCAGTGCAGCAGAGATTCAGAGATATACACAACCGTTGCCTTAAGGGAACCTTTTTAAGTGGTATTTGAGCTCATTCTCATATAGAAAAAGAAATGTAGTCTTTCCAACCTTTTGTCCCCGCGGAACTAAGCCTTTGTTCATTGATGTAATTCTGCCTTAAAAGTCTTATGTTCTTATTGTTGCTATTCATTTGTTTCAACCCTATGAAGTTGCTCGGTGTAATGAGCCTTACATATATGGAAGGTGCATATACAGACATTTGATGTGAGAAAAGTGATTTGGGTTTGCCTTTTTTGGTTTTCTTGTCCAAGCCATAAGGAATTTGAACAGGGGAGTTAGTTGGTGGATCTAGAGAAGGCTACCAACCCAGGAGATGTGTTTGGTGCTGTGAATCTGGGAGTGTTTCCAGGCATGTCCAGGACAGAAGGGCTCTGCCAGGACTGGGCTGCATCTGACCTCGATTTGGAGGTTTTTGCTGGGGCTATCTCCCTTCAGCTAGTGTGGTAGGATTTCCTGTAGTGGGAAGGACTAGGCATTTCTATGTGGAAAAAATTAACCTGACCTATTTTAGGTAACTATTTTAAGACAAAAAGAATTGTATCCTAGAGAAAGCTTATTTCTCTTTGTGAAATATAAAGGGAGCCTCAGCTGGCTAGTGTAGACATACATGTCTCCTGTGTAGAGATCTGTATTACGTCATCTAGAGGCCACCTTAGTTGTCCAGGGGAATTTTAATGTAAAGAGCTGTAGTAATAATGTGTTTCCAGCACTTCTGGCTTTCAGTTGGATTTAAGCAGATGGTTCAGAAAACTTACTTCCCACCACCCCCACTTCACCTCTAGTGGTTACAAAAAATCCTTCTTTGGTCTCTCGTGTCTAGTTAGAAAACTGGAAATCAAATCAGCAAAGCCACATTGTGCATTGGAAACTGGAGTGGTAGTAGCACTGTGGCCAGGAGAGAAGACCTGGAAGCTCCTGTGGGCACCCATGCCACCCCTCACCTGAGGTGATGAAGGGCTTGCTACTGCAATGTGGTGCATGGCTTTCCCATTTACAACTGTCTCACAGATAGGAATGCTAAGGAAACATTCTGCTCTCTGGTCTCACTTTTAACTCTTTGTAGAAGAGAAAATATTGAGGATAACTATTAATGCAGAATGCACATTCTTTCAAAATCACAAGGATTGTAAAATTGTGTTGTTATCACCAACCCTTAATTTCAAAAGCTAAATGAAGGACAGTTTATATAGTCTTGACATAAATTTTTAATTATATGTGCTTGTAGTCTGCTTTCAAAATTGATTTCATTTGAGACTGTAGAGACTTTTAAACTGTATTGTTACACTCAAAATAAGTAAATTATAAATAAATAAAATTATAAGTACGTTTAAATAAATATAATTTAAAAAATTACTGTTTTTATGAAGATTAAACATTTCACTGAACCCAAAATGTATTACTTGCAGAATTCTCTTTCATGAAGAAATTAAAAGTTTTTGGATTTTCTATTCCTTATGGCTTGCAAGCTCCTTGAAAAAATATTCACAAAATCACCTGCTTCTGTTGTGCATCTCCCTACTCTTGCCTTTCATGGATGATTTGCTTGTGTGAAACTATACACAGATTATATTCTGTAATGTTTATTGCAGAAGTCTTATACCTCTTTTTGGATTTTAAGATGAAAATGGAGATCCATAAAAACAATCAGATTCAGAAAAATTAGTACATTTAAATATACTTTGTTTAGGGCAACTCTAGTGAAAGTTTTTATGCTGCCGTGTTGTGTTTCAATGAATCCAAGTCTCATATAATTAGAAACATTTTCTTCATTGACACATAGAAACATTAAATATTTTAAACATACAGAAGGAATTTGGAATAAGGAAAGGAAGGAAGCACTGTTCTTTGAGTTGGTTCATGCTCTGTTCTTCTGGTTATTCTCTGAATTTTCTCTGCCCTTCGTAGTCAGAGTACTCAGTCCTGCTGTGTATTTCCTCTGTCTGTGGCTCTTGCCTTCCTTTCCCCCGTCAGAGACTTTTTGCTCGCGGTTAGCATATGCATTATCTGGTCTCACATCCTTACTGCTCCAGAGCTCCTTTCTCCTGCCCGTGACCACTGACTCTGAGTGCTCTGTACTTTCTCATCTGCCCACAGTAAGTGGGAGAGGCAGGGATCCAAGAGAGAGGAATCATCAACAGGAGACTGCTGAAATGCTCTGAAAAGGAAGTAGGCATTTCACAGGATTTTAAAAAGAGAAGGAACAGGAAATGGTGTAACCCCAATATCTTGTGAGCAGTTTCCAAGCAGAGGAATCCTTTAGGAGTGTGTGGCTTGGTACCATATAAACAACATGAAATTCGGAGACCCAACTGTTACAGGTTGGTAGTTACAGGTCAGTCTGGTGGTGAAAAATAGATGCAACCATGTCTTTTCCTGTTTTCTGAGCCCAAAACTGCTGAGTTATGGTGGCCTCCCTTTTTGCTCCCTCCCTGAAGTGTTCAAGGTTGGGTGAGGTGGGGCTGCGAGCAGTCTTGTCTAATGAGAGGTGTCCCTGCCCATGGCATTGGAACTAGATGATCTCTGAGGTCCCTTCCAACCTAAACAGTTCTATGATTCTGTGAAGTGTTGTGAACAGAGTACAGTAGTTGAAACGGTGTTTGAATGTGCAGTGAGGGATGCTAACTCCAGAGGTATGTAGCAACAGGAAGAAGGAAGAAATGCCTTTTCATTCACATTATTGTTTGGAATTGGCTTCTTGTTGCTGAGTGGATCCAATATTGTTACAGTACTTTACTAAGCATATTTCATAGACTCAAGGCTGGAATGGAAAATTCCCTGAAAAGGATGTTAAATGTGCCCTTGAAGGAAAATCATGAAGGTTTGGTGATTTTTCTCAGTTTTGTGATTAAATGATGTCCAATTAAACATTTATTCATCTTTACTATGAAGGAAGGGGCAGTGAATCGTGTTCACCATTTTATGAAGACCATGATGTTCCAATTCTGAACCAACAATAATAGGAATAAGAATTCCAGAATACATAAGACAATTCATGTAAAGATCCAGGCAGCCAGAGTTAGTTTATAATAGTTTTGTGATACCTATTACATTATTAAAATCTTACTGATACAGGCAATCATGTAGGTACTTGTGTCACAGTGGGAAAAATACTCTTGATCCATTTCTTATTTACACAAACAGCTGTTTACTAAATCCTAATGCCTAATCCTAATGAAAAACTGTATGACTAAAGTAAGATATCTAAGCTCTGTGGTGGGTAGAAATGCAACAAGACAAAAGTCAGAGGGTCATTTGTCTTAAGTTGTGTGTGCTGATAGCTTCAGTCAGAGTGGTGCTATAACACAGAGATGCTTTTAAGCCAAATGAAGTGCCAGCAAGCCTTGATGCTTGGTACTAAGATCTATTTATTAAGTAGTGGTACGGACAGCTTTCATTATGGGAAAACATGGGAGGAATGGGCAGGAATATCAAAATGCCTCTCTTTTACAGCAAAACCTACCTGCCAAACAGCAGAGAAAACCAGATGACAGAAAAGCAAAACATGTAGGCCTTGAAAGGAATACTTGCACATTGATATCAGCATATCAATAAGAGATTTAATACAGTAATCTTGGCAGTGATGAGCATGGTGGTATATGTGTTAGTAAGCTAAGAATGGGGTGCTTGTAACAAGGACTACAAGTTCTTAATTCCTTATTCTTGTTACTGCTTTCTGTTCTGAGTTGATCAAAACATAGAGTAGATTAATTTATGGAATACAGTAGTTTTGACTTCATTAGCCTGAACTTGCATGAAACACTTACTCTATCCACCAGGTGATTCCTACTTCAGATTTACCAGTCTCCATCAGTACTATAATTTGTCTTTTTGAAAGGCATGCAGTTCTAATTTGTACTCTTATAAAGTTGAAGAATTTACTGCATCTTCTGCAAATGTGTACCAACTGGTAATTTCTCATGTTATTTCTGGTTAAACTTTGCTGATCTCATATTTCAGTTTTAATACATAATGCTGTCTCTGCCAGATTTGAGGTGATCCTCTCATCTCTGTACACTGATCATGGATCATGTTCATTTCACCACTTTTGATCATCTGCGATAAACAGACAAAGTGCTTTTATTTTCTTGCTCAAGGCAAGGTTTCCCAGAGATACATCATTCATGGAATTAGCTTTCTGGGGATTCAATAGAAAAGTATCACCTATCTCCATTCTCCTACCTGACTCCTACTTCACCCTCATGCTGTAGACGCATGGTTCCCATAGCAATGAGCAAGATATACCATGTCTGATATAGGTAAAGAGCCCTGCTTATTTTTGTGTATGAAAGTAAATGAGTGTCTAGAAACTTTGACATGTTCTTGAGTTCTCGGCACACAGAGTCTTTGACATGTCCTTGAGTTCTCAGCAGACAAAGAGCACTTACTCTCTCTTCTTGGAATAACGCTAGATTACACGCTGTCTTCATAAAGCATAAGGAGTTTAAACTAATTGTTTTGGTCTGTTTTTTTCTTAGTAGGTAGAACCACAGCATGACCTTTTCTGCTTGAAAGACATTTGAAACTCATCTCCCTGATCTAAAAAAAAATTCATTAGCATAAGAAATTGAGGGTATTGAAAGATTTTAGTGTGTTTCACATATCAGTGCAAGATTGTTAATCTATTTATAGAACAGTGCATATATAAATATGCACTTCTCTCAATAGCAATCGTATGACAGCCATGTTGCATATTTTTAACTTTAAGCTTACATGAAAAGCCTGTTTGTGTAAACTTGTGTGTCTGTGGGGTACTATAAGAAAAGGTGTCGGATTTTGGCTAGTTCTGAATACAAAATCCAGCTGTTCTCTTGCTTCAGGTTTCAGGTTTCCTGTATGAGAGCTCTTATGCATTTTAGACATTTCTTTAAATCTCTGGAAGAGGACTACTACCAAGATTATCTGAACAGAAATGAAGGTATTTCTAAAGCCCCTATTACTATTTATTTAAATACACTTACATGGCTCTCTGCATTGATCATTATTGAGAATACTTTCATTACTTTTATCTAAGTACTGCTAATTTAGCCTTACAAAGTTCCTAAATACTGCCTCTCCCTTCTTAAGGCTTGATCCATAACCAGGATCTATATGTGTGGACAGGACCCATCAAAGCTGAACTGAACTGAGATAAGTGATGATGGATATAAAGATGATGTCTGATTCATCACACCTATTTTTAGATATGTATCTGAGCAGGCTGGCCTTTACAGTCAAGACATTTTGATGTCTGCTCTAGGATGAGATGAATCCTGCCCTAGAACAGTCTGATTTTACCCACTGTCTCTAAGACTAACCTAGAATAGTGTAACTAAGTGTGGTCCAATGAATCACACTGTGTGTTTGGGCATACAGATAGGGGTGTGTTATTTGTGCTGTTCAGATGCTTGAAGATTATTAGCTTGTTGACCAGCTGCTTTGCAAAGTTGCTCGTTTATAGCTTTCTTATTCTTTCTTCATGGTCTGATCTTCTCTTAATAAAGGAAATACCTTCAAGTCTGTGTGTGTGGGAATGGAGTGCCTGGAAACAACCTAGGTTTTACATGAGAGATCATCCATCAAGTGTTAGGGAATTAAATCTACTAATGGGAATAAATCTTTGCTACCTCCCAACATCTGCCTGTGTTACTTCATGTGTGGTCTCTTTACCTCCACTGTGGATTTCATGTCTAATTTTCTGCTTCCAGTGCTTCTTCAAGTACTGTGTTCAGATTTGGTTTTGTTACTGAATATCTTAATTTTGCAGGATGCTTTTACTAATTAACAATTTTACAGCTTTGAAAATTTAATCTCTTGTTATTTCCTAAGCATATTTCTAAACTAAGCTCCTTGTCTTCCTTAGTATGCTCAGTAGCACACAGTTTAATAGCATCAGCACATTTCCTGCAGATGAACCAGCTGTCTATTCCTTCCACATAAAAATTAAAATGTTAAACAGGACTGACACTGATCCTTTGACAGTCTAATCATAATCACCTTTCCCAAACTTGTCAATTCGTTGTTTATCATCACTGGTATTTCAGCCACAGTGCAGGCTATCACATGTATGTAGTCATATGTAATTAATTTGGTGAACTAATATAAAAATATATGATAAATTTCAAATATTCTGAGTTCAAGTTTGTTTTTCAATTAAGATTCCCACTCAGTGGGCAGATGTATCAGGAAAGCAAATACATTAAAATCTAAGTGCAGTGCAACACAAATGAAACAGAAAATAGTGGATACAATTTTATAAACAGATATTAGAAAAATCAGGGCTATGTCTGTATATGAGCTGCACTGTACTCCTTTATAAATATGAATACAAGAGTAATAGAAAGCATTCAGAGATAGGAGATGAGGGTGAGGCCTACAGATGCTGCCATCAAAAATGATACTGAATCTCCATGCTGCCTGAATTGAAACAGAGGATCAACCTCATGTGCAACATTCCAAGAGACCACTAAAAAAAAAAAAGACAGAGTAAAAACTTTCTCTTTTTACTCTGCATTTAACTTGTATTAGTTAATTGTCTCAGACAGCACAAGAACTCCACGTCTGATTTCTGACTTCACTTGAGTAGCCATGTAGATTTCTCAGTGGTACCTGTCTTATTTGAATGTTAGCTAACTCAGCTTT
Source organism: Phoeniculus purpureus (assembly GCA_028565055.1). Taxonomy (NCBI): domain Eukaryota; kingdom Metazoa; phylum Chordata; class Aves; order Bucerotiformes; family Phoeniculidae; genus Phoeniculus; species Phoeniculus purpureus. Next base: position 17,416,022 of record JAOXOE010000343.1, read on the forward strand.
TGTGTTACCCAATGAACGATGCACAGGTGAGTCACACTCAGACAGTTCTGTCCTCTACCTGTTCCACTAATTTGTTTGAACCGATAGGTATTGAGTTGCTACTAGCATTATTATAGCTTGCAGAGTTTACCCCAGACCTTCTTTTCCTTCTTTAAGTCAGGATTGCCCAAACTTGGCTTTTTTAGAGCATAAGGAAATGTGCAAAATTTCTTTCTGCATCCTCAGAACTGGTCCTTGGGGACTTTCCATTGCATGCAAGAATAAAAAACAAGCAGAAGAAAGCTCTGAGGTGAGCCCTGGAAGGAGTGAGGAAGGTGATGTGATGAATGGTCAGGAAGCCACTCTACTGCTTTCATTTTAAAATAGACTTCCAGTCTCCTGTGTGGTTGCAGAGTAAAATTTTGAAAGGTAATAGAAATGCATTCAGAAATCAGAAGGAAAACAAGGAATAAAAATGTATTATGATTAGGTTCAGTTTCATGGTATCTTGAAGCCTGACTCAGGGCTTTTGAATATTTGTAATAGGATGACATTAGAAAGATATAATATGTAGCAGTCAAGTAAGCAGCACATTCACTGCAAAAGAGCTGGGAGGTAATCCTAAATTCCTGCCTTTTATTTCCGCTCTGCAGTGTAGATGTTTTCTTTATATCGTTCCATTTGACTTTGAAATAAATATACTTTATTAACAAAGACAGATCTAATGAATTTAGTTTATCTATCTGAAACTTTGTTTTGTGTTTCTTCTTTATAATGGCAAGAGATAAGCAAGCATTTTGAAGAGGCTTTTAAATGTAAATGTTCCCCTGGTAACTGCGATTCATCTGTGAAATGACCATGAGCCAGCAATGTGCCTTAGCGTCAAAAAAGACCAACACCCTTCTGGGTTGGCAGCATTGGGAGGACTGTTACCATCAAATTGAGGGAAGTGATCCTTCTTATTTGCTCAGTGCTGGTGAAGCCATATCTAGAGTGCTAGTTCTAGGTTCTTTGGTTCAACAGAGATAGAGATTTACTGGAGCAAGTCCAGCCAAGGGCTACAAGGATGATGAGTATCTCTCAGATATGAAGAGACTGAGGGAGCTGGGATTATTTAGCCTAGAGTAGAGAAGGGTCAAGAGAAAATCTGTTGATGCTTATAAATGTCTGATGAGAGGCTGTAAATAAGAAATAGCTAGATTCCTTGCATTCATGCCCACTGAGAAGACAAGAGGCAACAGACACACCCCACCCTAGACCAGGCTTGCCAGGTTGGATGGGGCTCTGGCCAGCCTGGTCTAGGGTGGGATGTCCCTGCCCATGGCAGGGGGGTTGGAACTGGATGATCAGGTGGTCCCTTCCAACCCAGAGTGATTCTGATTGTAT
>JAOXOE010000343.1:17417486-17439285 GCA_028565055.1 Phoeniculus purpureus
CCCCAGACCCCCACCCTACCTGGCCGCCTGCATGAGCGGGCTCCACCCGTAGTGGTTTCTGCTCTGCACCGAGGCCCCTTTCCGCAGCAAGAACCGCACCAGCTGCTCGTGTCCCCCCGCCGCCGCGAACTGCAGCCCCGTGTTACCGGCCTCGTCCGTGCAGTCCACGGGCACGGCGGGGGCCGGCGGGACGGATGCCTCTCCGCGGGGCTCCGCCGCCTCCTCGGTACCGCAAGACGAAGAAGGGGCCGCCGGATCTGCGGTACCGGGGCCGCCGGGGAGCCCCAGGAGGCGACGGGCGGTGTCGCAGTCGCCCTGCTCGCAGGCGCGGTGGAAGAGCTGGACCTGGGGAGGGACCCCGCACTCCCCCATGGGCAGCGCTGGCGGGCCCTGAGCGACCGGGGAGGCGGCGGTAAGAGGGCACCGTGCTGACCCAGGGCGGAGGCCGGCACGGGGCGACCGCTGTGGCCCGCCCGCGCTCTCAAGGCGGGGAGGGGACACCCGGAACCGGCAAAGGGCTTCCCCGCCTGGCCCGGAGCCTCGATACCTCTCCCCGCCCGGCTGTCCCGTCCCGTCCCGTCCCGCCCCGCCCCAAAGCCCCGGCGGGACCAGCCCTCCTCGCCCCAGCCAGCGCCTGGGGCTCCGCGGTCTTGCCCTCTCCTTAGCGGGATGGAGGCCTAGAGGGTGGAGAGTGGAATTAAATCCAGCCGGAGGCCGGTCGCAAGAGGAGTTTCCCAGGACTCGGTATTGGGGTCGTTCTTTTCAATATCTTGATCAGTAATCTGGACGAGGGCACTGAGTGCTCCCTCACTGAGTTTGCAGATGACACCAAATTGGGTGGAAATGTCGATCGGCTTCGAGGTGGAGAGACTCAGGGTCTGAATGTCAGCAAGTTCAGGTAGCCAAGAAGGCCATCAGCATCGTGGCTTGTATCAGAAGTAGCGTGGCCAGCAGGAGTAGGGAAGTGATTGTCCCACTGTACTCAGCACCGATGAGTGCACACCTTGAGTACTAGGTTCAGTGTTTGACCCCTCGGTATCAGAAGGACATTGAGGTGCTGAAGTTACACTGATGTATGAAATAAGAAATACATTTAAAGCACTGATTAAATGACTCTTGAACTGCAGTTGACCTGTCCCTTAAGACAGGTGCATGTCTTGCACCTGTAGGTTTGAGTAGATTGTTCTTTATTAAAAATTAGTGACTTCATTGCCAGGACATGGTGCTTACTATAGTAGTAATTAGGGGTGAGAGGATTAAGAGCTTATGGGGAGTACAGTGAAACCACCACATGCCAATAAAATTAAGTTATCCCCTGGTTTTAGGCAGTGGCATCTCAATAATTCCCTTATGCATAAAGATGCTTATAATGGTCACCAGAGTCAAGATGCATGGCTAGGTAGGCTTTTGCTCTAGCCAGTATAATATTCTTATGACAGCATGAGGAACTTGCCATTATCAGTAAAGCTGGATGGTGCAATTCAGTCTGTGTTAAGATTTCAGAGCTTGGAATGGCAAGTGATTAATGCAATACATTATTCATTATTTAAAGGAAACTGGGTCATACTTAGCATATGAAAGTGCATGCTCAGATATAGGCAAATTACTGACAGGATCTCTCCAGTTTATCTTTGAGATAAGCTACTGGATATGTTGATTGTACAAATTTATATTATGTAGCTGATGATTATGCTAATGGTTTGAAACTCCAGATAAAGATACCATGAATGTAATTAGGAACATAACAGCAAAAGTTTCAATTCATATTTTAAGAAACTCATAAGTAAGCAACAGGAAATGTTTGTTGGTGTTTACAACATGTGAGAGAAAATTATTTGTGCTAAATTCTGCTATTGTCATCTGATGGTCACTACTGTCTTCAGTCAGCATCCTAGGTACTTGTAAGGACAGGATCACTCAGTGATCTCTGTCACTGATCAAGAATCACGAGGCAAGGAAAAAATAATCAGATCTCTTCTAGAGAAATTAGTGAAGTGCTATAAAATAGTCTCATAGTGATATGAAAAATATAGGACTTTATTTCTTCACCAATGAAAGAATGACCTAAGCTCAAACTGTTTGTTAGGGTAAAATGATTGGAAAAGATTAGGTTGGAGGATAATACAGGAGAAAACAAGATTCTCAAGTGCATATTGTGCATTAATCATTTGGAAGGTTTGTCCAAACTGCATCAGATTTGTCTAGTCAATGAAAAATGCATTACCTTTGACAACAAATCCCTTCATGTCGCCAGTGTGGTAATCTGTGTAGGTCAATGTTGAACTGCTCTGAGGTTATACCTAATGAATGAAAAAAATTACTTTATACTAAAGGAGATGAGAAAAGTGCAAGGAACAGAACACATTGAAAAAAAACAGGACAGATAGGGCAAGAGCAAACACGTAAGGTTAACATTTGTAAAACTCTTCTAACAGATGTCCCCACTGCAAATATCAAAGCAACAGCAGGGAGATAAATGGGCCAGTGTAAGCTTTATTAAAGCTATTTATAATGTAAGGAGATAAACTCAGAAGCCATCATTCTGCAGAAGATAACTCATCATTTTGCTAAACAAGGCCAAGGAAACCATTACAGCATGCAGTGTACCTGTGGAGCTAGTAAAGTAAGTATGATATGCTATGTGTGCTGTGTGCAACTACAAATTGGCCAGGTAACGCGACAACACATTCTGTTACTCTTACAGTAGTAATAGGATGTAGCACATTTGGGTTTACACTTTGACACATGAGCAAATTTGTATCCCATGTATCGTTCAGGATCACATAATATAGAAGACTAAAAAATTCCCATCATAATCAAAAGCATCTCTGAAAGAGAGAAATGCAAGTAGTCAAGCAATCTGTGCCACAGAAATCCAGAAAACTACGGGTAGCTGACTCAGTCATAACTTTCATTATGAAGGCCTTCATTATGATGGCATTGCAAATCCCCACATGTGATTGCATTATTTTCATGGCAATTCAAGGAGTAAAAGGCTTATTTTACTGTAAAACCTTACTGATGTGAATCACAAAGCCTGGCAAAATAAAGCTCTGAAAATTGAGCAGATGTTTGGTTTGAGGAATATTATCTCTACCTTAATGAAAAGGCAGGAACATGTTTTAGAAATCACATCACAGAAAAGCAGATGTTTCTCCAGTATCATTAGACTTAGCTATGGTAATTTTGGTTCTTTTGAGCATAAAAACAGAAGTAACCTTGGAAAAATTATTTTTTAAAAATGGTGGCATGTGCCTATGGTGTAGGGTGACTAGGATAGGTGCTGGTCTGTTCTCACAGGTAATTAGTGATAGAACAAGAGAGAATGGCCTCAAGCTGCACAAGGGGAGGTTTAGGCTGGACATTAGACCATGTGGAGTGACAGAGCCAGAGCTGGAGCCGGACCCGAACACTGTTTATTGATTTTTTGAGGTTTTTGACACAATTGGGGTATACTCTTGGCTGGAGTACCTCAGGAGATGAAAAAGGGATTCAATAAAAGTTGGAATCTCTTGCAGGAGAAGCCGATAAGGGACACAGTAGGGTTCAAACCACGGGATCTTCAAACGCGATGAAACATGAAGTCGTGCTCAGACTGCATGGAGCAACAGAGCCAGCCACTTTTAGCCACAATGGGGGAAAAAAAAAAGGTGACAACCTGGCAGCAGAAGGCCAGGCTATGGTCACCACTGCTCATGGATGTGGGAACACAAACAGAGGTCCCCCAGCAAGATCTGTCTATGCAAGTGACAGGCTGCAGGGAATGTCACAGCCTCTCAGTGTTCTCAGGCTGTGTATGGTGTGAGCAGGTAGATTATCTGCTTAACCAAGCAGCACAGCTGCAAGATGAGGTTGAAAGGCTACAAGCAGAAATAGAAAGGCTCAGGAGCATTAGAGAGACTGAAATAGAAGACTGGTGGAGCCAGGCTCTGCAGTCTGGACAACAGCCACATAAGAGCCAGAATCAAGGGGCCCCTGTATCCTGCAAGTCTCAGCAAGAAGACAGAAGCCTAAACAGAAGGGGTGAGTGGAGGCAAGTGCAAGTCCGTGGCAGAGGGCAAGCACCCCCTTTGCCTGCCTTACCTTCCCAGGTGCCACTGAGATATAGACATGAGCCCCTCCTGATATGCTCGGCCTCTGCGTTATGCACCCAGCTCCACTCTTGACCCAATGTGTACCCTATAAGACAAGGTCCCAGCTGAAGCACCAAGGACTCCAACACCCACCCTTTAGCACAGACCTGTAGCTGGGTTGCAGTCCATTTCATGGGCTTTCTTGTGCTACACAGCTGTCTCAAATAAAGACATGTTCAACACAAATAGTCCCTGGCACTGGTAGGACAATGAGCTGAATAATATTTTTAAAATACAGGTGCCCTTGCACTGATGAAGGAAGAAAGACAAGGCAAGGCAGGAATTGGGATGGGCTGTTTCTTTGCAGGGCAATGATATTTTCTGCCAAGTTAAAGTGATGGTAAGCAATGACCAAACCTATCTTCTGAGGGGTAAGTTTTATAACTTGGCTGAATCTTCCAATCTTTGAATAAATTCCCTATCTATCTGCAACGTATTTGTACATCATGTTGTTCTGATAATTTTTTGTTCTTAATTTTTTTAGACTATGTAAGCATTGGCTGTTATTAAAACTGGGAACATTATTCTGAAACACATTATTTGGTACTTGTTTTCCCCCTTAAAGTATGAATTCAGGAAGGCTTTTGTACTTTGGGTTCATTAAAAATGAAGCCTCTAGCAGCAGATACTTCCCTACTCCCCATTTCCGTTTTAGAATTTTGCTTCATTTTGACTGAAAATACAGATGTAACAAAAAAAAAAACACAAAAGGAAGCATTGCATGATGTAAATTTTAAAGCTTTGAAAAAATTTAATATCTCTATTTTTTGTTGCATCTTCAAAATTATTCCACTGATCTTCTGTTTTAATTTTGACAAGAACACAGTAGGTCTTTCTACTCAAGTAATTACAGGTTTTATAGGCTTGTCTGGTTACTCGACTTATTCCTGACTGAAACTGCTGAAGCAGCTGAATTTATAGCTCACTAAAGATTCTTAGCAGTCTTTAAAAAAAAAAAAAAAATCTCAATACCATTTGGTTTAACTTCCATTGTTATTAAACCTGGAAAAAAGCCCAACAGAAGTATTTAACAAGATCTTTGCTATGAAAACATTTCTGCAAGCTTTATGGGCAGCAGGAAACTCATCTATCTTCTAAAAAAGCTTATGAAAAAGTGTCTTTGATTTCACATTCTTTACATCTTGTCCAAACTTATTTATGAATGCAGCTGATTTATTCTTAATGATTTTTGTATTAACACCATTATTGTACTTTCCTTTGCTGAATTCCCTCAGGTTTATGTGCTTAGACATCATCCCTCAGGAAATACTGATTACTGTTGCAACCCTCAGTCCTCACTGTGATGATGATCACTGAAAGCCTTTCCATCTCCTTTGCTCTAAGGATATTTTTACTAGTGAGAGCCATCTCCCTTACTTTCCCGCCAGCTGTAACCTTTCCTGCTTCTGTGGAAGAAAGCTGAAGCTCTCCTGCATTTTCTTCAAGCCTCATCTTCCTTTTCAAAATCTTACTGAGAGTAGCTGTGCTGGTTGTCTTCAACAGTCTTGTCTGATCTCTTCTGCATCTCCCTCAATAATTTCTTTTGGGAGTCTTTCAAGATCTCCTTCTTTGATTCATTCCAGAAGGTCCTTGTTGGGTTTCTCATGCTTAATATTTCTGTCACCATATTCTGAATAATTTGAAACCTTACACAAAGGGGAACACCCAATAATATTTGTTCCAGACAACTGGATCTAAACCAGCAACATGTTCCAGAAACATTAGCTCTATCTTTAGGGTTTATCCCTCCACCAGCCAGAAACTGAGTTGGGCACCAGGAAGAACAGTGAGCAAGAAGACAATGTAATCACTGGACTTGCCATTAGTATTGCCACAGAACTCTTCAAAAGTTAGACACAACTTCCTTTATATGCACCGTATATTATCTCCAGCAGGCTGGTATTTGGTGGTTAACTGTGTATTTTAGACACTAATCTGCAATTCTACACACTGTAATCTACACAGACCTATTTCACTATGGTTATGCTTTATCCCAGTTTTTATATGCTTTGAAACTAGGTTTTGTACATATATATTTATCTGTGACACGTAACTGTACAGCTGAGGAGGAAATGCTGAAATTGCATCTGCACACATAGATACTCATCTGCAAATCCACCTGAACCACACAGTTTGTGCTGGTTTGCCAGTGTCAGAATGACTTTCTATTATTCAGCTCCTTCTGAGCAAGACTTTGGTGGTAGTTGTTTGCTTTTGTTTGTTGTCACATACAGTATTACAGTATTTATTATACTGTAAAACTGGAAACAGCTCATAGCTGTATGCTGTGACTCTGTCTGATGGTGAAAAGATTTTTCCCCTTCTTTAGTGTCAGACGTGTTTTCTTCCACTCCTCAGCACTTCTGGTGAGCACCACCCAATACTGCAAGCCAGGATGAAGTCTCTCTCTGGGCATGGCTGGACTTCTGTGCTGGGTGGATCTTGACAGGCCTCCAGTAGTAGAGGACAGTGCAGTAAATGATCTTTCTGTGAGATACATAGAGCATAGGACACCTCAGAGCATGAGTTTCAGCTCCCAGCTGAACATGAAACTGTATTACTTCTGTTATGCTTCTGCTAAAGTTGTTCAAGCACAATGACAATTTCTCATGTGGGCTTAGCAGTTAAAGGTTGAGCTTCATGGTCTTAAAGGTCTTTTCCAACATAAAAGCTTCAGGGTAACCAGATCACCTGTTCCTTGAAGAGTAACAGCAGCCATGGAAGTGTTCAAAGCCAGGCTGGATACGGCTCTGAGCAACCTGGTCTAGGGGAGCTGTCCCTGCCCGTGGCAGGAGGTTGGAACTAGATGAATTTTAAGGTCCCTTCCAAGCCAAACCATTCTGTGATTCAGTGAAGAACCTCTCCGAGTTGCAGGCTGGCAGTGGGAGGGGCATGGGCCCTCTTCTCCCCCGGTTTCCCCGCTCGGGAGCACCAGGAGCCGTTCCCTGCTGCTCGGCTCCGCCGTGCACAGTTCTGCCGCGCCCCCCGGGGCTGACCGGTGGCGGCGGGGCGGGACGGAGGGCGGAGCCGCCGGCGGAGGAGCCGGGCGGGTTTCCTGGCCGGGGTGCTGTGGCGTGGGCAGTGCCGTGAGAACTTCGCCCAGCCCGCCCGGGGCAGAGGAGCGGCACGGGCAGGGGTTCCTGCGGGCCCGCCGCGCCCCCGGCAATGGCCGGCTGCCTCGGCCGCGGGATATGCTGCGGGAAGCGGGGCCGGGGCTGCCGGGACGGGGGCACCCTTCTGGCCCTGGGGCTACTGGCCGCCCTCGGCTTCCTGGCCTGGCGACACGTCCCGCCGCCCCGCCGAGCCCCCCGCCGCGCCCCATCACCGCCTCCCGCCGATGCGGAGCTGCTGCGGAGGCCAGTGTACGAGAAACCGCCGCTGGACCCGGCAGCGCTGGGGGAGCTGGGCCGGGCGGTGCGGCTGGAGCTGAGCCCGGCCGAGCAGCGGCGGCAGCAGGAGAGTATCCGTCGGCACCAGATCAACACGTACCTGAGCGACCGCATCTCTCTGCACCGCCGCCTGCCCGAGCGCTGGCACCCGCGGTGAGTGAGAGACAGGGGGTCGGGGCCGCCACTGACCCCACCGAGACTCACCGGAGCAGCTCCTCGCAGAGAGGAGTGGCAGCAGTCGGAATCACAGTGTTAGCGGCTGGAAGGCACCTCTGGAGAGATAGTCTAACCGCGCTGCTAGAACAGGATCCCCCAGAGCAGGTTGCACGGGAACATATCCAGGCGGGTGTGGAATGTGGGGACGAGGAGCCCCTCTGGGAAGCCTGTGCCAGGGCTCTGTTAGCCTCACCGTGGAAAAGCTTTTACTTGTATTTGAACCTTCTGTGTTCCAGTTTGTGCCCAATGGCCCAGGTGCAGCCTACTCGGGTTGAAACGCGAAGGCTTTGGAAACTTCTTTCTCCTCAGTACCTTCTAACGTCCGTTAAAGCCGCCGCTGGGTTTGCGCGGTGCCGCGCTGTCTCAAGCAGCAGCGGGAGCCTGGTGGTGGTGAGCGCTGTTTTCCCCTGACAGCCCCGTCCCTGGCAGTGCCGTGTGTCCCCTACTCCTGCCCCCTGGGCAGTTCACCATGGGTGTCCTTTCCCACTCTCAGCTTTACAAATGTCCTGCTTCCCAGGTCTCAGCTTTGCATCGCGTTCAAATGTCTTACGCTGCACAGAATGAAGTAGATTTATTGTCAGATTTACCAGAAAGATTACAAATTACCACATTCAGTGACCCAGAAATGCTCTCGGAGATGTGTAACCGTCTGCTAAACCAGGACTTTCTTTGTTCCCGGATACTAGTTTCTGGGACAATTTACCGAATAAGGGTGTGAGCAATGGTAAACTAAGGATTAGACACTGTTTAATGAGGTGACTCAAGTTTGCAGACAGCAGTTCAGCGCAGTAGTGAAGTCACTACTGTATGGCGGGTCCAGCATGTGACAGTTCTGACCTAACACAGAGACCTGGTTTAGCTAAGCGAGTCACCATTGGGCTCCTTGTCCTGAGACAGGTGAGGGGTGAGTTGTTACAGGTGTGTGCCTTCAGCCAAAGAGGTCGGGACAAAGCCACTGGCTGAGTCTTCTCTGTTTCACCTAAACTTGGCTTCAGCCAGTTTATTTCATTGGAACAGGTTTGTGTGTTTGGGTAGCAGAAGAGAAAGTAGGCATCAGATGCTACCATGTGTTCACGTCAGCGTGTCCACAGTTCACCCAGCTCTAGTTATAAGTGCCGACTCTAAAACATGAATCCTGATACCTCCTAAAATATTACAGTACAAGATCTTTTCATCATAAATGTAAGTGTGACAATAAGCTTGTTTTCCTTAGTTGTCTTTTATTCTCCCCTTAGAAGTAGCCTACAGACCATAGGCTAAAAAGGACCATTCTAGTTGCATTTCCACAGGAGGCATTTGAATAATTTCAATTAAATATTCTGGACTCTTGCTGTTTCTTCAGACAGGATGGATGTTGGAGGAAATGGAAGAGCACAGCTGTTGAGCAGGGGATATTACAGATGTGAGGTGGAGATTCTTGAAGATTATGTAAATGGTCAGATGGATTTTGCTACAAGGGCACATGCTTTTTAATTTGAATATTTGGATGTTCAAAGTACAAAATGTATTCCAAACAAACGGATGTCAAGGCATCAGTGACATAACCTCAAAGATAATTACCTTCTGAAGCTGGAACTGTGTTGTACTGTGGTTTTATCTGCTGGCAGGTATCTCATGCCTTTTTGTACAGTTAAATATAAATTATGGCAGAAATATCACAGAACATCTATCCAGCTCACACAGCAAGTGTAAAAAAAAAAAAAACCCCAAACTTCTCCAAAGACAAGTATGTAATAAATTTGTTAACTACCTCTCTTACTGCAATGAAGTTATTGGATACATCTCTTGATGAAGTCTGTGTAAGAGATGTAAAAAAAAAAAAGTCTTGAAAAAGTTCTTCACAAGCCTGTAGTGATAGAAAATTCATTGCATGTAAGTGTAAGATTGGAGTCTATATAGGATGAAAAGTCAAATCTAGGAAAAAATAAGGATTTGTTTCTTTAAGGCTGGTAATGCTTGTCTATTCATGGTCTTCCATGAACATTTGGGTGAGGCTGCAGTGGTTCGAAATAGATAGTAATGGTAGGCTTTGGCTGTCCACAAAGATGATGCAAAAACTGATCACATCTGAAAAGTTCAGCGAAACACTTTTAGTACCTGAAGACCAGAATGTGACAAATACACCATTTTTTCAGTGGAGTTTCAGGGAGGATGCAGAGAACCATGTGCTGGTAAGCCTGAGGTCTCTTCCAGGCCATTGTTTGCAGAGTGTAGTAAGGGAAATAATTAGGGCAGATAGGAAGGAATGAAGTGTCAATTAGGAGTCAGCTTGGCCTTTGTAGAGCACTATGTGTCTCACAAGCCTGCTGGAGTTTTTTGAAGGTTGTTCTGTGCATAAGCAGCTGTGCTTTTGATGAGTTCTGTAAAGGGCTGTGAAGCTGCTACATGTTGCACATCCTTGGACCTGCTATCAGACCAGAAATGGGGCAGCAGTCATGTGCTAATACTTATGTCTGGTGATACAGTACAGGAAGAGTGAAAAAATAGTTTGAGATTAGTCCCCAAATAATCTATTGTTTGATGATAGTTGACTCTGAATGCTGTACAGATGTTACTTACTTCATTACAAAGTTTCTTCAATGTTAGGTGTTTCTCCTGCTAATATATTCATGTCAGTGTGAATATTCAGAAGACCTTGATTCCTTCTTGTTCTCACAGACCACTGTAATACGTTTTTCTGAGAAGTGATCCTGTTTCTATTGAAATGCAGACCTGGAGGACTCAACAACTTCCACCATTTTCTTTAGACCGTTCCTGCTTCCTGTAACTGTCTGTACGAGGTCAGCTAGCTGGTAATGATGCATTACACATCATGACGCAGAAATGTTTTAGTGTCTATGTTTTAGTGTCTGTGTGTGTCTATATGTATGTATATAAATGTGCCTCTATGTGTGCATACAGGTATGTATTTAAACATACGTATAAACACACATTATATACATGTAATCAATTGAAGTATTGTTTTGGTAACATACGCATAGGATTGTAAGGGAATTACCAGATGGTGATGCAGTTTGTACAAGGATAGCACTGTAGCGCCAGACAAGACAGAGGTTAGAAGGAACCTCTCCGATGTCTTGTAGAACGTCCTGCCTGAATCAGGGCACCCTCACTGTTAAAACATGCTGTGAAAGGCCACCCTTGTCCTGTCAAACTTTTAAAGTCTCCGAGGATGGAGATTGAACAGCCTTTCTGAGTACCTCCTTCAAGACAGCATCACTGCGACAGTGAGATTTTTTTTTCCTCCCAATGTTGTCTAGATGGCCCAGGCTGTCTTCACAAAGTTATTATTTTACATTACTGCAGGATTAGACAGATAACTGACAGAGTCTCACAGACAATCTTTTACAGTTTATTAGTCTGTAGGAAATGTTTCTGCTTTTTTCCTGTGCTTTTCCAGTTTTTCTGCTCGGTTTTTTGAATTGAGGGCTGTTTTCAAGCATTGTTCCCAATTTTAGACGTTTTACCTTATTTCTTTCTCTTTCTGTATTTCTCACAGTAGGGATGCGTTGCAAATTTATTTTAGGGATGATTTCTGTGAAGTCACATCAGCCGTATTACAGCTGACTCTTACTACAAGGCAGGGAAGAGGCATTTTTGTGCTGACTCGGTGTTCTCGCTCTCATGGTAGAAGCCTGAATAGGCCCGTGGGCCTCACTTGTGCTTGCCTGCAAATGGATTTGTAAGTCTTTTCTTACCTGGCAAATGATTTTGAGTAGCCACAAAAGCCCTCAAAATATTCAGTGTGGTCTGCATAATAATTAGCAGCTATTAAAAAGAGTTTTAGTGGTTTGTTCTTCAATTCTACATAGTTTTCTGTGTTAAGGAGACAGCTTGTTTCTTACATATGTATGTTTATATACGTGTGTTTAAATATGTACAGATAAATACACAAATACTTAAATCCCTCTGCCACCGTCACATGTTTTTAATATTAGTTTTTTGGTGGATAATTGACTTTGAGTTTAGCGTAACAATCTTGCACTGAGTTTTTGCCAACTTTCAGAGCTTCTTCCTGTCTATTCCCCGGTTTGAATGTGATTCTCTTACACCCTCCCTTGCTACCACAGTTTGCTTTGTTTACTGGGTTGCAAATACCAAGTTGTGTAAGCTGCTCATCTGACAGTTTCTCGCTAGCCAAGTCTCAGAATAAGCCTGGAGAGTAGGTTTTGGTCCCTCTTCCCCTCCATAACTCACGACATCCTATTTTGATGGGCAGTTTCACCTGACCCTGGTCCAGGAAATGGTGCAGCAGCCGGGTATTTCCTCATCAGCACACCGAGACTGCCTGGCTTTGCCCAGGAGCTTCATCTTCATCTGCTGTCTAAAGGCAGAATAACTGCAGGGACATTTTTTGCAGTGCATCTAGGAAAAGTCAGATAAACCCCCTTTGGACGGTTTATCTGCAGGAGCTTGACTTTTCTGGCAGGTCCCTTCCCTTCAAGCATACAGCAGATTGTGAGCTGTGTGCCCAGGGCTTGCTGTGGTACGGATAGTCGCTCCCATACTTTACCAGGGTGCAGGAGACACAACACTCTTTCACTTATGAGCAAATGATTTGCATAAAACATCTCTAGATGCATTTGGTTTAGTACTTTGTGACATCGTGGGCACTGATTTGCAGCTGGGTGGTTTTTTGTTTCTTGTCTGAACTTTTCTGGGATGGATAGTTGTTTATTAGTAAATGTGTCACTACATTATAAGTACATCACAACACTTTTTAGTCCTGATTTCTAATTGGCAGCATTTCTTGCATTTATGAATGAAATTCACAAATTTGTTACAAATTATTATTTATAAACATTTTAAAAATCTTTATAATTAAAATCTATAAAACAGTTTTCAACCTGTAAAACTGTCTTTGGGATGTTTCATTGCTCCCTCACAGGTAAGTGAGGGAGTAATAAATCTTCAGCATCACTGGTTGTTGGGTTTTTTAAAATTTTATTTTTTAATTTAAAAAAGCGGATGTGCATTATATCGCACTACAAAATACAGCAGTGCTTCCACAAGTACTTTGTTATTTAGAATATTTAAGTATTTTTGTTTCCTGCCTTCTGTAAAAATGTGTAATGGTGCTTTCATGTAATAGTCACCTGTGAACGTTTTCCAGAGGACTCACGTGATTATTTTTTTAGACTGTTTTTCTTCACAGCTTCTGGTAGAGTTCCTCACGTCATTCAATGTCTAGATGAGTGCTTGGTTTCAGTTGATTTAACTTTTAACCTGAAAAAGTTCACAGATCTGTGATAGTAACCACAAATTATGGTAATTATTTATTCAAACAGTACTTTTAGTCTCTGCGACTGCCTAAAGGACTGGGTGCACCCACACCCTACTATTAGCGTGTGGTTACGATAACTTCTTTCAGCTACTCTATTACTTTGCAAAATAATTTTATTGTCCTGAATCAAATGCATCAAAGTTTCAGAGTGTAGGTGTAGGAAGCTGTGTGTCTCTGTGCACAGTATCTCACTACCCCGGAAGAAAATAGCAAACGTGGGTTTGAGCAAAATGAAACCACAGTTTCAATTTAGCAAAATAAAATGAAAGCTAATTGTTTTTCTCCCAAGGACGTGTGCTGAAATGCCTCCCAATGTGCACATCGGAGTCTGGGCTGGGTAGGAACTTCTGATGACTTTTTCTGACAATTTGGAATTAGGAGGATCTGTGGATTTCTGACATTTGTGGATTTTAGGGTATAGATTTAGTCCACCCTTAGAGGTGAGCTTTCTAGACATTTTTTTTTTAATTTATTTATAATGTTTTAAACTGATTTGCCTCTTTTTTTAAGCTTCTTTTCAAATGTTTTCTGTTTCAGAGTTCCCAGCTTCCTTTCTGGTTTTTCCACAGTGCTTTTCTACCAGTCAGCACAGCCCTTTGCTGTCTGAAATCTTAGTGCAGTGTTCGACAGTCAGTCTTGTTGTTGAGACCTTATTGTTGTTGGGAGAATAATTCTTTAAGACCTCAAGAAATCTGGAAAACCATCTCACAATCTTGCCAGCCTGTTGTCAGAGACTTGGCCATATCATGGCGTCATAGACTCTGCTGGGGGCCTCTCTCCTATAGGTTTCTTTCAGCACACAGTGTAGGGAGCATGCATTTACTGGGGTGTGTACCTGGTAGGTGGAGAAATGTGGACCAGCATTGCTTTAACTCTTCCTGCTTACGTGTTCCAGCCTTGCCCTCAGTAATTCAGCCATTCTGGTGGTTATCAGGCCCTTGCCTGATAATCTGCTTTGCTAATGAGACCAACACACACCTTCTGTAAACATCAGCGCCTTTTCCTGTAACACCTGAACACACACGTGGCCAGTAGGTGTGCAAAGCCAGAGGCGGCTTTTCTGTGCTCCAGTAAGGTTTTTTCTCTTTTTTAAACAGCACTGGTGGTTCAGGGTAGTTTTATGTGAGAATGTAAATTAGCATGAAATGCTGGGTATTGTTTGGAGGAGGTAAAAGTGATCTCATTTATTATATCCTTTAATTCCACTGGAAGTGTTGTACCTCTGTATCCTGGGGTTTGATGTAATAAGGCTGTGTTGCTTTGGGCACAACCGCTGGATTTCATCTATAGGTTGCTCTTCCCTCTGCAGTTTATGGGCTGGGAGTGGAGAGGGTGAAACTAGATTGAGATACCCATGGCCGCTGCTATTCATCCCAATAAACTCTATTTACTTGCAGCCTGCAAAATACCGTGCTTAAGCACCCCTCTCACTAGGAAGGCATCCACTGTTGGATCAGCATCTTAACTTTGTTAAATTAGCAAGAGAAAAGGAGGTTGTTTAGCAAGCTGGCATACCCATGGCCTGCAGTAGTAACACGGCCAGCCTGGTTCCTAGCCTAGCCAGTGAAATCTGGGATACAGTAGGACCTTAAGAGTATTTGCTGGATGACACTATGATGCTGTGTGTGTGGCAATGTCATGTACTGTAGTCACATAAATCACGTTAAATCAGATACAACAGTGGCATGTGCTGTTTCAAACTTCTTGAGAGAAGCAAGTCTGGAACTTGCCTGTGTTCTCAGGCATTCATGCTGAAATTTCAAAAGCAGCTTACACAACTTACCTAGTGTACCTTTAGAAAGCACTGAAGAATTTATGAGCAGATTGTTTTTCTAATAAGTCTTTGAAAACTCACAGAACAATTTTTTTTAAAAGATGAATAAGTTTCCCTTGCTGTATTCTTGTTGCAGTTGTGGTGAAACTCTGACATAAAAGTATGTCAGCAACCGTTCCTAATTAACTTGTGGCAGCATGCCCAGTGTGCGCACATTCACCCTCTCTCTCCTTGTGTATAGATACACATCTCTAAGAGAAACAGCTCCTTACAATGGAATAAATTGAGTAATTACATTAATTGACACAAATGTTCTCTCAAAGAGCCCATTTAGTTTTATTTAGGCATTTTCTGACTGATGTCTCCTTAGTTGTTAACAAATCACCTGTTGTAAAACTTGCTGACAAGGCTTTGTAGTGCAGTGGATTCTGAGGTTGAATTACTAAACTTGTCAACTGTGTAGTCTCGATTTGATGGTGACTTGCAGATGTAGTGTAGAAAGATAAACCTAAATGCCACTGGGATGTGGATGTTCAGTGATGGACCTTGACAAGTTTTGCACCTCAGTTTGCATTGTGTGGAGTTACATGTTTGAATACATGCTGTAGTAAAAGATCCAGGAGAGACAGTACATAGTGAACGGGGTTTAACATTTGTGTTCAGGTACATGTCAGTATTGTTCTCCTTCCCTTCCCACCTAGAGATCTGAAGATTCATGGGTGAGTACAGTTACAATTTAAAAATGTAGATGTTTGGTTTAGTGTTGATAGATTGACGAAGAAGCTTTGTCTTTTGGCATTTCTTGGTTTACACCTGTTTTTGAAGCCACAGAGCTGGTACAAAATGCCATTCTTAGTTTTGGCCTCTTTCTTGACTTGAGAAACGTAAGAGATTTGTACTCTGTTATGTCCCACAGCAGGTTGTGTTCCACGAAGGAGTATGTTCCATGAAGGAGGCAGTAATGCACTGTGAATCACCCACAGGTTGGGGATTCTCTTGCTCTGTGCCAAACTCTGTTTCCTGAAACCAGCGTGTAGCTTTCAGGCAAATACATTGAAGTTTTTAATTTAAAATCAGTTTTATGAGCTTTTTTAGACCTTTTGGGTTTCCTTTTTAAAACAACGGAATGTGACATTCATATTCCATTAATCTTTCTTATATATTTTTCCCTAGCAGCTTTCCTATATATTTTCTATTTCTTTCTTTCTTCCTTCAGTTTTCTAAAATGGTTTATGTAAAGATCCCATTTCCATCAAGGAACAAACAGAAATTACCTGGTATAAGTGACTATGATACGTAAGAAGAATTTTTCCTGGCAGTACTGAGCATGTTTTTCAATAGGCTAAGGTATATAGGTATTTCTAAAATTGGTTTCATACTGTAGGTTTTTCTGCATCTAAAAAATAAAAGGTTAATTAACATGTCATTTCTGTTTCATACATTAATACACAAACAATTGGCAAAAGAAATCCCTTCTGTTGCCAGCTTTTGGCACGAGGCAGCCTCTGTTTGCCTGAGGGCAGTTTACAGCCAGGAGGGACAGGCACTTCTCTGCTTTACTGTGTAAGTGGGTGTGGGTGTTTCTACCCATCCATGTGTATCTCTGTGGGCACACACATCACACACAGTGAGAGGTGTGGCACAGCATTCCATGTTTGAGAGGCAACCTTCTGCGTGCCTCCTCTGCCCAAATGTTATTTTTTCAGGACTTGGTACAGGAACCTGCTCTCTTTAATTACTGTATCAATGTCATTTTCTGAGTGTTGTGTGGAATTGTGACATACAGGGTTCTGCTGTCATATCTTCTAGTGATCAGTCCTGGGTTTCCCTCTTTAGCTCCACGTAGCACATAGGTTTTGGAGGCGTCATTGCTGCTCTGTTTTGGTAGGAGGGATGTCCTTTCTGCTTCACTACCTGTTGTGACTAAGCAGCTTACAGAAGCTCAAGTGTTTCTTCCTGCCCCTTAAAAACCCCAGAGACTCCAGGCTGTAAGCTGGAGGCAGAAGGAAATTCAAACATCCCTAAACCATTCCTAATGGTTTTAGGCAAAGCTGCTCATACAAAACACCCTAAGAAAATGAAGGAAATGGTAATAAATGCCGTCATTCTTTTAAAATTCCTTCAGACCAGGGGAATCTTTAACAACTTACATATTTGGCTCAGCTGTGAATTTCTTGGCATCCTTATAGTCATTTAGGGAAGTTTATATATATGTATTTATAGGAGAAACATTCTGGAGTTTAATCCAAAGGTTTGTAAACTTTCTGGCTCTGTAGAGCCAAACCAATGAATTCCTATGTCTGTGTTTTTTGCGGGTTTCACTATTATATCTTGGCAGTTCTGTGGTCTTCCGAAATTCTGCTTCAGTGTAAATATGTCTCAGTTCTGTTGCTTTTTTTTTAATTCTTTTTATACGTTGCTGCTCCTTCACAGTTATATTTTTACAGCGTAGCATTCATTTCCTTTCTGCAGTGCACGAGTTATCAGTAATGTATGCTTCTGCTTTTACCACAATGGGCTTTATGTATAGGTTTTTTTCCTTTCTGTAATCTGAGGCATGTCTTGGTCATTACTTGAGGTCATATTGTGCAAAGACAGCAACTGCATGTGCACCGACCCAGAATACCTTCTATTATTTTTCTGGAGGGTTGCAGAATTTTTCTCTTAATGCTGCTGTGAAAACAGGACTTGTGGAAGACGAGTTTCCATTACTTTTCAATGCACACACTGTTCTTTCAAGATCTTTTGTATGTTGTTACTTACAATTAGTAAATAGCATTTAAAATGTTCATTTGAGAATAGTTTCTGATAATTAACTTGTACTAAATGTAATCCCCTCCCGTACAGCTGCCGAGAGGAGAAGTATGACTATTACAGCCTGCCGAAAACCTCGGTTGTGATAGCATTTTACAACGAGGCTTGGTCAACACTGCTCCGGACCGTTCACAGTGTTCTTGAGACATCTCCAGACATACTTCTGGAAGAAATTATCCTGGTAGATGATTACAGTGACAAAGGTAGGAAGAATAATTCTAAATATTATTTATTGTCAATGGTTTTGGTCAGCCAGTCCACAGGAGAAAAATATGTGGTGGTTGGGTAATGTACCACAAATGTACACACCACAGGCATCTAACTGGAAAGTACTTTGTCTTACAGTGTGTCAGTGAAAAACTTGACTTCTAGACCAAATTTAGTTTGGAATTGGGAAAGACGTTATCTGTGTTGTGACATGAGTGCTCTTCGTTTATAGATAACCTCTAGTCTGGTCAGAGCATTTCAGGTTTCCTAATTTGAGCACGTTTTGATTGCCCTGTTGCCTAGTGTAGTGGTTATCAGCTTTTCTTTGGGTTTTGGGACACAAAGACAATGCCGGTGCTTTCCACCACACATGAGTTGTGTTAAGAGCAAAACTTTTGCATGGAAAAAGTTTTGTGTGACATTTGAGAAGTGCTTAACAATTTGGAAATTAATTACAAAGGTAAATTTGGAAATTCATTACAGAGGCAAAACCAGATAATTAAATTTGTTTAACATAACTGTGATTTGTGTCTATCCAAGCCCTGCACTTTGTCCTTGTCCTTTCTTAACATAGATGGTACAGCAGAGTCACAGTCAAAATGCTGCTATCTCTAAGGAACTGCTGTAAGTAACACAGTGCTGGAAAAAGAGCTATCTGTAGTAGGATGTAAACCAATCATTCCAGAACTATATTCTTGCTTTTTTTGTTTGTTGCAGAACATTTGAAGGAGCCTTTGGAAAACTATGTGGCTGGCTTACGCAAGGTGCGCCTTATCCGTGCAAACAAGCGAGAGGGGCTGGTTCGAGCCCGTCTGTTGGGGGCATCTGTGGCAAGAGGGGACATCCTGACATTCCTGGACTGCCATTGTGAATGCCATGAGGGCTGGCTGGAGCCGCTGCTGGCAAGGTGAGGCTGTGCTCTCAGCTGCTTTTCTGTCCCACTGCAGAAGGATCAGAGACAGTTTGGCACACTTCTGCAGTGGAAAAAATGTTCTTGGTAGGCGATGACCAAAGGTTACTGGAACCTGAGGTGCTTCACGTGTTTGTTTCCTGGCAGTGGGGCAGCAAATGCAAGTGTGGAAGATCAGAAGGTGGATTTTTTATTTTCTCTCAAGGACCAAGATACTCTTTTTCTCCAGAGAAGGGAAAGATTTGTTTTCAAGAAGAGTGAGGTGCGTTCCCTGAGAATCTTGTGTCCAGTTCTGGGTTCCTCAGCTCAAGAGGGACAGAGATCTGCTTAAGGGTGTCTGACAGAGGACTGTGAAGATGATTAAGGGACTGGCGCACCTATCTTATGAGGAAAGATTGAGAGAACTGGGGCTTTTTAGTCTGGAGAGAAGGGCTATGAGGGAATTTAATTAGTGTGTATAAATGTATAAGGGTTGGGTGTCAAGAAGAAAGAGACAATATGTTTTTGCTTGCACCCTGTGACAGGACACGGGGGAATGGATGTAAGTGAGAGCACCAGAAGTTCCACTTCAATATGAGAAAAAACTTTACTGTAAGGACCACAGAGCATTGGAACGGGGTACCTGGGGGGTTGTGGAGCCTTCTTCTCTAGACATTTTCCAGACCTGTGAATGCGTTCCTATGTGACCTGCCCTAGGTTAACTGTGGGTTAACTGTGAACAGCATCGATAGTGTGAAGAAAGGAAAAGGGTTAAAAATGGCAGAATAAGCATGGTGTTAGTGACTGCCCTCTGAGGAGATGCCACTGGCTGTGCTAACGATTCTGTAATTTCTCTGCTTCCTTAGCAAGCCACTAGATGGCAATCTTGGGGAAGGATTGGGATAATTTGAAGCGTGCCAAATCACCTGTAGAAAGCTAGCCCTGGACGTGTCTTGGAATTTTTGCCCTTGTTGCCGCAGGTGCAGACTCACATCTTCAAGGGGCTGTTTGCATGCTCACATGTATGGAAGCAGTACAGCAGTGTTAGCACTGTACAGTGCAAACAGTTGTGTTTGTAAGCTGACTGCATTGTACCATCTAGTTAATTAATATCTTACAGAAAAGGTGATGGCTTTTCACTTACCCGGTTCGTTTCATAACTGAACTGGCATAACATGCCAGATACCTAATTTTTACTCCTTTTTTCTTTACAGGAGCAGCAAAGGATTTTTACCTTTTATTGGGAATGTTTTCCCTCTGTGTACCTACCATTCTCACTGCTTTGTATATAAGCTTTATGCAAGTGAGACAGGAGATGCTAAGATTTGTATAATATATAAATAAATATTTGTATAAGCCCCTTTATGCACTCTACCAAACAGGATTTTGGTGGGACATAGAAGAAGAAAACATCTGTGTCACATCGTCCCTCTAGCATCCATTGGATGCAGTCCTGTGTGACCTAATCAAGGTGATCCTGCTCTGGCATACAGAGTTGGACTAGATGATCTTTTGAGGTCCCTTCCAACTCCTAACATACTGGGATTTGGTGAGCAAGGGATCATTTTCATATTTAAGAGTCTTTCTCAGCTTGGACAATACATCTTTGGAAGCACTTCTGCTTTTTGCTGCACTGAACCACAACAAGCTGCTCTAATTCCAGAGTCAGAGCCCCTTGGTCAGCGTGTGGGTTTTAGGCTTAGTAATCTTGTGAGGAACTGGCTCCCTGTAGACAGATAATGAGCTACCAGTTCTCATCCTTGTTTGGCAATGTAACATACTGGGTTTTACTTCTCTGGAATACCCAAATGGGAAGACAGAGGGCTAAAACAAGTACTCATGTCTTCACTTCAAACAAGTAAGTTTTTCAGTGAGCATTAGAAATACTATAGACTGGTGTAGAGATACTAAAGAGTGATTTAGGAGAAAAGCCTTAGCTTGACAGTGTATGCTTGAAGTTGATCTCTTCTGATACTGAGAGGCCTTTCTAGAAATTGAGGGAAGGGAAAGGGTTCCATGCTCTTTTAGAAGGGAAAATGTTTTTGAGATAGGAATCCTGAAAACCCTGCATGGAACTGAAAAATAGGAGGAAGGAGTTTATCCCTGCAGAAGTAGACCTGCAAGAAATGTCATCAGCTCTATAATGTATTCTTAGTATGACAGAGATCTAACTGTCAGCCGTGCTGATAGGTGACACAATGCAGTCCTCTCTTGCGTCTCTTATCTCTGATGTTGTCAGTGTTTGGGGAGGCCTCTTTCACATGTGTTTCACAGTTGGAGATGTAATTTCTGTGTCACATAGTTGGTTTTTCTGTTGTTCTTTAAGCTCATAACTTCTTTCTGAGTTACTGTTGCAGTAACTTTTTGCAGATGATCACAGTTACAAGAAGAACCATGAGACAAGAGTCTAGCTACTTATCTTTACTTTGCAGAATGGCAGTCTGCTTTCTAAATACCTTTAAATGCAGCTACTTGTTCAAAGCAAGATTCGTATGTATGTTGAAAATGAAGTGCTGGGTATGGCAGCTAAGGCAGATGTTGAATATGTTCTCTCAAGCCATCTGGCATACCTTACTGCTACTGTCCACCAAGATTGATGCATGTCACGTTCCTACAGCTGAGTCCATCCTGATGCAGCCTCAGCAATTCATCGTTTCATTCTTGTAGCTGTCCTGTCCTTGTATTACAGTGAGTTGAAAAGAAGTAAAACTCTGCATTTGGCATTTGTCAGCGTTCCTTATTCTTGGTAGATCTAGCTTTTGAGATACTTTTTAAATGGAAGTCACCCTTTTCTTTTAAAATCACGTTAGGATTGCGGAAGAAGAATCAGCTGTCGTCTGCCCTGTTATTGATGTTATTGACTGGAACACGTTCGAGTACTTGGGAAATGCTGGTGACCCACAGATTGGCGGATTTGACTGGAAACTTGTCTTCACTTGGCACACTATTCCTGAAAGAGAACAAAAACGGAGGAAGTCCAAGACCGACGTGATCAGGTTCGTTTTTATGCATCTTATGTATCGTGGTTTGAAAATTAGTAGAATTTTCAGACTTACAGGTTTGTGCTTTTATGAAGGAAAGAAAACATCCTGT
>JAOXOE010000343.1:17439385-17475361 GCA_028565055.1 Phoeniculus purpureus
TGATCCCTAACCCAGTCTACACTGACCAGTGGGGAGTAATCCCTCCTCCAGGCTTCCTCTCCTTCATCCAAGTTCTGGGGGTCATAGGAGAGTTCGGCCTTAGATGTAAAGACCAATGTTAATTCTCCTGTTGTGTAATCACAGTTGATAAGGAAGAGAAAGAAGTCATCTCAGTGACTCTCACCCTGCTGTTCTCCATCTGCAAATGAGGTTCCAGCTGCGATTCTAGAGATGATACAATATGTCCTGTAAGCTATTTAGGTACACTGGACATATATACATACAGAAAAAGCAGAGTGAAAGAGAGGAAAAATACCTGAGTACTTATGTAAAAATTGTACATTTAGTGTAAAAAAGCACCAATATTTGCAGTACCCTGGAGAATGCCTCAAATACGTCTTGGTTCATGTTTCAAAGAGCTCTTCGCAACCATAAATAGTTGTAAAACTTTAAATTTTAGATTTTGGATCTGCAATAAATGTCACATACTAGTTTTTCAAAAACAGTAAAAAAATAATCTTTCAAAAAAGACATACCTCTTGTTCCTCAAAAATAGGCTGGTATTTCTCAAGTGACAATTTTTTAAGGATGCCAGTCAGCTCATCTGTAGTAACAGAAGGGAAAAAGAAAACAAAAACACCCCATGAATCAGTAAAAATGCTAGTGATCTCTGCTGAAAACATGCAGTAAAGCATAAATTCCACTGCCCTTTCTTCCTCGCTGAAACGACCTTATAAGCGCTAAGGACAACCTAAGACACTTCAATGTCCAAAATGCAGGTGCTTGACCACAAAATTGAAGTGAAAAATTCTAGTTGAGTCTTATTTTCTGCTAGAGTTTTTGCTTTTTACCTCAAGGATAATTAATCTGGTATACTTAACACGATTTGTAACAGTTGGCATAGTGTCATGCTAAAAGCTTTAGTATTCTAACTGAGGTTAATGTGGAGGTAAAGGTAAGCACATTTAAAAACACAGCACAAGAAGTGCTACATGCAGGCTGACAAAAAATATCATCTTACAGACAGAAAAAAGAAGTTTCATTAGAAGGTGTTAGATGTATTATTAACCTTTTCTTCCTTTCAGCTTGTTAGTCAGCCTTCTCATTTTTCATCACACTCATGTGCTTCAATTATAGGTTGCAATAGGGAAAGAAACTTCCAGGGTCTCCGAGCCCAGAGCTTTGCTTTCATAAACAGTTCTAAAATCTAACTATACACACATACACTATGTTTTCAGCTGTAGGCCTTTCATGTTTTTGTCTCTTTCCCACTTTCAGTTCCTGTATTAGACATTAGCAGAACAAAACCTGAAACCTCTAAGTTCCACAACGCTTGCAAAACATTTTGTCCTTTGCTTTTGTTGTTCTTTGGCTTCACTCATACCATGTCTCCTTACCTACATCCCTGGAGAAATAAAAGGTTCTTAAGAGCTCTTATTACTTCTCTCACATTACTCCTATTTAGCACCTTTTTACTACTCTGTAGTACTAGGGTAAGTTTACCTTTCTCCAAGTTTTCAGAGCCTCCTTTTACTCTCAAGTGGTTCCGTCTTTCATGATTCTCTACATCACTGGTTCTCAGAATAGGGCCAAGCTGTTGATGGTCTACCAACTGGTTGCCTAAAAAGAAACCGTGTACACCTCTGAATGCTGCTGCCTACTGTTCCTTCTCAGCAACATCCAACGCAAATGAATTTTCTAATTCATTTATTGGAAAAGCAACGAAAAGTTAGTACTGCAGGTCTTCTGTACTTATGCTTCTCATTGCTGCTGGCCTACAAGCATTTGTACTTTTGCTGCTGAATCAGATCATAGTAAAAGAAGCCCTCGAATTAAAAAAGCCTACAAGCACGTTGAACACAGAACTGTTCTGGCTTCAGACAACCAGACAGATGATACTCACTGTTCAAAACAAAAGTTCCTAACGCAGTAACATTATTTGTTTAAAATAAAGTGTGGTAAATTAGACCTGAACTTCAACTTAATAGGCAGCAAACCTATCAGAAAAGTAGTAAAATTATTATCCCCTCTTACAACTTAAAGTTAAAAATACTACTAAAAATAAGGCTATTTTTTGCAACTAAAAAAGATGTAATACATCTCTTAAAAATCAATTGCATGTAGTTTTGACTTGCTGTGAATCCAATCATATTTCAAGTTGTTTTCCTGTGCTTCTGTACGTTTATTTAAATAAAACCTAAAAAAATTAAATGTGGAAAAAGTATTTCCTATTCTTAGCAAAGCATTAATTAAGTCAAAAAGCTTTAGGCTACCCACTTGCTCTATGCTAGCTTTGAATGGTACCACTCTCCCCCTAAATGGAAGGGATAACAGCTTGGAAAGCAAGTAGCCAATTGCTGCAGAAATCCCAATCTCACAGTAAGAAGGGCCAAAACATTTTTTCTGAAAGAAAAAAAATCCTCTTACCCTACTCTCAAGTAGATCGGCATTCATGCAGTACAGTTTAGCTTTAAACACTTGGTGTTCTTGATGAATGAGTCTCCTGTAATTACAGTTACTTACCATCCTCTGTAATGGTACCACTGCTGGAACCATTGCTCTTGGCCTGTCTGTGAGAAGAGGAGAGAGATGACTCTGCATTGTGAACCTTAGGAGATGGGGAGGGTGATGGGGAAGGTGTGAGAGTTGGCGATGTGCTTTTAGATGTGGATGAAGTCCCAGATGAAGGTCTTTTGCTGATGTCCAGTTTTTGCTGTAGTCAATGATACAATAATTTCAGTTGAAAAAAACCAAAACGTTTACCTATATGTGATGCATCAATATTACTTAAGCTGCATATGATTTCTGCAGAGCATGTAGCCACATCTAGAAGCTTCTGCTTTGTACATATTGAAATAATTGGAGCAATACTGGTTTATCCCAGGTGAGAACCTGTCCTCTTAAATTCATCAAGAAAAAATAAATTTATTAAAAGGTGTACTTTTGGAATAAGAAATGATCTCTTAGAAATGATACATATGAGCACTACAATTATTCTTTTCGTAAAAGCTGAAGTTACTTTGACTCTGAAAACAGGTCTTCTACATTCAGAGCTTTAATTATACAAAATAAGCCTCAATTAAAGCTTTTCAAACTGTATCAGATGCTAATTTAAAGTAGCACTTCATGCTGAATTAACCAGAAAGATGTAGCAAGCATAAACTAAGCTTCAGGTGCATTTAAACCCTGTGCTGCACTGGAATGAAAGTTTCCAGTCAACCTTTAAACTCGTTATTACTTAACATGAGTCAAATGACTCAGATTTATTAAATATATTGCAAATATTTAATAGATCTGGAGGCAGGGAAAACAAGTTGTTACACCTCATCTACTAAATTCCTCAATCTACGTATCATTTCACATATTTTAATGTTTGTGTTCTATGACCTATAGCTTACCTCAGACGTGGGACACGTGAACATTTACAGCAAGACCCACATTGATTACGTGTGTAAATGGTTGACAGACTGAAATTCATCTAGACACCTAAACAAAAGACCACTGCAAGAGCTGTTGCCTTTCCAACATACTGGCATAATTTTCACTTGATCTTTTCAACATATGATGAACCTCCTTCCCAGAAGACGACCTGCAGGGCATTGCACCTCACTACTTCTTTACTTCTTTATCCCCACTGCGAACAGGAACAGTATTTAAACTTCTTAGCGGCAGCACTATTGTAACAACAGGCCCCAAAATCTGCAGCTCAAAGGCACAGGTATTATCTCTTAATAGGCTGACTAAGTTAACTGAAAAAAATAAGATTTTTAGGAGCACACACGCAGCTCTTCTGAAATTATTTCCATGATAAAAACAAGCTGAGAGGAACTGCTGAGAGTTTAATTAGAAATTTATTGGCCAGACCACCTCTGAAAGAAAAAGCATTTGGTGGCTGTTCAGTAGAGGAGACTTTAATGAAGGAAGAGGATAATAAAGTGGCTATGTCCACAGGAAATAAAGAGACAGATCATTTATAACCTAGGAAGCAGTCAGATGGGATAGAAAGGGAGGACAGATTATCATGTGTCAGAGAATCACTATGAGTCTATTGCTTTTGGAGGGCCAGCAAAGTTATAAATTTTAGCTCCAAATCTCCATTTTGAAAAGACACCAGCAATCCCTTCAGAATCACAACTGACATCAAAGACAAGTGACTATTCATGGGAACTCTTCTGGCACTGGCAGCTGCACATACTTTTCCATTTTTGTCCTCCAGAAATTTCAATTAATTCACTGAACAACTTTGTAAGTTCATTTAGCATTGATATTTACTGATTAAATATACATACAAGACATCACAGAATGAGAAAGCAAATGTAATGATTTTATACTCTGGCTGTTTTTGTTTCTTTGAGCAAAACTTCAAGAAGAATCTCATGAGAAGATGTGAAGAAAATGAAACAAAACAAAACAAGCTGCTTGGAGATTATACAACAAAAAATTGAGAAATGTTGCTCTTGGTCATGTATTCTAACATTTTCAGAATACCAAACACCAGAGTTAAAACCTCAAATGCTGTAGTTGTTTTCTCTTGCTCTCTGTAGTGTTCCCGTTATTTCACAATAACATGCCGCATCTTCTGTGACAATGCTGCTTTCTAACTTGTGTCTCTGCAGATTTTGAAATCTTAATCCTTAAAAATGTTGTTCAAAGCAGTTACTAACTTCGAAGCACATGCACAAAAATGGGCAGGTTATGAGGGTAAAGCTGTTCCTGGAAGTGGACAGTTAAGACAGCGCAGGTAATACAACTTGTACTAAGGAGCAAAACCTAACTCTGGTGATGACATAAACTTTTACTGTTTATAAACAACATCTTATGATAGGTGTGTTATCATTATAGGTGGTAGATCCTGATACAAATTCTCTCACGTACAGCCCTCAGGTTCTGCCATTGGAGGGAAACTACCAATTCAGAGTAAAGACCAGGAATAACCAGCTTAAAACACTTGACTCAGAAAGAGCCACTGAAAGAAATTATAAGAAAATAAAATAACAGCACAGCAAGTCCAAAGGAGGGTCACAGGGACGATCAGAAGGCTAGAATGCCTCTCCCATGAAGACAAGCTGAGGGAATTGGGGCTGTTCAGCGTGGAGAAGAGACGGCTCCAAGGTAATCTTATAGCAGCCTTCCAGTACCTGAAGGGGGCTAACAGGAATGCTGAAGAGAGACTTTTTACAAGGAACTCTAGTATTAGGACAAGAAAGGATGGCTTTTAACTAAAAGAGAGGAGATTCAGATTAGCTGTTAGGAAGAAATTTCTCTGCATTAAGGTGGTGAGGCACTGGAACAGGTGGCCTAGGGGGGCTGTGGACACTCCATACCGTGAAGTGTTTAAAGCCAGGTTGGACACGGCTCTAGGCAACGTAGTCTAGCAAGAAGTGTCCATGCCCATGGCAGAAGGGTTGGAACTAGATGGTCTCTGACATTCCTTCCAACCTAAACCATTCTATGATCAAGTAATACATGTATACATGTATTGTTTCTATGATACAGAGACATTAATAATAAAGCAACAATCACGTTTTGTCATTAGGTCTGATCTTCTGTAGCTTTGTAATTAAAGAAAGGTTTGCAGAGCTGAAAAATTTCCTGTGCTATAATAGGTGTATATTCATTTTAGGCTGTGCAATGCCATGCAGTTGTATTTATCAACTGAGACACGATCTATTAAAATTAACCAATTTGAAAATCCAAGAATTCAAGTTTCTCTGCATTACCTTTGCAATGTGTCCATTGCCAACCTGAGCACACTGCAAATCAGACAGAGTGGATGAAGGAGTTGACTGGACCGGACTATGCTGTTGGCTGGACTTCTGTTCAGGTAGGCCTGCTGCTTTTCTTCTTTGGGCTGCAATCTGAGACAAGACATTATCTGCACTGCCACCTAAATAAAAAAATAAAAAAAAACAGACTCAAGGAAATCATAATTTTTGAAATACTTGTTAATTCTCAATTCACTGCTTTCCACCGTTCTCTTTTAAAAACTTAACAGACTAAGTAAGAGAGACTTGTTAAGTTTAAAACCTGTTCAGCAGCTTTCAGGAAGCAGAGCAAACATTATCCACCGACTAAGAGGGAATCCAGCCTAGTCTATACACAGAATTGATTTTCACGATCTTGGATATAGGGTTTCATGAGATGCTTCACCTTATGCTCTCAACAGCTGCCATATACAATGATTGCAACTTTGTTTTTGATGGAAAAATCAACTTTTGTTTTAACCAAAACACAAGGACCATGGGTAAGATACAGCTCTGTGAATGCATGCTGCAAGGAACAAGCATCCAAATGACACACAATGAACAGACATAATTTAAAACCAAAATGCATTTTATGAGATGGGGCTAACCTATGACACTTCTGTAGAGTGAGGCTTCTGTTCCCTTATGTAGGTGTCCAAAGTCCAATCCTTTTTCTATACAATTTATAGTTTTGTTTATACAGCAGGAGGACTCAGAAAATGTTTAATATCTTCTGCCATCATCACAATCACTAAATTTTTTAGCTAAATCAGATACAGACTACCTTCTTTTTAAAAACAAAAGCAACACAGTACCTGATCTGTTATGCAGTTCTCCTCCATGTCTGTTAATGCCTGCAATATTATTGGATCCACCAGAAGAATGGGGAGAATGGTTGAAGTTGTTAGAATTTGAAGGAGATGCAGGCCTTCTTGCAATTGTTGGTAATTTGACTGGTCTAGTACCTTTACTAACAGATGTCTGGAAAACAAAAAGGAAAATAATTTTCATCTTTCTTGTCTGAGCAACACAAAAATCTAATTTCAACTGCTATTTTATCATAAGTTCTGAAGTGTCACTGAAGAATAAAATTAATATCAGGAATAACCTTCTTTTACACATACCAAAACACTGAATATATATCTATATAAATACATATACATTGAACAACAATCAACAAAGTAATTCATAATGAAGGCATCAATTCTCATTAACCTCCAGCAAACACAAAATGAACACCTGACACATAACCTACACAATGTTACAAGCTGAGCAAGACAGGGAAACTATTATATGTGAAACGTCTTTCCTGCAGTATCCTGGTTTTGTCTCTCCCATTTCACACAACAGCCAACACCTAGTCCTCATCCATCATATCCCTGGTTTCTTAATAGCTCAGGTACAACAATTGACCTGAACTCCTTCAGTTGCATTTCCACATCCCATTCCATTTAACCACCTTCCTGTCCTTTATTCCACTTATTTTCCTTCCATACACATGTGTGTTCTTCCAAACAGCAGAGCTTAAAATGACAAGCCATTACTGGGTTTCAAGTAATTTGTACTCAGAAACATTGTGGCTCTTCGTACAGCCTGGGTATAACAATACTTTCACACACATTTTGTTTGCTTACTATATCAGAGTTTCCACTGCTGTTGAAGTCATGCTTGATGGCTCTTTGCGGCCAGGCTGTTCTCAGCTGTTCAGCTTTGCCGTCTTTGCTGAGTCGCGTTCGGTCAGAATTCCAAAGCTCAAAACTTGATGGTGGTAAGAAAGGTGGGATCACTGCTTTCAGTTTATCGCTGGGCAGCCGGGTAAATGGAGCGCTGCTTCTTAGCTGAGAGAGGAAAACACAGAAAGGGACCAAAAAAAAAACAAAACAAAGCGTGTCTACTTCAGAAAAATTGCCAGGAGCTGACAACATAGTTTCAAAATTGGCAGAAACTCTCTTCCTTTATTGGGCCGAATCTTGTTTCAAATTTATTTTAACAGGAGTGTTAACAATTTCCAAAGTAGTAACATGAAAGTCTCCTTTATATTTCTAGTCAGGACACCTGGAAACACTGAACAACTGCCTACTCCAGGTGACTCTGCAGGAAGAGAAAAAAACCATCACAATTGAGTTGGCTCCCTGAAGTTCTGCCAGTCAGTCGCATCAAAAAATTACTCC
The DNA here is from genome assembly GCA_028565055.1 of Phoeniculus purpureus. NCBI lineage: Eukaryota > Metazoa > Chordata > Aves > Bucerotiformes > Phoeniculidae > Phoeniculus > Phoeniculus purpureus. Next base: position 17,447,301 of record JAOXOE010000343.1, read on the forward strand.
ATTGTCTTGAAAAAGATCACGTAGGATAACAAACCAAATGTAATGACAACTCCAGGCAATAAGCTGTAAAGAAATTTCAAGCTAGAGCCTAACAAAAGAAGAAACAGAACAACACAAATAAACATGTCTAACTAAGTAATACTCATGGTTGCCTCTACTAGTAGTTTCTTGCTTCCCATTGTACCGTGTTTCATCACAGTTTTCCTCACAGCATACTGCTTGTCAACAACTAATCAGATGTTCCATCTAGTTTACTAATTCTTGATCGTACACAGCACGGGTAACTCCTCAAGAAAGCCAGTTCTTGTTACCTTCTATACTACGCTACTTGCAGTACTACTGAGTCTAAGAATTACTGATGTACCACAGCCTATCAGTTCCTGTCTAGTGACCAGAAACAAACAATAGATCTCTCTAAGGGTGACCTGAATAGGAGGTGTAGAAAAATAAAAATTATGGGAGCTGCATGACCTGAATAGGACTGAACAAACCAAGAACACTGTGACATACCATGGTCGTCAGTAACTCATCATCCTTTCCAGCTTTTGCAGAGTTTACACCTAAAAAATATATAAATTATGTTTTATTGTTTACGCGCTCCTACTGTTGCTCTCAAGGATAGTTTACTGTTTTAAACACTTAACAGCTTTATCCTCAGTAAGAATACAGAACCAACATTTCCAATGATGACATTATGTACCTAAATTAAAGTAAAACTAATAGTCTTACTTACATCACAAACTGGGGGGGGTTTTACATGGAGACCTGTACAAATTCAGTAGATGTCCTTTACTTTTGGTCTTTTCTAACTTCTCTTTCTTCTCAAATTTATTTATTTGTTTAAATAATTTTAGTTTCATTACATAAATTAATCAAAGACACTAACAAATTGTGAGCGACCTATCTTTATTGTCCAATTAAATGGTGTTTGCTAAAGAACAGTAATATAGCTATGTTAGCATTTTCCTGCTTAAATGCTTCTGTGCTCAGCATTCAGCATGATCAAAAGGGAGGAGTACAAACATCTCTCTTTACAGTACAATCACATGATGTGTCTTTTCAGTTAAATTAAGCCAAGTAAAAGTTAAATCAATAATTTGGATATAGTAACATCTTGACTATCCCATGAGAGCCCACGTCCCACAAGACAACACTAGCTTTACCACTAGCTTTGCTGTTTGTGATCCGAGCAGTAAAAGCATCAAGATTTCCAGCACTGTCTGTATCACGCTGTGAAACTGCTTTTATGGTGGAATTTAATGATGGTTCAGGCTCATCAGGAAAAGGAACAAATTGATGGGAAGGAAATCCATAGCGCAAAGTCTGAGTCAGCTTCAGCTTGCGGAATCGATTGGACATTCTGCTCCACCAGGACTAGATTGATAGGAAAACATAACAATTTAGTTCCAACTAAAAGAAAGAAAGAGGAAAATAAACGTACAATTAAATTATCCTTACAGTGATAAATATATCAAGGATTTTTTGAGATAAACTACAAAAGCAATGTGAAAGTGGTTTGTAGTTATCAATAAAATCCCTCACCATAACGTGTACGCATAAAATTATTCTCTTTACGTATTTTTCATGTGGCAAACGCACTGCAGTATTTGTCTACACTATCTGAAAATACAAGGTAGATAGATGTATTATGTCAAGAAGAATTGGAAATTTTTACAGGTATGTGGCAAATAATTAACCTCATTAACTGTCAATGTTGTTACCCATTCTTACACTCTCTGGCATCAATGTACAGGCAACCACATTTTCGGCTTTTTACAAGTGTGCACAAAAGTTTATACGCATGAAAGCTTCTCTTTAAACATTTTCAATATTGGTAGCAAACTGGAAGAGCTCTGCTAGTATTCCTATAAAACTGAAGATCCACAACACATACAGTGCTGTTATATGGGTAATAAACACAAACCCTGACAAACCAGAAAGACTATAAACTGAAAAAGTACAAGGCAAGGAAACAGCAGCAAAAACAACACAAAACAACTTAGAGGACTACTGTACCTACAACCTCCATCCATACAGGTATTACAGAAGCAGGAAATGTGCATGTAAGAACCACATTTGCTCAAAACAGAGTTTATCCAAGTATTTACATTAAGTAAAGGCAGACACTATAACATGCTTCAAGCAATTAGTAGGACATTTCTCTAGCCTACATGAGGCCTACAGGCTATATTAGGATGACTTGGTGATGTTCTGTCACAGGCTGAACTTTATGATCTCAGAAGTCTTTTCCAGCATCAGTAATTCAGTGATTCTGTGACTTATGCAAACTGTATTAAAGATTATGTGGCTTGTAGGTAAGCAATTCAGACTAGAAATATTTTCCAATTGTTTCTTAGTAAAGCATATTCTTTCCTTTATGGAACACTTAAAAAAAAAAAAACCACCAAAAAAGTAATGTAAAAGTGATGATACTTCATCAATGCAGCTTTATGTGATATCTAATCCAGGTAACACACTTCCCTAGCTTACTCTTTCTTAGTCATTCCTTCTCACCAAACACGTTTGTCTCTCTCCTTCGCATTTAACGTTTTTCACCTTCTTACTGGTATCTTTCCTCCCAAATAGAGCAGAAATAAGTAATATAAATTGTAATCTTACTCCCTCTAAATCAATCCTTCTAGCAGATAATCATTAAAAAGACTTTAAAGCTGCACAGAGCATTAGTAATGGATAGAGTTCTCAGACCTTTGTATCTCTTTGGAGCCATAACTAATAAAGATTTACATTACTTTCAGCAACAAAGACCTGACGGAAAAGCCAAGTGAGACAAATAGTTTTGAGAAAGCAGTAAAACCCACATAGTTGAGCATTTATTCACCTTTCAAAAGGAACTGAAAGGACAAAAATATCCATCTAGTTTTAACAGAGTACAATGAGCTTACAAAAGAGACTGGTTGCACAATGCGGCTGCAATCCAACCTGTTGTTGATTTGTATTCCATACAGACAAAATCTGTTCTGATAATCTCCTATCTGAGTAACTGCACTCTTAAATAGGTTCAGCTAAACTGATACTGAAATTGTATCACAGCACATAACAAAACTCATACAAAAATAACCACTCGTTGCTTCACAGTTGAAACTGCAAAACGGATTTGAACTAAAGCTGAACTTTAAATGATCTTTAAAGTTCACATCAACAATAGCCTGGAAATTACTACGTGTGTTTCCAAGACTCTGATATTTATACTAAAAACATGAGATCATGGTCTCAAGGAAATTCTGAGGTACACCATAATCAAGAATTATTCACCTAAATAAACAACAGCAACAACATCAAAATCAACTTAATAGTTTTTCCTTCTTTTTCACAAGACAGCGTAAGTCACACTATCTTTGTTCAAGTGGCACGCTTTTGTTCTGACCCTGTCTGGTTTCCCATTGGACTACCAGCAATTTCAAGTCAAGGACGCAGCACATCAGAGGACATGTAAGCCTGAACTGCACATTCTTCCACTCTTCACACTGAAATGTCTGCTGTGATATTCTTAATATTCAATAACTATAGCGAGTTTCCATTCATGATTCACAAGAAATCTACCCTCTGTCATACAGGCAGATGAGATGCAGCTTCTCCATCTAGAGTATTTTCAAGCACATTGAAGATTCAGTTTCCTCCTACACCATCCTTCTGTTTCTTAGTTTAAATATGATAGAAGAACTGCAGTTCTTCTATCTTCATACTTCTGTCTTCTAAATATGACAGAAGTACTGCTGCAGTTCTTTTATTGAACAAACACATAAATACACATTTTCTCACAATGCTGATACCAATCAAATGTCTGTAATACATTCATTCCAGTTAAACACAAAACAAAACAAAAATTATCAATGAGTATATAAACACTGCACTAAAACTGAAGTACACTTGGATTTCAAAGGCAGGTTCAAAATTTGTATCATGATAGAAATTCAGTTCCAAACTTAGGGACATGTTCTCTTCCATCACTTAATTACAATATCTGTTTCTAGGCACTGAAATGCTTTGAGGTAAATTGTTCTATAAAAAAGTCTCCCTTTTGCGTTGCCATCTGACTAAAAGAAATCTGAACACATGCTACATTTCATAAAATCTGGAAGTGCTGTCAATGACAAATTCAGAATACACAGCCCCCCCACCCCAAAAAAAAAGATGCAATTACATATTAAATCACAAATACTTCTTAGCAATGAGTCACTCCATACATTGCAGGAAACAATGCACTGGTTAGTTATGAAGAGGAACTACATTTACCTTTAGACCTCCTTTGTCATCTGGCAACATTGGAACATTTAAGGACTGTCTACTTCTGGAACAAGGCATAGACGATCTGCTGTTCAATTTATTCTTGTCTTTGTCTACCTGCATGCATGCAGATGCCAGTAACCGGACAAGCTCTGTATCTAAAAGAAAACATCTAAAAGTAAGACAACATATAGTCTGTTTTGCTTTCCCAAATTATGACTGACACAATGACACTTTCCCTATAAATCCCACGTAAGTAGGAACTAAGCAGATGAATTCCCACACCTTGTTTCTGGACCTAGAGTTCCCATGTCTTCTCCATACATGGTGGGCTGCAGTCTTACCATCACCTCTCTAAAGGTAGTTATCAATATAAACAAGCATGCTAGTCAGCTGACCAAGTGAACTGCCTCCTCTCACACTTTGTGTAAGTTAAGAATGATATTGTGATGCTCCTTTTTCTCACCTGACATAGAAGAGAGAAGAGAAAAATGAATATTCTTTCTTCAAGTGTAGGTTGCAGAAAAGAAGCTTGAAATAAAATCCCAAAGAGAAAGGAGATGCTCAGCCTGGACAATGAAGGGACTGAAAAGACATAAGAAAAAAGGTAGACAAAAAAAGTAAGGAAAAAAGAAAGGAAGAGGAAGGAAAAAAACCCATGACAGGAAAGGAGAAAAAATTACTCAGTAAAAGTCTATTGTATACAGAAGTCGAGAAGATTTCAAAGGGCAGACAGAACCGACACCTCCCCCTCTCTCTCTCTCTGTTTATATATGCAGGTAACAACTAATTTGTTGTGTGACAAGTTAGTTATACAGTAATACACCACACTTTTACATGTTTTCATTTTTACAGATTCCTAGCATTAGTGATCTCTTTTGGATATGGGAAAGTTACGTGCTAATCTCTGAAAATACCAGGAGAACACAAACATTAATTCCATCATCTGTACTAAGTTTTGGCTTCAGATGAAGCACTTCAGGTACCAAGCAAGGTCAACAAATTATTCAGGTTAAACAATCCACAACAAAAAACAAGCATGTTTCACTCATGTCTCCTCAAAACATGCTGCTTTTTTGAAAACACTCCATAAAAACAACCTAAATCCTGAAGTGTGATTTATTCTCAGCCTTTACAGACCTAGTGGGATGTTCAGCCAGGAGTTCACTAGTTTTGATCAGATCGCACTCTCTTTATCCTGCCCCTTTACTGCTGCTTACCAAGTCCAGTTCATAGCTCCGTGCTAATGACACTACAGAATACCTGGGCCCCCAGTGTCAAATACCACTGCACTTGTCCTGGTGACCCAAACACCACATTTCAGAGAATCTTCAGAAAAGAAACACAAGAGGAATGCATACATCTGTTACTTCAGGCAGTATCCTTTCTTGATCCAGTGCAGCCCAGCCCTCTGAGAGTACTTCAAGCAACCTTAATCTATTTTGTAGACTGGAAGGATGGTTATCTGTTTAAGGTGTACATTTCCCCAGTCATCCTCAAAAGAACATACCTGGATCGTTCAGCAGCATTATCAGGTCAAAAGCCGTGTATCCATTTTTTGCACGAAGATTAACGTCAGCTCCTTGATTTAACAAGTATTTTACAACATCTTTGTTTCTTGAAGGGAAGAAAAAAAGCATTGGTCATTTAAAAACAACAAACAAAAAAACAAACCTTAACACTCTTCCATCCTTTTATACCTTTGCTTCTCAATGACAGATCAAATTGTTACCTTTCCTATAGGTAACCAAATCGAAAATTTGTTCACAAGCTGTTCAGAAGCCTTTGCTATCCATTAGTGTAACTCACAGTGAGTAAACAATCAACATGAAGAAAGGCAGCCTTAAAAATACAATTTGAATAATCAGCTGCTTAAACTGAACCTTTGGAACTGACTCTGGAATTTGTTGCCAAACACCCTGCCAATGAAATGCCACTGATGCCTCGGGCAAAAAAAAACAATTATGGAAAGACAAAAATCAGGCCAGTGGTCATCATACAACATTGCTAATATTTCAATGCAACTTTGTATTCAGAGCAGGTAAGAAACTGCATTAAGAAAAGCTAAATTGCCTGAAGATAATTTATAAACTCTAAACAGTACTTCACTTTAATTAGAGATATAAATTACATAATTGAGAAGGCATATTACCTCATCCTGGAGGTATTAAAATGCAAAAGCAATCAGCATTAATTGACAACCAACACAAACACCTTCTGACAAAAGCTCATAAAAGCTAGCTGCATAAAAGGAACTAGCCATTCCACTCCCATTAGCCTCTCTGCCCACTCATACACTGGAATAAATAAGCAGAACTTGCCTCGTGAATTACAAATAATACTGTAACTCAGCCTAAGAAATAAGCAAATGGAAAACCAAACTTGTGTTCAGCGGAGACTCACCCCACATAAAAACAAACCCTGACACGCATCAGCAAAACAGAGCAAAAATATTCTTAAACAGCAATAGGTGACTGCAAACTGTGAGACTGAAGCCAACAAACAGGTATCAATCTCTCCACTTCAGAGCTTATCATATAGACAAAGGTTTCACTTCTGAACTCAAACCAGATAAAATCAACTTAAAATGGAGGAGGAACATTACTCCTTTCTTCTAACACAAATTAGTCTTCTCCTCACCATGACTCTTCTGTATACTTCCCATTACTTCTCTTCCTTAAAACTGTGTCATTCTCCAATCCTGCTTTCCATTCCTGCATCTTGAGGACACACAGACAGAATCCATCAACGTTCCTGGCTCACACAGACCTTGCTCCTTCAAACCTGATACTCACCACAACACTGAGAGAGGGTAAGCTGAGGCTCTGCAGAGGCTAAAGACTTCCAGTTGTTAAGAAAATTCACAACTGGCCCACACTGACCAAGGAGAAAGGCTAAGACACAAAGTATAGAATTACAGAAGTGAATATTCTCATGCATAAGATGTCCCAGCCAAATTCGGGTGCCCTGAATGTAGTTTTACACAGAGTTCTTGCACACCTCCAGCATTTAGGTACAACATAATCTGACTAATCACTAATATTCACTAATCATAGTAAAACCCTGCAAAGTAATTACATTTCTGCAGCATTCATGCTGCTTGTCTATTAATCCAGATGTCCCTACAGTCAGTCTTGTTAGTTCTCTATGACACAAGAGAGCACTGGGAGGGTTTCAACAAAGTGTCAGAGGAGCTGTGATGCTTGCATTATCTTGGTCACCTATGGGAATCTTTTATACTTCATGGACAGCAATAACCGTCCAAGGAGCCAAGTTCTTATTTTCATGGCTGGGATGTCCTTCTTGTTCCTTCTACTGAGCCAATGTCCTCTAGTTTGCTTTACTTTCACACCAAAGTAATGTCTACGCCACTCCGAAGGGAATTTTCATAACACAGCCCTCCAGGAAACTGAAAGGGCAATGTCTGAACACTTGCAGCACTCATCTGCGCTCTGCGCTTCCACAGTAGAGTGCCCAAGTACCACAATAGGATACATCAGCAGCCCTCCTGCACATCACTTCCTGCTGGCCACCTCCACTCCAGCTGTGTGCTGGGGCGGCTGCTGTGATTGCGTAAAATGACCACACCAAAAAAACTGATCTTCACTACCGTTAGTACTGCACTGGTGACGAAGCAAAGAATCTTATCTTAGTAGATGTCACAAATTACTTCAGAAAAGTTGTCACTGCTTTGTAAGACTTGATTTCTGTGATTTTCACCTTTGTTGCACTTTCATTGTCAACAAATCAGTGAGATTTGTTGACTAAAAATAAAAGCTGAAGCAGAACATCTGCACTTGTACAGTCAATATGAGTATTACCAGGCAGCACAGTGTATCTTCATCTTACTGAGGGCCTTGTCCACAACAACGGAGACAAAGCTCACACTCCTAAACTAAATACCCTGTATTCAGACAATGCCAAGTGTATGATGGAGAACATGGTGAAGTGCCAGGCCAGTTTCTGGAGTCTGACTCTTTAGTGCCTAACTGCATTTATAAAGTAGCCTTAACAGAAAATGACAAACCTTCCTTGAGCAGTTGCATTTCAGAAAATTTCATGAAAGCTAAAGGTTGAAGAGAAAATAAGAATGATTCTAAGACAGGAAAATATGGCACACAGCAAGCAGGGTGATTGCCTTGAAGTTTCAGAACCCGAAGTAGGCCTATAACCCTGGCAGGGGGCTGATACTATCTTTCAAACCACTAAAAAACATCACAGGATGGATGTTGAAATCTGCACCAAAGCTCACAGTGCTTGCCTAGAGCACAATGTCCCCAGCAATTATTGAGCAAGACTACAGTTCCCAGATGTGCCACTCATTCTGAAATTCAAACAGCTCTGCTCTGAAAAGCTGAGGGCAGTGCAAGAGTCATGGAAAACTGAGGTCACAAGGTTCTGAGTTTCTTGAGAGACTTCTGTGCTTCCAGAGTCAGTTTCAAAAACTTTTTTCTGTTGGGATGTAAGAAGAACGACACTTCCACTACTGCTAGACCCAAAGACAGTATGTATCTTACCCATGGTATGTGGCCTGCATTAGTGCCGTCCAGCCGTGAACATTGTCCTGTTTGTCAACATTAGCATTTTTCTCAACCAGGAGCTGAACGAGGGGAAGCTGTCCAGTTACAGCCGCAATCATTAATGGAGACGCACCATCCACATTGCTAATATTGACCTGGCTTGGGTCTTCATCAACAATTTCTCTAACCAGCTGAAAATTTCCTGCAAAACAGTGAGAGAACAATTTGCACACACAACAGAGAACCACTTGGTCACTGAACTACTGTTTAATTTGATTTGCTGACATTGGTCTACATTTAGTGGACTTAAGGACATGAAAAATAAGTATGAGAGCATCTACAACACTACAGCTAAATATCTACACTGATCTTTAGTCTTGCAGTTAAACCAATACATCTTATCTTTCCAGGTTACACAAATCTGTGACCTACACACAAGGCTTATTTTCCTTACCTGTACACTTACAGTACAACAATATTAGACCAATGAACAACTCAACCATAAAGGTTGCATAAAGTGCAGTGCATCTCACAAGGGAAGACACAAGTAGGGAATATTTAGATTAAGTTGTTTCAAGATGATATCATGCAAGGAAAACTGATGATGCAGGACTAAGAACCCTGGTCCATTTCCGTAAGCTCAAGTCACAGAAAGCAACAATTTTATAATCAAAGAGAGTGGGTACAGAGGCACTCTAAAAAGTGGTGGTGGTCAGCTCTGGCCTTGAGCAGGTAGAACAAAATCCTACGTCACATTGACTCTTAAGTTCCTCTTACAAAGGTAGTTCACAGATTCCAGAAATCTCTACTGCTACAATTCCACAACCTCCTAAGGAATTATCTGGTCTCAACTTTATTATATTCAGTAAGGTTGGGTTTCTTTAAAGAACTACAACATATTTCTAGTTCTTTAAAAGGAAATCTCATATTCAGTTTCCACATAAAGAGGCTGGTATATGCCTAATTCTTGTCTAGATAATGAAAAGCATGACAAAATATGCTAATGGAACATATTTTAAACAGGTATGGTTCTTTTATAAATCTTAATAAAGGTAGGAACAATCACTCTTTAAAAATGCATGAGGCATTCAGGTTATCCTAAGCAGAGAGCTTAACTCATCCACCTCCCTGACCTTCTTGATGATGTAACGCAGGCAAAACCAGGCAAGAAGATGAAAAAAGATCTCTGACTGAATATGTACCATTGCAAAAACAAAGGCAAGAAGCAGCAAATCATCCAGTGCTATGCAAATGGAAAAACTCACACTTTTAAAAAATCCTTCAGATGGTAAACTGCTTCATGTCACAGGATGCCTTGTGTTCACAGGCACATTTTCCTTGGAACACCAGTCAGAATCTCAGACAAACCCTGCAGGCACTTGATTGTGCTTACTGAAACCATGCTACTCAGCTCATTTACCAAAATAGTAAAGACAGAAAAGCACAGAACTACTTTATGTCCCACCTGAGTAGAAAACCACAGGTGGTTTTTATAACACAGAGCTGCATCACAGATTTTGTTAAACAGAAACCATGGAACCTACCGAGACTCTAAAACTGACTTTGAACTCTGGCCTGAACACTTGTTAACCTATTGAAGTGATTTTTACAGTGCTGCCATCCATAGCCAGGTATTTCGGAAGCAAACCCATAAAGAGCATGCTGAGCAGCATTAATTTGGCTCTCCCACTAAGACTCTTTCCGAATCAGCATGATCATCTGTAACTCTCAAACTAGAAAGAAGGGTAGCTGAACTCTTAACAGACCTGAGGCTACAGGTTTTGGTAGCTTATGTGTGAAAAGTCACCATTAAAGAGAGAGCTCTCAGTACTGCTACCACTTCTTTCTTCTGCCTGTTTCCAATTGTGGTAGCCTGAAAAGCCATAAAGTTCCTCAGAAGGTGACTTACAATGTTTAACTGAAAAGCAACTGTTGTTCCAAACCCAGGATGAGACCTGAATACTAAGGCCAAGCTTGACCATTTAAAACAAAACTCTAACTTTTCAATAGGAATGCAACAACACTAAGACTTGGAAGACAATTGTGAATTTAAAGACATTCCTGAAATCCATTTGGTTCAGAAAAAAAAAAAATTGCACTTTCCTTCATAAAAAAATAATTTACAAATAGCAATGATTTTAAAAACCCTAAAAAAACCACCAGAAACTGTGAAAGCTGCTATCTCAGCACTTCTTCAAATTGTAGGTCCTTATTAAAAATGATGCAGTGAGTCATACCCAAAGGCTTCATGATTATGTTGCAGTCAGGAATGGGTACATGGACAAGAAAGCTGGGATAAGAGGTAACTGTGCTTGACTCCAAAGCTTACTTATTCTGTATGCACGTACCACATTCAGGACAGACAGAGCCAGCTGTCGTTGCTCAATAATCAAATTTGCTATGCCACAGACACAGAAAACACAACTCCAGTAAGGATTACTAGGCCCACTGCACAAACAAGGTTGTACTACCAAAGCTTCCTCATTGTTTGAGCATTTGAGCCCCTAGTAACTGCTGACTGACTGGAGAAGGGACCCTGCTTTAGGTTTCATGGGACACCTTTCATTATTTCACTGGACATAAATCTCTATGGGAATGACACCTTCTAATATTTGAAAAAAATAGTTCCATCAGGAGCCTCTCTTGACTTTTTTTTTTACCATCTATACAGCTGGGACTGCTGACAATGGGCTAAAGATGCTATCAAATAGCTGAACACATTTCAATGTCAAAATAACAACTATAAGAGCAGAAATCAGATAATGTTCAAATACTGAATCTCTGTAACCTGCCAAAGAGATTGCGAACAGGGTTGAGAGCTCTCACCTGCGACACTCTTAGGAACCTCAGCACAAAGTGAATAGTCTCAATACCCATGCCAAAGCCATTACATTGGCCAAAGAAAACAGCTTGCCATCCATCAGTGGTGCAGAGTCTGGATCACATTTATAGCAACAGAATAGCACTGACTCTATTTGCCATGTACAGTTTCAGCAGTTCTGTGCTCATGAAAGTCACTCTTGCTCGTGACAACAGGCAAGATCTGAGACTTTTCCTAAAGGAACTTTAAACAGCAGTTACAACACCTACATGGAGAAGAGGCAATACATATATTTTCATACTTCAAGTTGATGAGGAAGATCACACTAAAGGTAGCATGGTCTTTTAATAACTGAAACTAGCATATCAGATCATTCTGACATGAAGGGCACAACCAGGATTTCACAAAGATTTTCTTTTATTGGAATGCGAAGAAAAATAAACTGTAGAAATAAGTAGGGGGAAAAAAAAGAAAAACCTGAAGCAATGTAAAACCAGAACACGTCTCTCTTTCCCATGTTAGAAAAACAAACATATTCTGAAATGAGAACCAAACGTGAAAGGAGAATCCTGTCAGCACTTACCCAGTTTCAAAGCATTAAATACATCAGGTTGCCTCTTTTCTGTATCTGGAAGATACAGAAATATTTCTATTAGCAATCATTAAAAAACAAAAATTTTAATTAAGGTTTTTATAGCAAAAAAACTATGTTGAATTTGCATAAAAGTACTATAAAACATATATTTAGGCATACATTTAGTAAGAATAAAGTAAGCACTGATAACCTTTCTATTCCCCTTGTGAAAAATGACTCATCTGTATGGTTCCTACAGAGCTAAAGCTACAAACTGTAATAAAGCACCAATAAAGCTTTTGACTTTACACTCCATTCTCTATCAGGAAATTGTATTTAGAGACTTCTGAGATTCCTGCCTGGAAGACCAAAATATTAATTAGAGAACCACAGTATGATTCTGTGGTTTGCTGTAATCTTCTGTACCAAAGCAAACACTCAAGTAATACAGGACTATTTTGAAAGATAACTCAAAAAGGGGTTTACATGCTATCCAGTTTTTATTTCCTCTTCAGAACTGCCAGGTTAATTTGTGAAGCTCACAACAAAAAGTGATGGCTTAAGTACACAGCGTTAGTAGACATTAGCACAGTATAAATATGTATCCTTCAGCTCCCAGATCACCACTTCCATAATAAGAACTGTAATCATTGCAAATTTTAATATTTTGAGTGAATAATCATTCCTTTCACATGGCTTAAAAAGTATTTGGAACTGCTCACACTATCTAAGATGAGGAAAAGTTAGTGACATATTTTTCACCTTACATACAAGCCAGAAAAATATATCCTCCTCCATCTTCCCCAGCATTACTGGCACTACAGAACCAATGGGGTAAGAAGACTTTAAGAAAAACAAGGAGACATTCAGAAATTTCCCAAGCCAAATACTGTTATTTCTATGACAATACAAAAAGGTTAATATTCATAGCCTGACTCCAAATGAAGTAATTTTAAAATGCTGACCAAGAAGAGCAATTGCTGGAAAGAAAAAAAATACCCCAACAAAACATACACAGCAAAACACAACCATGAGAAACTCTTATTTCAAAACCAGGAAAGAAAGGAGTGGGTTTTACACTTTCTCCTGGTTCAGAAACTGCTTTTGTAGAAGGACCTGTGTACAAGCTCACTACCGGAAAACAGATTTCAAAAGACTAGTTTAGGACCAGACTCCGTACTTGTGTGAAAATCCTGAAGTGAGGCAACCTCAAGGAGCAGGAGACCACAAGGAGATGCCACAAGGAAGGACGGCCATCCAGGTAAGCCAAAGCAAGGACAGGGACAGAACGCAGGCAACACCCAGGCTGTTTCACTAGTTCCAAGTTTGCTTCTAAAAAAAGTCCTGAGAAGAAACATACCTTCTTTTGGGAGGCAATTTGCCCTATCTATGGCAACACAAGTTCCTTTTCTGCTGCCGTGTATGACAAAGGATCTTTCTCCCACCCAGGGCAAACCAGAGTACAGCGCTAGACGACTGAAGCCATGGTCAAAATGTAATGCAGATAGAGGTGTGGAAGCTTAACATTTTTACCTCCCGTCTCTGCTCCAAGTAGTTACTACCCTTCTGCAGATGGAAACTTCCCTCAGCAAAGGTGACAGGAACACTCTCTGCTTTAAACAAGGCCACTCTCCTAGCTCAAACACACATTTTCATACTTTCTGTTGTATTAATAGAGAAGATTTTCAAGACTCATCAGGCCAACTCTGCCAGCACACACATGCTGTACGTGCAAACTCATGGGTGAGGTACAAAGATGCACTGGTGCATCCCCAGGATGTCTGCTTCTCTCTGTGTGTTCTAACCAACTGATGACTATTCCTCAGAGACTGGTCATGAGCAAATGTCTCAAATGCCTGTAGACAGCTGGTTCTGTCTGGCTGTATGAAAGGCTGAGCTCCTACTTAACCTATGAGTCAACCTCTGACTAAGTCAACACCTTCTCTGTAGCAGAAACAAATGTCAGATTTTTGTCCTTGCTTCTTAAAGTACAAAGTAAATTTGAAAGACCAAATGGAAGTGAAAATTAAAAATTTTGAGGACTGCAGACATTTCTCCCCAGCCTAATTATGTAATTAGGTCATATTTAAATAAGCCAGTTTGGGCAACAGAAATGGCAGAGCTTTAAGCAGACTATGACACCTTACAGGTTTTCTGCCACCATGGCTGGATGAGGGGTACCACCTGGAAAAAGTTCTTTCTAGGGCTCACCACAGCCTTAGATTTCATGATGAGTACCCCAAACCTGAAAAACTCCAAACCTCCCAGCACTGGTCTGCATCATAAAGCACAAATACCTTCAGAAAGTCCTCAAACAGTCACATGCAGAGTAAAGTCTCAATCTCTGAAATGACTTACTGACATTCAAATGTCCAACCCAAATGCTCTGACTGCAGGTTGTTTCTGTTACTATAAACAAAGGTCTGGAAAAGGAAAGTGGAAATGTCCTGGGAGAGAGATGTGCAATATATAAATTTAGTTTTTAAAAATGTTTTACAAAGATTTCAAACTGACAAGTGACAGCAAATAGGTTTATCTTCAGTAAGAATAAAAAAAACCTACAAAATTACGCACAAAGAATCCTACCAACATAAAATAAATCTGCTTAGTAATTAAAAAAACTTAGAAAATAACTGGCAAAGACACAAAACACATTCAATCAGGACAGAATTCTGTATGGTACTGGATATACTTGCTAAAGCTAAAGGAAAGTTTACTCACACCTTTCTAACTTTTCAGATCCCTTAGTGCAAGACACTAGCTCTCTCTACAAAATCCTGTATTTCTTACATTCTTCCTCACTCATGGCTACAACTCTATGACCATCGCACATTCTTCAGTGCACATAACAAATGCATTACAAGGCAAAGTTAAAAACCACAAATGTATCATATTTTAACTTCACTTTGAGATTTGCATTGAAATAATGTTATTTCAATCTAGTTTTGTCCATACACAATCAGTGTGCCATATTCACATATGAAGCAAGGAGGTTGCTCATAAATTCTGTGAAGACCTGAAGTTAATTAAGTATTCCTCTCTCCTGCAAGGAACAGAAAAGTAGGGGACGTGCTGACTTGTTATTCATCCACATTAATACTTGGTTTTCTCAGAATACACAATCCACTACCAATGGACTTTGAGGAGGTTTCACATAGTCAGTATTAGAAGAATATTAATCTGGTTTTCTGAACATCACAGGCCTTGTATGTGATGCCCAATGAAGACAATCCAGTGATGAGTTTGGAAAGCTATTCAACCTTGATTGCAACTAGTAGAGGTGTGTGATCTCTAACAAGTCACTCCTGATCTACAAAACGTAACATAAATCTTATTTCCCATTCAGATTCTCCTAACTTTAAACTCAGTTTGTTCATTTACTTGGCATATAAAAAGGCTCCCCAGTATTGGACATCCTGTCCTTAACACAGACACTTAATTAATCACACCTCTTAACCACCTCCTCATGAGACTAGAGAGATTGGGTTTCCTCTGTCTCTCCTCACACAGCACTTCTAGAATTCATATCTTTCAGGGATTTTCTGAGTTTGACATAATCCTTTCTTTGATATGCTACTCGGACTTTTTATGCCCATTTCAGGTGGGCCTTTGTCATTTTCCTCCGAAACAAGCACCTGCATCACATGTTTTAAAAGCAAAAATCATTCAAAACATTAAAATGTTTTAACACATTTCACATTATTACTATCGCAGGATGGGAATCTTGTCACACAAACCAGGAGGTCATGTGCTGATGTAGAACATTCCTGCCTCATCCTGTGGTAGGTGTACCTACTAAACATTTTCAAAAAAGCCTAGTCACAAATTATAAAGAACACCATGTATGTAAAAAATAACCCTTTCTGTTCCTAAATACACAATCAAAACTTCCAGAAAGCAAAACACTAATGCTCCATACCTGCCTGAGGTCTGATTGTTGTAAGAGATTCCAAGTAGTCCTTCATGTCTTTGTGTTTGAAGTCAACAGAGATTTCAAAAGGTGTTTTATGTAGTACACTCAGGTGATCAGGATTGGCACCTTTCTCCATGAGCTGCTGTGCCAAGCTCACCTTTCCACTAACCGCTGCCAGCATTAAAGGACTCCAGCCCATAGTTTTCACGGTGTAATTACAATCAGCTCCCCAGTCCAATAACAGACGTACCACTGCCTCATGTCCATGCTGAGCAGCTGCCATTAGTGGAGTGATATCAGGCAGGTCATCTCTGCTGCTGTTAAGTACACTTGTGCTAAAGTGGTCATAATTGTCTACAAAAGCTCCAGATTCCAGCAACAACTTCACCATGCTGACATGGCCACCTCTGGAGGCCATTGTGAGGACACTGGCTCCTAATTTATTTTGTGCGTTGAGATCAGCACCATTCTCTAGCAAGATGTGAGCCACACTTAGATGTCCAAACCTTGAGAGAAAGAGAGAAGAAGAAGAGTTAATATCTTGGATGGTAGAGACTTCTCAGAGAAAACCGGCATACTCTGAATATGGAAAATTTTGTTTCCAACAAGGCCTGTTGACGGTAAGTGGGACCATGTACACATCACTGAATGTGACAGTGCTCACCTTACCGGATGGGTGCAATCAGCACCCAAGGACTGAAAACTAAACCATTCCACACGTATCAGGGACCACCAGGCACCTACTTTAGAGAATGTGCTGGTCAAAGTGGCAATGTGATAAACTCATTTTCAATTTCACGACAACCTGTCACTTTCATACACCAAAGAACCACTTTCATTCTCTTATTTCCAGGCTTGTATCCCATTCAAGAATCAGTTTGTTTGCAGAGATCTTAAGTACCCTCCTTACCACTTAGTACATAGAGTAAAAGTTTATTGTCAATGCTAAAAAAAAAACAACCAGAGACCCCCACCCACCCTTTCATGAACTGGGAAGCAAATCCTTCGTATTTGCATCATCCCTTGCTCTCCATTTGTGAGCCATCAACAAATATCCATGGTGGAAGAAGGTTCAGAGAAGAAAAGCACATGCCCATTAAGCTCAGAGAACACGAGCAGTGGCCACAGCTATTATAAGCTTCTCAACACAAAGAGGGCTGGAGGGTGACCTTTTTCTGAAAGAAACATCAGAGTGGGACAACTGGCTGCATGAAGAGGCTTCTCTAAAACAATCAATAGAAAATATAATCCTCCTGACTCAGCCAGACAAGCATGGGGAAAGCATCTACAACAGGTGAGCCAAATACACAGCACCAAAACTGAGCAATCAATGAAATAACTTGAGCTGCCTTACAGCCACATATTCCTCCCTGGCAACTGGGGACACCCAGCACCATGATGGTGAGAAGACACAGGCGTGCTGTTTGTCTTCTACTATGATTTCAGGAGATTGCCGTATCCCTAGGCTAAATTACGGTCCTGTGTGACATCAAATATCTGAAAACTTAGCAGTAAGGCATGAAACCTTCCTTGTGTGGAAAGTCTGAAAGAACTTGGTCAGAGCATTGAACTGTGACACCAGTTTCACCACTAACCCAGCTCCAACATGACTTGACTAATAGAGGCTCTGACAGTTGGACAGTAAGCAAAAGACAGTCATGCAAGTCATACACACAGACAGCAAGCCAGCCATAAGAAAACGGAAACTCTTTATAATTCCCACTTTTTAATAAACATGGTACACTGACAACACGTGCATTCTGTGCCCCCGCTGCACATATCATGTGTTACTATATGCTCGTACAGTGTTTAACACAAACTTTGAAATAGAACGCAGCCTTTGTTCACAGCAGCAAAGCAAATGTCATTTAGGGAAATCTACTAGAACTCTACTAACTCTACTAAGAGTAGAGATGAGGCCAAACCTCCCTAGTTATCTTTTAGAAAGTACAGCTATGGAAGAAAGCCTGAGGAGCCTTTCTAGTCTCAAGGTCTATCCTAGTTACCTTCATTGCGTCACACCAGTAAAGCCTGTGGATCCTGCACACATGATTAATTTTATGCTTATGCTACCTCCTGTCCCATTTCAACAAAACCAACCACTGCCAGAACATTAACACTATATAGTTCAAAACCTACATATACACAGAGTGTAAAAACTATGTGCACATGAAAATGCACATGGTGTACAAACACTGCTTCCTTCTTGGTTATCCATTAAAAAGGAAAAAGAAACGTACTCTCCCACTTTAGGCATTCTCCACGGGTTTCAATGACATCAACAGTACTTTTCAAATAGCACCAAGTAATTTCTTCAAACCAGTAGAGGGTTACAGTGACAAGTTTCTGAAGAACAACTGTACGGTTTTCATTAAGGAGGAAAAAAATTTGAAGAAACAACAAAATCGTTGAACCTTGTCTTCCTTGTTCTTACTGGGAAACCAGCTGCGTGACTCATTGTTTGGGAACTTTCTATGTGCTTTAACTGAAAAGAGAAATGTTGACTTTGAAACAGATCCTTTTCTTCCAAGTATTTTAAACTGTTATGAAACAAAAGAAAGAAAACCCATGCACATTTCTCATCTCAATTAAGCATTATTACAGGAAAGCACTGCCCTTGCAAAACACGTCTGTAAAGTCAAGACGTACTTGTTGAAGTTTGGGCTTATCTTTACATATAAAGACTACAGAGACCTCCCACAGCGGGTTACACAAAGCACAGCTTCACCGACGCAGAAAACAACCCAGTTTTGTCATTAAATTCTCACCAATGATTTTCCATATCCTCCAGCAAGGATTGGGGAAATACGGAAAAGCCAAGTGAACTGAATTGTTTCCGTCTGCTGTCATTATGTCGGGGGTGACTTCAACAGCTAGAGAAGGCACACACATACCAAAAATCTTAAAAAAAGCTAAAGAAGTAAGGGTGTGCACACACTGTACTGCCACAGAGAAAAACTGCGGAGAGGTGTTTCCACGCTCAGGTTACCTCTGGCTGTGATTCTGCACAGGCTTGACTCAATCACAACGAAGAAGTTAAACCCACAGGCTCGGCACAACACTCACCCAACCTGGAACTGACCAACCCCTCCAGAGCTACCTCCGGGGCAGGAACAGGTGCCCGCTGGGCTCCCCGCTCCATCACCCCCATTCACAGACCGCGGCCTAGACAACATGGCGGGTCCGCTGCCCCGCCTGCGGCCCCGCGGCCCCGCCTGCGCCGCGCCCGCCGACGACTGCCCCGAGCCCGCGCTGCTGCGCGCCGCCGAGAGAGCTCCGCACTTCGCGGGGGACGACTTTGCCCACGCCGGCCCCGATCTCGGCGTGCAGCTCGCCTGCGACGTCCGACCAGGTGCGGGACAGCGCCCGACGGGAGCGGGTGGGCGGCCCGGGACGACGTGGGCTGTGCCGTGATCCTGCCCGCAAGGGCACGGCAGAATCTCTCGCTTTGGGAGAATTGGGAGGCGAATCTGGCACTGCTGGAATTGCAGCCCTCGGTGACCTTCACCCCCGTTCATCTCCCCTCCTCCCGCACAGGAGACCCGCTGCAGATGAACCAAGGCAAACCCTGTTTCTAAAAAAAAAATTAAGACCCTCTATCTGACTCTCTTTCTTTGCAGTTTGGTATTTAAGGGGGTTTTAATTTATAGCAACATCATACAAAGCTTCAGAGGAGTGTTGTGCGTGTCCCGCACCCTGAATGAATGGACTGGTGCTGTTGGGAAGTTTCTGACAAATTGTCTCACTCTAATAGCCAGAAAAAAACCCGACAACCCTTAAAACCAAAAAAACTCCCCAAAGAAATTGCAGAGCCTGTTTCAATGCACATCATTCAGAGCATGTGTCTGCCAACTGATGGGAGCACAACCTCTGGTGAGTTCAGTATCCCTGTAGGAAGCCAGGGTTATACTCATGGGTCAGCAGAAGGTGTTAGGTAATTGCCTGGGATATGTGGATTTACCCACATGAAAAGCACCAGCAGATTTTTAATGACCACAGAGCAGTTTGGATTGTGGTTTAATGCCTTAACTGAAATATATAAAATGCATGAGGAAAAAATGCATGAGGAAGGATGATTAATTTTATTCCCCATTGATGTTAAAAGCTGATGGAAAGCACAAAGAGGAATCTCATTTAAACTTTGTTGCATCTGTGGGGCTAATCTAAGGGTTGTGGCTGCTGGAACACATGCCAAGCCTCGTGGCCAGCGTCCACTTAGCAAGGTGATGTCTTCTCCAAAGCAGACTCCAGCACTTAGTGGTGATTCCAGTCTCGAGGCTCTTTCTCCAAACATGCTCTTATTCTTCGGCTGTCTTTAGAGGATCTGGATCAATCTGTGCTGCCCAGTCTCCAGTACTGTCAGCACTTCCAACTAACCTGGTGAGTTACATGCACACCTCCTAAGCCTTAGGGTTGGGTCATCTGTCCCCTCTGATGTGGGTTGAGGGAAAATGGAATAGGGGAAATTAAAGCAAAAGGGTTGGAAAGTGCAGATGCTGGGGATTTTGAAGACTACAGAGTTCACTGTACTCCAGCATTGTATTCTCTTTGCAGGTTTGGTGCCAGGTGAAGGCTTGGAGGAACAGAAGTGTGGTTTCCCTTAACAAAATCCTTGAATCCTTCAAGAATGGACTGCCTTATGGCTAGAAGCAGTCATGAATTTGTGCATCCATCTCCTTCCTGGGCTGGAGAGAAGAGTCTCGTATACTGGTGAGAAAGCAGTGCCTACTAAACTGTGTCAGCATGGAAACACACAGTGGAACACACGAGTGTCTCTCTGTGAGAGACGGTTTTCAGATGAGGACAGCTGTACTCTCAGAAGCTCTTCCCTCTCACTGGTTTTGTCTTGTGGCCAGCAAGTGATACTGGTTAGTGCCAGACCACATGCAGCAATCATGGCTGCAGTTGGTGTGGGTAAGACCTGATGTGGAACTACATGTTTTGCTCGTTCCATCGGCTGGACCCATGCCTTCACAAGGCAGCTTTCTCTCCTGGGAATGGAAGAATAACATTGGATTCATCATCATCTTGAAGAAATTCTGCGTTATCTGCATCAGGAACGAAAAAATAAGCCACACTGAGAGTGTTTGGTTCCCTTCAAGTCAGTGTACAGGCAACCAGCTGGTACTCTGCTGTGCCTGCAACCTCTGACGTTCTCAGCGATTGCCCAAGTCCTTTTGGACACAGGTCGGTGGGTTTCCTGCATTAGTGCAGAGAATACCTTGTTCAGTCCCCATTTGCAGCTGGAGTTGTGAGTCTTGGAAATATTCTGCATAGCAATTCCAGCATGGCTTGTCTACTACAATGAACAGCATGGCTAGATTTGCAATGATTTTTTACTCCCTAAGAGCAGTCTCCCCTCCAACTTACTTGGAGGAGAAGGCTGTTTTTTAGTGAGCAGAATAATCTTTTCTTTAACCTGCCATGTAGCCCCATTCATGTATCCCAAATCAAGCCTCAAACTTGCTTAAGACCACGCCTGATACTTGCATTCCAAGAAGCAGGACAATGTTGGGCTCTGGCTGATTCCCAGCACTCTGTGTTTGCAGGCTCATCCAGACGAGGCAGGTGAGTATTACACTCCACCTGCTGTCTGCCAGAATCAGCACAGCCCTTCTGCGGGGATCACACAAACATCGTCATCTTTTTAGCCGGTATCACCAGCACTACAGCCACTATCTGGAAAGCTCCATCTGCCAGCTACAGCTGAGCTACTGCTTCTGTTGGACAGGGGAAGGTGCTGGAGTGCAGGTTTACAAGATTGTCACTGCTATTTCTCAGCAGCACTGTGAGTACACCTTACTTCAGGTGAAAGACTGGCATCCCAAAAGAAGAAACAAAAAGGACCTGTTTTTGTTGCCTTATTTTGTATTCCTCTGTTTCTTCATTAATTACCATTAAAACCTTAATTTTTCCCACCAGAACTGTCTGTCTTCTGTTTTCTTTTGGGCAGACTTCTCTGCATCTGCAAACACCTGCATTTGAACACAATAACGTGCAGCTGCTCTATGTCACACCATCCAGACCTGGTTGTAGGTTGGCATGCTGTTGCTGTCTGCACACTGAGCAGTGCCTGCAGCCCACTGCTTCCCTGTGGTTACCATGAGAGCCTGGCACCATCAGATGGCCCTGTTCTCTCTAGTCTGAATCAAGACCTCATCTTGATTCAGAGGTTTGCGTGAAATCTTATGTAAGCATCATGGACTGATCCTGGAAGCATGGAGCAGATGCCCTGGCTGTGGGTGGCACGTGTGTGCAAGGAAAGTATCATTGGATATGTGAGTATGCTTGTCTGGCAATGTGGAAAGGTACTTAAATGGGATTGCTGGTAACTACTAACGTGTAAACATCACTTGCAGTGGGAATCTCTTAATTTTAGGTATCTGTGATAAACGTCTCCACCTGGCATGTTCACTGTACCTTACCTCTACATAGTTACTGGACAGAAACAAAGGCACATACAGGGCACTCAGCATCTGAGCTGGTTTAGGGATCTACCTCAGAATTCTTTTGGAAAACAAGATCTTTCTTGTGCTTAGTTGGATGTAGTTTATTTTCAGCAGTCTTCTCCTTCATGCAAAAGCTTTTTCACAGTCTCTGTTGCTGCGGCATTGTGACCTGCCAGGAGCACTAACTGTACTCTGCAGTGAAGAGCCTCTTACACCAGTAAGTATAAGTTGAGTCATAGTACTGCAAATTGGATAAAAATGAAAGAAGAATACAGTCAAAAAGGACTTTTTATACCTCATATTCTCAACATCTGAGCTTGAGGCAGCCAGGAGGAGGAAGACTAAATTGACTGATGGGAATGTAGCCCTTATTGCCAAGTTCTGGAAGGGGATTTAAAGCAAAGATAATAGAAAGCTGGTCCATGGTGTGAGTGAGCTTGACAGCAGTCAGTACTTAAAATTATAGCTGTTGTTACTGCCAGCAAGTCATACAGTACTGACTGAAGACAATGCTCCTTAGTACGTGCTTAAAAATCAACTGTATGTCTCTTATAGAGACAGGGCGTTAGTTAATGTTTCTTTCTGCTAATAGTGTGTGAATAAAAGCCCAGTTTTCCAGGACAGGAAGAGCCCAGTAAAACTGAGCCATCTATAAATTTGTGATAGTTGGAATAATTAGAAATGTTGTTGATCCTGGTCCCTGAACCTCAGCTGCTGAGGACTGGAGGGAAAGTGGTTTTGGAAAAACATGTTTTGGTAAAAATTGGTTTGGTAAACTGTTCTTGGCTATAGGATTTACTCTCTCACAGTTCCCCAGAGGCAGTTTCCTGGCTTGATTTTTAACTGGTGAAGTTGGACTTCTCACCTCTGTGAAGGTTATTTCTTTTCTCCTTTTTCTTTGAGAAAGAGGGCCAAAAGGCTAACAAGGGGGAGCCTAGTGCTGTTCCTTCCATTGCTCTTCATTCCTTACATACCTGTTAGCTTTTCAAGCCTACAGTCAAGACAATGTCTTTCTGGAGTTCTCTGTAAAGGCAGACATGTATGCAGCTCATTCAGCAGTAAATGTGGTGGCTGTTAGCATGGGCAGCAGCTTTCCAGGGAATGGCTGTTGGTGTTTGGGTTTTTTTGGTGCTATTTTTGTTTTGTTTGGTGTTATGTGCTGTGTTTGTCTGGTGGGATGCTTTTGGAGAGTTGTGCTCCTTGCTTGTATTATTTGCGCTGTGTCTGTGTTATTTTTACTGATAACTGTATTGCAGTACTAGTATGGAGCCCTGTTCTCACATGGGATCCCAGCATCTGAGAAAGAGTATTAATGCAGGATGAGAGGATGAAGTCCCTCTCAGAAATAAGGGCGAGCCACCAAGAAACAAATAATAGTAGTCAACGTGGTAGCCAAAGCCTCAATATGCCAGCTTTCATCAGCTGGTTTTCTAGGTGCATGTCATTTCTTTGGCCAGGTAAGGGCTGCTGTTTTCCTCCCAGACTTTCCATCTGCTTTGGAGGCATAATTCTTGCCAATACATGATGTAGTCCTTTTGCACTCTTGTGCCACCGGTACGGCCAGAGTACTTGCAAAGACCCGTGTTCTTCTGCTCGTACTCTGGGTTGTGAGCCAGACTTCTGAGAGCAAACGTTTTGTGAAGAGGAGCATGTGAGTACTTTTCCAGCCTCAAGCATAAATGATACCCATGTAAGTTGATGAAAAATCTCGATAGGCTTGTAGTTGTCTTGCTGCTCAGTATCTGTCAGACCTATGGGCGAATATCAGAAGAATTTGACACTATCATAAGTAGGCAGGTTGCATAAACTTTTGAAGAGGTGATTAAAGATTGAGAAAGGAGAGATTGGTATATGAGTACTTGACAGCTTGCTTCTAGCTGGTAGGACCAAACCAATGTGGTTGTTTGCTCTGTGTTATGGATAAGAAATGTAGTGAAGGTGGCTACTTATTTAGCCAGCCAAATGGAAGACAAAAATCCACAGAGCATCAGCTCTTCACAGAAAGGAGAGCTGTGCTTAAAATTTACCAATTATTTAAAATCTGGACTATCCAACCTGGAGAGGGTGTGTGGCCTTTGTGGATCCTGGTCTTTATTGTCTTGAATCCAGTATCCCACAAACCACATTAGTAGTTAAGCAAATACAGAACCATAATAATCAATGTGTGCCTTGTTCCACCCATAAAAGTAATGGAACACAGCAAAATATTTTAGGAACCATAAAGAGGAACTTTTTATGACTCAGTGGTCTTCATCTCATCCTTGATGTTCTGCACTGAACATTCAGTGCTGCATAAGGACCGTCTTGGGTTCAGGATTCTCCCTCAGGCAGTGGCCAGCACAGCATCGTATTTTCCAAGGGAACTTCCACAGATCTAACAGTTTGATGCTTAGGTTTCCTGAATCTGACTAATGCCTGTGTATCTTTTAGCCACAAACTGATTTTATTTTATATGCTGGAGCAGGAACTTTCTGGCCTTGACTGAACTTCTAACATGTATAGAAACTGCCACCTTCATTTACTGTTCCCTAATTCCTGCTTTGGAAAAAAGAGCGAGGAGTCCTGCTGGATCCGCTTGCTTTAAGACACCTGTAAGACACTGTTGTTTGGTTTCTATTTTTCTAGCCTGAATAGTCCTACCTACTTTCTCATGTTGTCACAGTTGGCATATGTTGGGTTTTCCTTGCTGCCTTTTTATGAACTCTTCAAGTTCTTCTGTGCCGTGTTTTGAGATGGGGAACCAGGGCTGCGTGCAGTACTAGAGATGCCCTATGAGTTATTGTAGCTTCATAATCGTGCTTTCTTTTCTGTTATGTAGTCCTCTTCTAATTAGTCCTAGCGTTGTATTTGCCTTCTTGACCTCTGTTGGGCGCTGAACTGATGATTACGTGGCTCTGTAGTCCAACATTTATATCTAGATGTATTACAGAATCACAGAACATCAGGGGTTGGAAGGGACCTCGAAAGATCATCCAGTCCAATCCCCCTGCCACAGCAGGATCACCTAGACCAAGTCACAAAGAAACATATCCAGGTGGGTTTTAAGTGTCTTCAGAGAGGGAGACTCCACATGGACTTAACAAAGGGATTTCACTGCAAAATTGTGAGCTTGACTTAAAAAACCACTGTAAACCTAAACTGAGCTGCGAGCATCCGTAACTCCTGGGTGAGATTTTCAAAACTAGTGTTTAAAAAAGAGTGAGTGCATTTTGTTCTGCTAAATCTCACCAGAAATTCTTGGTGAAAACCTTGTTTCTTTGAACATTTGCTTTAAACACTGGAAGCTATTTATTTTTAAGTTCTGCAATTTGAGCATCCATACATCCACGACTGGGTGCTGCTCCCCTATCATGTGACACACCAAGTATGAGCCCTTCTCCTCTACGCTCGCAGGCAGCATTAGTGCTGTAAATGAGAACTCCCCTCTCTGCGAGGCACTGCCAAAGGTCTCCTCCACTGATGGTGGGGCCCTTAATGCTTCATGGGAAAGCGCTGGTTACAAGCAGCAGCACATTACACCTGAACCCAGCTGTAAGGAATGTCAAGACAGTAATTCATCAGCAGGATGGTTTCCAAACCAGGAGAAACAAGAGGTAAATTGCTGGAATTAAAACACTGCACAAATGCCAAACGGTCCCTGGCGACTCTTCCTCAGCTCTTTTGTTCTCAGCAATCAATAACAACACTCCCTGCTGTAGGACTTGCCAGACCAGAGGTTAAGATGCACACCATAGCATTCTTCCTCCCCATCTTGGGGTCTCTCCTCCTTTTAAACTACTGAATCAGCCTCAGTTTAAACGACAGCTACAGCTGGTTTCACTGTAAACTCCTCAAAGATAAACTCAGTGCTGTCAGTGACCGAAAACCTGACCTGTAGTTCTCAGTCCAGGAGAGGTCATGAGGAAATCACTTTATACTCTCCCACCGATCAGAAGCAGGTATTTGCATTTCTCTCTGAAGGTGAAAAGCGTTACTGGAAGCAGCTTTCCGGCTGTAACTTGGACACGAGATGTTCACAGCAGATTAAAGACAAGAAGAACCAAAACAGAAAAACACACACACCCCGCCCCCCCCCCCCAACACACACCCAATCCTGAGGAGCAGCCCCTGCGCCAGGCTGCACCTTTCCTCACGGAAACCGTTTAACGCTTGATTTTACACGATACGAAGCGTAACCTCGTGCATTTAATCAGAGTATCCCAGGCCTATGCTGGAGCGAGAACAGCTGCCTACATTTGGTAAGCATGAACTGTCACTTGGCACGTCTAAAAATAGCTCTGCTAGCATCCGTGCCTTACACGCGCAACTCATCCAATTACATTTTGCTTTCAGAACTGCCGTGATAAGGTTTTGCGCCGCATTTTAAGTCTCTTTCGCGGGTATTTAACTTAAAACAGAGCAGTTCGTAGGGTCGAGGAGCGGTCTGGTACACCTCGCCTGAGAACCGTTTCAAACACACCCCGCCCTCACGTAACACTCTCTCTTTTAGAGCGAGAAATCGAAAGCCTCGAGATCTACAAGCAAGTTCAACTCACGGCTACCGGAGGAAAAGCAAAGGAAAAAGGGACTGACCCATTTTGGCATCCATCTTGCGTGTGCCTGCCTACACCCAGCCCTCGCACCGCTGACTACCCGCAGCAGCCCTTTCACTTCCTGCCGGGGCGCGGGGAGGTCGCAGAGCCACGCAACTGCCGCCTGCAGCGGCTGTCGCCAATGGCTGCCGCTGCGCTAAGTCCTTGGAACGCAGCTGCCGCGCAAGGGGCTCGCCTGCACAATGGACAACTGCTACTCCCAGCCGGCGTGCCGCAACGGAGCACAACAGGGGTTTCAGCGCCAAAGAAAGGTTGCTTGTGTGAAAGGAGAAGGAAGATTAAACTAACACAAACAGGGGTCGATTTACCAACGCTGCATCAACAGCGGCCGTCACACTGGAGCCTTTCTGTAAGCTGAAAGGTAAGCTGGAATTCGTTATGTTTCTCGAATAATAGTAACAACAGCAGAGAAGCTGATCCGTTTCTGGCTCGGTTTAAGAACAGCCAGTGTTGGACTAAAAGAAATGGAGCAGAAGTGTTGAGAATGGGCGGCTTTCAAATGCATCTGAAGCACACGGTGACAGCTGTCACCACAGCACCATACGGGCTGCTAGGGAGAAAACTAGCTCTAGACCAGAGAAAACCAGTACAAACCCACAAGTAAGTGCTGTTAATCATTGTTTAGAAAGCCATTTTCCAGTTAGGCTAAATAAACTCAACATTTACATGTAACAGTGATCTTCAGGGTTTCTAGAGGACACAGAAGGCAAGATCTGACTGTACAGTTTCACTTTCACAGCCTGGGCCAACCTGGTGCTGGGCAGCCCTACGTAAAGGCCAACCAACCCCAAGGGGAAACCACCACCACCAGCCCATCCAGTGGTCCAAGTCTGCCAAGCACAAACATCACTGCCAGACTGGGGTTTGAAGTTTTCACAAAATCACAGAACATTAGGGATTGGAAGGGACCTCAAAAGATCATCCAGTCCAATCCCCCTGCCACAGCA
>JAOXOE010000343.1:17475461-17533749 GCA_028565055.1 Phoeniculus purpureus
TGGTTAGGTACTGGAATAGATTGCCCAGGGAGGTGGTGGTGTCACCATCCCTGGAGGTGTTTAAGGAGCGAGTGGACACTGCGCTTAGGGATCTGGTCTAGCAGCTAGATAATAGGACGAAGGTTGGACTCAATGACCCTGGAGGTCCTTTCCAGCCATGATGATTCGGTGATTCTGTGATTCTGTGAAAGGAACACCTTCACACTGCAGCAACCTTGGAGAAGGCACTGTGTACCCTTGCTGACATGTCCTACTAGCTTCATAACCCCAGAAACCCATTACAGTGAACATCAGAGCTGGACAACCAGAGAAGAAATGCTGACAAGAGTGCAGCTAGATGTTTACACAGAGGGTAAAGACTTCCAAATTACTCATGAAGGGTGAGCAATAGCTACCTCTTAGTCTTCTCTACCATGAGATACATATACATATATTTGTGCACATGTATATATATGTTTATATAATTTTATATATATAATTAATATATATTTGTGTATGTGCATTTATCTAAGGTGTAGGCAAATTCCATTCATTATTGACATTTTATCAGCCAGATTTCTCACTTGAGGTCATGTAAAAAAGCTCTTTGCAAGAAGACAGCACAACACTTAGAGCTCACCAAGTCAAAAGTTGCCATCATCCCCATACATTTAAGTAGCAATGAAGTAATACTACCATCCATGAAACTATGAAACAAAACCAAGGGCAATTTTGTTAACTGGGCTGAGAGATGGAGAATATGGCTCCCAAACGGCAAGAAAGAAGAGCCCATTAAAACTTGCAGGACCATGAAAGGTCTGGTGGAAAGAGAGTGCACTTACACTTAGCAGTGATGTGGTGTGAATGCTTAAAATAATGCACTGTGAGAGTTCCTGTTCTCAGGCCATTCCTACAGATATTCTGAAACACTGAGAACAATCTGAATCCTGATATTTGCATGCAAAGCAGGCTATCCATGTGCGACCATGAGCATTTATCATATATTATTCATTTCTGATTGCATTTTGAAAGCTTCGGTCATCCAGTCAGGGAGCAAACTCACTCCTAGGCAGCTGAGGTGGCCACTCAGCATGAGAAATGAATAGCACAGGGTGAACAGCTGAAGGAAACAGTGCAACAGTTCACTCCCAAAGACAGTTCATCTAAAATTGTCCATCTAACAAAGTGTATCAATAAATAGCTTGCACTCAGCAGTCTGCTTGCAGAATTAATAGAATTAATTAATTCTAACTTCATGTTAGAAGTTAGTCTAAACAGCTCTGCTATTCACACAGGATGAGCAAGTGTCTTTGTCAGACCCAAGACATTCCTAAATAATGAAATAGTGGAGGTAAGTATTTTAAGTCTATGCACACTACCACTTTACAAGAATTTAACTTCAGAATCTTCAGAAAGCGGACTATGGCTGCTGCACTAGGAGTCGAGGGAGGAAAAGGTCAATATATGAGCCCAAGACCATTCTGAAAAGAACTCGCTATCTCTGCAAGGAAACAATGAGCAGTAAGAGTAGCCAGCAAAACTCATCTCTGGTTCACATATACCATGAAGTGCTCAAAGATCAATGCTGCATCAGAATCAACACAAATATTGGACCTCAGCTTGAGAGGTGCATTCAACAGGGAATAAACAAAAGCTGGAAATTCATTTTATTACTCTGAGATGGCAAAAGAAATGTCTACAGTCTCATTCCGATGAGACTATCACCCTATGGTACCTCAAATTCACAAACTAAAAATCCTTCCAGGAAAGGCAACAAGAGAAGAAGAAACATTTTAGCTGGTAGCTTCACTACTCCTGCAAAAGAGCAATGTCTCAACATACTACTGGTGCCTGTTTACTCATTTATTGTATGTTCAGCACATAAATATGGTATTTGAAGCAACTGTGTGATAAAAAAGTAACATTCCCCAATGTTGGAGACTTTACCTACATCAATCCATTGTAAAAATGGTTGTCTAGCACCTACGAAATGAGCAAATGGAAATTGTAGAAACATGCTGAAATACACTTTCTTACATTTTCCCAAAAATCTCAAGGTGAATGCAATTTCATCTGCAATTGTCGATTCACTGGTTTTGAAAACTGCAAGCAAGACTGGTTACACCATGGTATATTGTACCAAGATATATGTGGGTGATAGCTTGCAATCAAGTTATTATGCAATTATGTAACTATATAAAATATGCGTAAAATTATGTATTAACATGAAAAGCACCTCTCTGGAAACATCTTTGCTCTCACTGCCATTTTCCCCTTCAGGTTCTCTTACAGAGAAACCTGCCCTTTGCACATAAAAAATTACAGTCATTAGTTCCAATAACTTGGGACAGCTAAACAAATATTTACAGTGTCAGAACATACAGTAAAAGCTCATTTGCATGGACTTAGGCGACCTCATATGTATTATCAATTTTTGCAATTAGTGTGTAAATAAACAAACAGGATTTAAAAAGTCAAGGATACTGCATCACAAAGTGTACTTTGTTCATTTATTTTGACAAGCACATTTTTAATTGTGAATAATAATGCTACCAATCATTTTACAGATAAATTATTATGGGATATTTGATGAAAAGAACGTACTCTGAAAACATATCTGCAAGGGCATGACAGGGAGATAAGTTCAAAAGCAAATTTGTTCTAATGGTATCTGTCTTTTCAAGGGAGTCTTAAATTTTTCCATTTCATCACTAAATTGCATTACATGTTTTAGCTTCAATAAACAACAACATGTTTATTCAGTTATCAATTACTGAGGCAAAATCATTTTTTTTTTCATTTCATGCTTCTTCCTGCTTTTTCCTTACTTTACTGTTTTTTCAGTGTTTTCAAGGGTATCAACTCAGTTGTGTAATGTTGAGGAAAGCAGATTTTCCATGTGTTGGCTTATGCTCCTACAAAAGGGTACCATGTTGATTGTGTAGAATTAGTATGATGTTCAATCAATCTTCATAGAAGCACTCAGCTTCAGAATCCTAGTAGCATGTAGGTTTGAAGAGCCAGCACATTTGATTTCTACATTTAAAGCTTCGATGGAGTGGCAAAAGCAGAGTGTAGTTCCACTTTCTAATGTTAAAAATATTAATGAGTCCTTTTTGCATTTTAGAAAGAGTATAGGGGCAGTATTTCTTCCAGCCAGAGCTCCCATTTTGCTAGTGGATCACTGACTATACTGGAGGTTATCAAGGTATAAATGCAGCTCCTGAGACAGAAAGACTGACAGAGCTTTTTCAGTATGTTCCATATTATTTTTCTCCAATGTGTAAAAATGCTAATGGCTAAGAACAGTATTTGCTAGATGTCATCAAACTGTCTATTTAACATCTCCCTGTTCCAAGTTACGTTCCTTAAGACTAATTTTGTTATCAGATTGCTAACACAGCAGCTGCTTAAATAAGTGTTAAAGATTAGTTATTACCATTATTTCACAGGAGTTCCCAAAATATCAAATGCTAAACTTTATAGTACGATAGGGACTGTCCTCATATTCAGCTTCCCATACACACACACACACCCCTCCCCTGTCCATGTGAAGGGAAAAAGTGTTCAGAAATGTTCCTAGTTCATTGCCTGTGAATATCAATGGACAACTGATCAGACTCTACTCTTGCATCTAGACGTCATGATTAGAAAGTCTGTAGCACTGTATGATAGCAGCTGTAGTGCAGGTGCTTAGTAAGTAAAACAGCATGTTTTTCTCACTGTTAATGTTGTTTCTACCTGCTAAAAATATATCCTTTAAATAGATTTTTGGTTAATAATATTTTAAATTAATGTCTCATGTTGATCGTTAAAGAACAGATTGGAAACTAAAATAGCTGTGCCTAATTGTATAACTATTACTACCCCAGTAATGGGACATGTGAAGCATTTTATCTGCTTTCTTTGCAGATTGTTAACTTAAGTGGATGGCATAGCGAGAAACCAGTTTGAGTTAATCAGCTGAATGAAACTGTAAAAACACAATGTAAAGATCATTTTAATGCTAACTTGCAAAACTACAGCTGTTGTAAAATATAATAATTAATAATTAATAAAGGTGATGAAAAACTAATTTCTGAAAAGCTGAACATGGTTCTAAAGCTACTCATGGGCAAAAGTCCCTGAATTTCTTCAGCAGAACTGCCTGGAAAGGTCTCATATTCTAATGAGAAAGACTAAATTGTAGCAAAGAAAACTAGAATTTCTCAATCTCCATACCTGCAATGAAAGCAACCACTAGGGCCATGTACAAGGCAGCAGTTCCAAAGTGCTATAATTTGAATTGTAAAAACACAGAAACGTGCTTTCTGTGCTTCATTAAATTATAAGATTTAATTAAAAATCTCATTAACACCTAATTCAAGGTTTCGGTTCCACATGGACCCTTAATAAAAAATTGTGCTTTCAACAATCAGTGCTAAATAGTATTTTTTGCACATGTTTTCTGAAACATTACCAGCAATTTTGGTGTTTGGGGGGCGTTGCATTGCTGTTTCTTTTCAGCAACATGAAATGAATAGTACACAGTCTAAAGAACTAGGACTCTGGCCCTGTTGTATTTAGAATGCAAACTTATCTGTAGTGTTACACCAGTTCTATCAAGGTTGAAAAAACTCTGGATGTCATACTTCTGTTTGGAAATGAAAGGACAGTGGAGGAAAGGCTCTCTTGCCTCAATACTAACATCCAACTCACAGGACATCACTAAAAATTCAAGGGCACTAGATGCCCGTTGTGATCTATACTTTGGGAACTTTTGCCCATGCATCCATCACAAACTATAACTCCAAGAACCTACAGCTATTAGAGATCTCCCCAAACAGGACCTCTACACCAGAATTTATAGGAAACGGGAAAATACCTGGTTTTAACAGAAAACCTCTTCAGGCTGGACAATTTTTCTTGAGGTCTAGTCATTCTCTGATCAGCACAGAAATATCTTGTCTACAGTAAATTTTTAATAATAGTTATTAACAAGAAATTTGATCCCAAATTCTTGCCTCAAATTTGTTCAGTTTTAAACAGCAAGACTTATTGAAGTTGGCATATTGTAATCTAATTACTTAGGCCTGTAGAGTACAAAGGATTACAATCTGTAAACATGCTTTCTAGGTTAACATATGGGGATCTCAAAGGAGACAAATCATTACACAAATACGCTGAAATCACTAGGACTGAACAGCAGTGATGGTCTGCTGAATCTTAATCAAGTTTAAAATTGGTCTGGATTTTAGGCTGGAAAAAAATAACGGTGTCTGAATAGCTTTTACCCTAAACTCCATAGACGTGTGTTGGACATCCACTACAAAGCCACACACTAAAAACCATGAACAAACCTGGGACTGACAGTTAATGCTGCCACAGAATGAAATTTGTACTACCAGGGATTATTTATCCAAAATAAACCAAGCTCACATGTTAGCATTTTGTTGTTCCATAGATCTAGAGAAGATCTATGAAGAGATCGAGAAAATAAGAGGACGAAGATGCCTATAATGAAATTACTGCCTCACTTCAGAATCAACAAATCAATAGCAGGACGTTTAGTACTGCATGCTTTATAAAACTCTTTTAATTTACAGGAATAGAGGAAGGAGGAAAGCTGGATTATGCTTTTGCATAAACTCGCAAAGTGGAAGAAGCAGCACTTATGTTAAGGTCCAGGTATGAAAGGTATTTATACATGGTTTTTTTAAGGATGACATATCAAAACATTGAGGAAACACACAATGGGTCAATCAATCTGATAGAGTGAGGACTGCAACATTAAAAATCCCTTCTTCTGAGTCTTCTCAAGGTCAGAGAAATGTTTAAATTAAGCTACCAAGTGAGAAAAAATAGAAAAGCAGATAAGCCAAATGTTGTACTTATCTACCTTGTCAGTCTCTTTTGAACGAGCAGCCACGAACCAGCAAAACCTCAGAATGCCACAGAGATGCAGATATCTTTGAAATGTCTTCTTCAACAACTGCCTGGACAAACCCAACAGAAGGGTTTCTTGTCTCACCAGCCCTTTGCCAGTCTGACACTGATGTACAAATTGCAATTTCCAAAAAAATGCCAGCTCTTATTCACACGCATATCCACAGTCTCTGTGAGAACAGAGCACTTCATTTTCACTATATGTATGCACAGTTTGTATCACAGAAATGGATTGGGTTTTTTAAGTTGATGCTTCTTCACTGATGCACTGTAAACATCTGAATGTATTATTGCTCCTTCTCAGTTGGAAACTACATTTTATTGAGTATTTTGTATGATTATCAGCAAAAAACGCAAGTATTTGGTGTACTTTTAAATACTGTATGCATAAATTTTGCTATGAGCCCTAGTGCAGCTGTTTTCATTCTAATTTCTTAAGATTTCTTAAGCTTTTAGAAGCATTGTCCTCAATCTTTTTTTTAAAAAAGCAAACAAAATGAAACAACAATTCAATGCGAGGGTGGTTGATAACTGAAATGGGCTGCCCAGGGTGGTGCGGGGGCCCCATCCCTGGAAGCATTTAAGGTCAGGCTTGATGAGGCTCTGACCAGCGTGACCTACGCAGACTTGTCCCTGTGTAGGGAGGCTGTACTAGATGACCTCTAGAGGTCCCTTCCAGCCTGAAACATTCTATGATTCTATGAAAACTACAAACTTTTTCTTTTATTCTTCTAATCTTCATAATTTTACACAACACTGATCCCTAAACTTCCTTCCTTGCAGGTGTGACAGTACTCATAACATCAAACAGAGACTAGTGAAAGACAGTACACCCCTGATATCCAGGTTCATGTGAGACAGGCAGAATCACTCTGCAAGTCTCCACTGTAACAATACCTCAGAAAACTGGAAAGGGAACTGGGTCTGTGGTCACATTCCCATTCCTCCACTGTGGTGGTGGACAAGGCTAGCTGATGAACAAACCAACAATATACTAACACCCTCTGGAGATGAAATGGTATAATGAAATGGTAGGGTTACTCTTATTCTGGTGAAAGAAATGAGTTTATTGTTGCTTCCCTCTGTGATGAAGAGAACTTAAGAAAATGTGGCTCTTCCAAACATAACAGCACCCTGAAATAATGTAACTTTCAGTTTAACACGTTGACATTGTTGTCAAAAAACTCACAACTGTACCAAAAGTCATCCTATCTTCAGACATGAAAAAAAAAATTCTTATTGCCCTGCTTTCACTGTGGTATGTGATCAGTCTAGCATTCCTATATCCTTGCCTTTACAAGGGTATAGGAACTTTGGCAATAAACAAAGTTTGTAGAGAAAAACTCCTTCTCCTTAGGAAGTAATTTCTAATAACCAACAGCAGAATAGCCAGAGAAGATTCGTAATGAATCACATAACACTACATGGTACAGTCACTCCAAATAAAAGGGAAGTTTGACTTACAAATTTAAACCCTCTGGTCCTATGGTGATGTTCCTTTTCTGCTGTTCCAGAGTGATATTTTGATTCCTTTGGTCCTATTCATGTCTGTACAAAATGCAGTTATTTTTGATGTTGAAATATTTTCTGGCATCAGTGCCTTCTTGCAGCTAAGCACCAAATGTTGCCATAATATCTCCCTCTCTCCCCCGTGCAGTATTTGACAACACAAAATGCTGCTCATCCAGACATGAAAACCATATATGGATGCAGCCTTCAAACAAGTGCTGAGCACTCCAAATATTCTTTCAGATCCAGCTGCTATACACATCTGTCTGTAAGTACCAAGCTAAAGGTTATTTATGCTTTGTCAGCAAGCAGACTTTCTGTTCCAGGCTTCCTCCATTACCCATATTATTAGTCCACTGAATGCTGAATTATCAGGGGATAAGCAGGAAGCAAAGTTCCTCTGGTTGCTCAGTTGCAGGACAGAGGTGGAGAAATAGCAGGAACTCAGAACATTCACCAACTGCACATGTAAGTGTCTTCTCTTCCGAAAGAACTTCAAAACAAAAAGATGGAGGAAAATTAATTCTCTCTCTGAGAATCTTCTCTTCAGTTCCCCTGAAGGTGCACAGCCTACCTCTTCCTAGTAACACCAGTCATTTCCAAAACACATATGCAATTAACTTTCATCAAAGACAGAATATCAGACCAACAACCACAACAAAAAAAAAAAAAAAAGTCAGAAAAATAAATTACATGTATTTACATCTATAGAGTCTGGTTGGTAAAGAACATTTGGGAAATGATTGCCAGTCTTTCTGTAATCAAGCTATATTGAGAAATGTTGCGCCACTGCAGATTTCTGCAGGGAAGAGCTCCTCACCTTTCCTTCTTTGCTATCTCAGCATGGCTGCTATGCTTCCTCTACCACGAGAATGTGTCTGGCAATTATTTCTTAGCTTGGACTCAGTACCCTACCCCTGCCACCTCAGACTATCCCTACTACCTTATCTCGCATTGTGTGGGGAGAAACTGTCTCCCACAGTAAGGAATCAGTGCCTTGCAACATTCAGGAGTCAGTGTGATCTCTAAACCACTTCTATTTAAGAACTTGTATAGATTGGTAGAGTAGCAAAAGTGAAACAGAATACCTAAAAGGAAGATGGAGGGAACTACAAAATAGTTCAACTTCAAGACCTTAGAACTATGTATTAAGCAATCAGCATTAAACACAGAGAAGACAAAGAATTTGCAAACACTTCAAGAACTTGTAGCATCAGTTCAAGCTACTTATCTTCCTTGACAGCATAACTGGCACAATGGAAAGAGAGAAGCAGCAAATGTGACGTACTCATGTTTCTAGAACTTGGCACTTCCCCTCATGATAGTCTTATAAATGAACCAGCAAAAGCAGGGGAGTTTAAGTTACAATATGGTGACCACTCACTTGTTAGAAAACATGCGCATTAGGAATATCAGGGTCAGATCGGGAATACATTTCAATTGCAGTAGAACACAAATTTGTCTTTTGTCAAACTCTACCCAACACATTAATTTAAAACTTGAATGGCAGAGAAAAAAAATTTTACCAGTTTGCAGATGTCACTGACATGGAAGACCTCACACCTGAGACAGAAACGCTACTAAAATGAACCTAAGAAATCAGGAGACATTCAATAGGCAAACACAAAGAACTGCGGCCTGAAGAAGTGAAGTGCATAATGTGATATAAAGGGTAGCTGCAGAGCTAGAGCAGCAAAGAGTTATTACAGTCCATAAATTGACAGACTCAACATTTTGATTTTGCTGTGGTGAAAGGAAAATCTTTTTTAGCATATACTGGTAGGACTGTCATAGACATGACCAAAGTGATAAAGATGGCTCCACTGTGTGTTGAGACAGTGTTGGCTGGAACACAGCAGCCAGTTCCAGGTACCATTCTTGAAGATCAATGAGAAATAAGAGAAGCGCTCAGGAGAAGAATGGTGACAGGTTTAGTGCCTGTGAAGAGAGGTGGGAATAACTGTATTTGTCCAGTCTTGGAAAAGCTACTGAGGAGAATTATTAAAAATCTCCTATATTCAGTGAGAGAGAAACAAAAAGTAATCATCTTCCATGGTAGCAGAAAACACTCAAGTTAACTCTGAGGCAAAAATTTAAAAACTGTTTCTCTCAGGATATAGTTGTCAGAGAGGCTGCAGAACCTCAGTCATGGCAGTGGCTGGCTCAGTAGAGTGTGTGGCCAAGCACAGGCATTGCTGGAATAAAGGTCAGGCAAAGCAACAAGCAAGGGTCTGAGCTTAAATAAAGCAGTCAAGCACAACGTGAGAAAACCCCAGAAAGACTTCTCATGGCTCTTTCTCACACAACTTCTTTCACAGTAGTTGGATCCAAAGGCCCTACAACCATATTAACACTGACTTTGAGCCCAGGCTTACAAGCCAGCAGAGGGGAATGGGTGCTCTCAGAGACCTGACAAATACACTAGGAACTGAAGAAGAAACCAGTGCTGCAGCCATTTACCTTTCTTCAGTAGGTACCTCCTAATATCGTTGTATTATTTATAAATATTGTCTGCAGATCTCTACTCTGGTGTAAGTTAACATGTTTAGTTGCTTCTTTATGACTGCTAGCACAGTTCCAGCATAATAGTATTAAATTCTGACATATGCATGGAAAATACTAATCTACTAAAAACATTGCCTTCTTGGAATGAATACACATGCAAACAGGTAGAAAATTGCAGCAAATGAATGTAAGTGTATAGCTTGCTGATAGTAATTGCAATGTTGTTTAAAATTTATATAGGATAAATTAGCTAAGGTAAATTTTGTTAAATAGGTCAATTATGAATTCACTCTTTAATTGCAGTATCATTATTAAAATTAAGAGAGATTAGGTTTGCAGGTATATTTATTGATGAAATAAATGGAAGTACTTGAGAGTATGCCATCTGTTGAGTAAAAATCATAATGTAAATGTGATTAAAATTGCACTGCTAATTAGTAGCAATGCACAAAATGTTTCCTTTAAAAAAAAGTTTATATATTTCAAAGCTACACCATTAGAGGAGTAGCATACCTGGATTCCATATAGGGATCAACTACATCCCTTTTTCAGTAGATATTTTAGTTGACCTTCTAATCTAAAGTTACTGCTTGCTACTTTATAGTCAGATTTTCTTCAAGCCAACTTGTCGAACACATGGGTCACATTTTCCAAATGCCAGCGATAATCTGTGGCATGATCACCCAGAATGCCTTATCTTCACAAAAGCAAAAAGTGGGGTCATTCTCATCTGTTAAGAAAGCAGAAATAAGTGTTCAACATGAGAAGTCTCAGATCTCTGAGACTCAGCTGGCCATGCAAAGCTTCACTTATCAGAATCCACAATACTCCATCAGCTTGACTCCTCTCACTTTTCAAAGGGAAAACCTATCTGCCAGCTTGAATTGCCACCCAGGGCCTGGGCCTCTCCACAAACCTCCTCTAAAAGAAGGAGCTCTTCCCCAGGTCTTCTACTCTCCTACAGGAAAGTGCTTTGATCAAGTCTCAGCGGAAGAGTCAGCAGTAGCCTCACGTTAGACTGGTGAGAAAAGTAAATAGCAACTACAGTACCAGTTATTAACTCTAAGGAAGCTCCAATGCTGCAGAAATCAGTGGCCAAAGAACCGGAATAGAATTTTAGTTTTAAAATGCCCTAATCTTTTAATCTTTATCATAAATGTGAGAAGGGCTCCTCTGTGTTTAGTTACAGTAGTGCAAATGTAATGTGTTATCTGTTGGATAAAACTGTGATTTTCAGAGCTACTCTAGGCAGGTGATGAAGATGCTGCTGCTTCTCCATTTATAGTCCACCTGTCCAACATTAACCTAAGCAGGCACATTATTGAGGAATTGTGCTACCTGTGGAAATAGCTATCAAATCATTCGATGTACACAATATATGCAACTGAATAATTCTCATATTCTACCATAGAGTCTATAGTTTGATGGATTAACACAGTTTAGCTGATGCTTAAAGTGACGGAACTTGCCAAAATACACTGACTTCGGATGATGTTAAGAATGTGTCAGAAACTCAAACTAGATAAATGGTGATAAATCAGACAGGTGTGTTAATCTCTTAAAAATTCTTCCTTGTTTGACAGAGGCCAGAGTAGTTGGGGATAATATGCACATTTCTATAAAAAGACCCTTCCATTATTAACAGCATTCCAAGAATAATGACTAAGAAAAATCTGAGATCACAGTTTGAGGGCAACAATTACTGGGAATAAAACAGTGAAGTGTAAAGTACTTCAGTGAAAGTACTGAAGAAAGAAAGACGAATCACAGAATCACAGAACATCATAGGTTGGAAGGGACCTCAAAAGATCATCTAGTCCAATCCCCCTGACAGAGCAGGAACACCTAGACCAAGACTCACTGGAACATATCTAGGCGGGTTTTAAACATCTCCAGAGAAGGAGACTCCACAACCTCACTGGGCAGCCCATTCCAGTGCTCCATTACCCATACTGTGAAGAAGTTCCTTCTCATACTTTTGTAGAACCTCTTATGTTCCAGCTTACATCCATTGCCCCTCGTCCTATCACTAGATGACATTGAGAAGAGCCTGGCTCCATCCTCCTGACAGCCACCCTTCACATATTTATAAACATTAATGACATCATCCCTCAGTCTCCTCTTCTCCAAGCTAAAGAGACTCCAGCCTTTCCTCATGAGGGAGGTGTTATACTGTCTTCATCATCTTTGTGGCTCTGCACTGAACTCTCTCCAGCAGTTGCGTCCTTCTTGAACTGACGGGCCCAGAACTGGACACAATACTCCAGATGTTATCTCACCAGGGCATAGTAGAGGGGGAGGAGAACCTCTATTGATTTGCTAACCACCTCCTTTCTGATCCACCCCAGGATGCTTTTGGCCCTCTTGGCCACAAAAGCACAGTACTGGCTCATGGTCATGCTGCTGTCCACCAGGACTCCCAGGTCCCTTTCTCCTACACTGCTCTCCAACAGGTCGGTCCCAAACCTATACTGGTACCTGGGGTTGTTCTTGCCCAGATGCAAGACTCTACACTTGCCCTTGTTTGAGTTCATCAAACTTCTCCCTGCCCAGCTCTCCAGCCTGTCCAGGTCCCACTGAATGGCAGCACAGCCTGCTGGGGTGTTGAATGAGGATCTTTGAATATGAAATTCGATAGCATTTTATATAGTCAATATTTTTTTATAACTTGCTCAATCAAATGCTTTCCAAAAAAAAAAACAACTTTAAAAAAAAAAAACAAACTGTTGTAGCTTTTCAGGTTGAAGTTACTCTTTCTAGATCCTGGATTCCAGTTTTCAAAAACTTACTGAAATGTTTCCTCTGTCTGGTTTTTTGTTTAAATAGACACACAAGATACTTTTATTTCATGAAAGTTATAAGCAGGTAAAAATTTAACAATTAGTAGTATGTTCTTCTTACTAGTAGTGCCAATTATATGCTGTTTAAGCTTATCATCTAATTGCATGCTAGTGCTGGCTTCAGAGATGGCATGACATTAAGTCAACTTGTGCTGCATTCCCCGGCAGTGGAATATTCAATTATTTGTTCTGACTCATGTAATTCCCTGTATTCCGAGCTTGTTAATGTCATTACAGAGCTGAAATAAAGTGATTACTCTAAATGAGTATTTATCCAATAGGCAATGCAATTTCTGCCCCCTCCAGCTGACAACAGATGATTGCAAGTGTTCCTCTCTACTCCCTCACTTGCACCTCCCCCTTCTACCCTGTCAAGGAGGAAACCATAACATTGTGATGCTCTGTGAAATACTGTCAGATGGTGTAAAATATATATAATAAAATAAAAAGAAGTGCAACCTTCCCCGGCAGAGTTAAAGCTAATGACCACTGCTTCCACTCCCAGTCAGTGATGACAGGTTGAACTAACTGATAATGGCATGCCTGCTGTTGAGCTGGCCACTTATGTTATTTCTCTTGACATGGTTCTGGGGAAGGCCTAATTTTTTTGACATTTGACCATGCAAATTTGAGTCCTGATACATTATTCTGCATTTACATCCTCCCAGTGTTGCTGTTTAAAATGTGCTACAAGCTCCTTGAGCTCAGCTAATAAAGGCCACAGAATGAAAGAAAGTTAAATATGAATGTAAGAGGAGACCTAAATGAAGGGCTAGCTTGTACATCTCAGAGATGACCTTCTGGAAATGAGCAAGTGGAAAATCCTTTTTAAAGCAAATGGTAAGAAGTGTAACATTGATTTTTTTTTCCTTTCAAAAATTTTTTTAAAGATTCTAAAATATTCACAAAAAGGAAAACATTAGGTTTTACACAGACATTTCTTCAGTCAGCAATTCAGCTGAGTGTATTTTAAGCCCAGGTTCCATTAATGACTCTTAGTAATACACCTTTCCCAAAGAGCCAGAAACTCATAGTGCTTCATTAAATATAAGGAAAAAAATACAGCTTGATCTTTCTCTCTCTTTCTTTTCACTTGCTCTTAAATTTTTCACATTGTTGAAGTCCAAACGTATTACCTGTGAGCAAACTCAACTTTTTTCCATTTCTTAAAATTAATTTCTATAAATTTACTGCTCATGAAGAGCAATAGCTTGACAGCTCTAAGAAAAACACATTTCTTTTTAGCTACAGAGTGGGTGCTGGCTTGACCTGTGGCTCCTCAGCTCAGCGTTTTACATCAAACTTGAATGGATCGTATGCAGGGAGAGGTCAGCACTGCCTGAGAATTTTATGCATCTCGAGTCTGGGAAGCTGTGGTAAAACTTTCGTTCCTGGGTTGTCTTCTCTTATTGATGCCCTTTATTACAGTGAAGCTCTTGATGCATAAGACAATATCCACTGAAGTCAACAGAAAGTTTTCTGGCTTCCCTCTCACCTAAAAGCTACAGTAAAGAGATGGATGCAAGAGAGTTACATTGCATCCAGCCTCCAGAGTCTGGCTTATAGCTAGCCCCTAGAATATGGTGAGCACCCAGAATGGGGTTAGCGCCCAGACTTTACTCAGTCACTCACCCTGAAAAATAATACATTTTATGAAGACCACCTCTGAACACATAGAAAACAAAAATCTACCACAAAACAAACTGCGCTGACCACTGAGCAATGTGGGCATCCAAATAAACCATCCACTCTAAGGCTACTGTAGCTTGATCTTTCATCAATGCTCATTTATTATTTCCTTATTTTCAATGCAAGTTCGTCTCATTTCACACCTGTTTGCCAACAATTAAACTCTGCAATATCAAATGAAAGACACAGTCTCTGTGATACTCACGTTTTAGCTAGAATTCTTGAAGATGTTAATTTTGCACTGTATCCTGTTTGCAAACTTTAAACTTGCCCAGGTACAGTGATTCAAGTATTTTCCTAGGCAGCCTGTTCTAAGGCCTGATGATCCTTTCAACGGGTTTTCCTAATGTCCAGCTTAAACTTCCTCAGGTGCAACTTGAGGCAATTTCCTCCTGTCAATTGCTATTTATGAGAAGAAACCAACCCTCACCTCTCTACCACCTCCTTATTGTTATCAGCTTAGAATATGATGTTATAAACAAAGCAAGACAACACCAAAGGGCTGATTCCATTTTCTAATATCTGCAGGTATCAAGACTCAGTTCTGAAATTTCTTTTCGATGCATAAGTTAAATGTGTAACTTAAATCTAGCTCAGACTGACCAACACTGGACAAAACTATCAGTGATCTTACCATTGCTTGCCAGCCACATAAATATGAAGGTTCCTCCTCATTTTCAAATAAATGTTTCTTTTGCAAGACCAACACAAGTTATCAACTTGATCAGTCATCTTGGGGTGACACCGAGTCAAATAACATGAATTATGTCCTTACTCACTCTAAATGGATAGTCTCTTCAAAAGACTCAGTCAATATGCAGACATACCTGATGGGAGTATCCCTCCCATCCTTCTCACCCGATTAACAAGGAGTAGCTCCATGAGAAGGAAGCCATTTGTTCTATCTGTTCTCCAAGGTAGAGCCACTCAGCATCCTGACCTCCTGGCTCTATGGCTTACACAGGCAACAGGGAAATGCCTTGTGAAGAAGTGGGTGACTCACTTGTCTTGTGGAGAAGGAGGTGACTAGCAGGCAAGTACCTAAACCCACATCCAAACAAAGACTATTGCTATCCAAAAAACTGTATGCATATGCTCATTTTTACCACAGTATCCCTGTTCCTCCTATGATACCTTCTGGTTTTAAAACAATTTTGCAAGCTACTTGGAATAACATAGTTTCTCTTTTCCTCCATTAATAAAGAAACACAATTAAAATAAGAGTGGTAGATGCATAGTAATTTACTGACCAGGATATGTGTATCATTTAACAGAAGTAAACCAAAACAGAAACAAATTGGGGTACACATT
This sequence comes from Phoeniculus purpureus, assembly GCA_028565055.1. NCBI lineage: Eukaryota > Metazoa > Chordata > Aves > Bucerotiformes > Phoeniculidae > Phoeniculus > Phoeniculus purpureus. The sequence goes on from JAOXOE010000343.1 coordinate 17,491,220, forward strand.
CACTACGCTAGTGATGTGAAGGAAAATACTGATGACATTTGAACAGCCAATAAACTAAACCAGACATCAATTCGGTAACTAGCAGAAAGCCACCACTTGAGTTAATATCAGCATCTCTAGTTGGTTAGAAAGCAGCTGTAACAGCATCAACACCTTGAAAAATCCCACAGATTTTTCTCTTTGTACAGCTTTTTAAAACATGTTCTTATCCTGCTAAAGCATGAATCATCTTGTGAAAATCGCTCCACCTCAAGGCTGTTTCATCCTGCAGCAGCTGAGGCTGCAGGGGAAGCCATGTGAAGCAGCTGGGTATGCAATACCCTCTCACAGTAATCTCACTGAAAATATAGAGGACATAATGTATGGCACATACTCCAAGGCAAAAAGCATTTCCCTCTACAATACTCTAATTCCACAAGGACTGCTATCTGAGACACAGTGAGAACCTTCATGTTGGATACCCATGCTGCAATTTTTAAAATGACAATGTAGGCATAAGAAGTCCCAAATTTGCTTTGAAAACTCAATAGACACCTGCAGCATTTGCTGAGCTAAAAGGAAATCACATTTTAGCACTCTATTTCCCTGCAGGGAAAAGTCAGGATTCCCTAGTGATCATCACCAGTCTGGTTTTGTAATCCAGTAGCACAATAACCATGAATTCTGTAACACAGAAAACAAAAGATCTGAGGCAAACAGCTACCAGATTTTTTTCAAGTAACTGTGGTGCAGACAGTTTTTAAACACTGGAGAGGGTGTTAGAGGGAAAAGAGATCAAAAGGCACAGTGGCCTGAGTGAAAACTGGAAAAGGCGAAAAAGACACTGACCCAACATCTTGAAGATCATGATTCTTCCCTTTTAACTATTGGAAAAAACTCCACCGAGCACAAATGCCGCTCAGCAGATAAGTTAGTTAGAAAGGTTGATGATCAGCAGTGTAAGCTTCTAGATCTACTCAAGCTATCTCCATTTCACTACCAATATTTCTCTAATTTTCAAGTGAAAGTGATTATATAATGACTAATATTAATATTGTTCATACTTATGCATTAAATATATGTATGTATATCGATATATATGTATTACTGCCCTCTGCAGAAGGGAATTTTACCTCCTGCAATGCTCTCTTTCAAGCCAGGGTATGTTTTTTAAATACATATGGTAAATTTGGAAGCATCCAACTGTTATCTACATACTCAAAGCATCCATTTTATCCTTCCCTGAGTTAGGAACATATTTTATGAAATCACATTCTATCTATCCAGATTTTCACATTGCAATTGAAAAGTATTTCGCTAGCAGCTGCATCTTTAAAGACACATCCTGAATTACTGACTAGTTGTTAAAACATCAGTAAAACTCCCAAAATGGGGCCTCTAATGATGAGTAGAATTTAAGGGCTGTTACAAGGATTTCAAATAAACTCATAAAACTCAGAGATAAGTGAGCAGGAAAGCTTAGCTCTCTACTTAACTGGGTTATCAATAACGAAATCAGAATAACAAGTTCAGTTAATGCCTAAAAAGAGAAATCTGGTCTATGCAGAGGAAGCAGGTAGATCCCTTCCAAAGACCTCTATTTCTCAAAATCCCATCTCCTTACAAGATTAATACAGGATTAATATCAGTGCAGCTGTATTTTTGTCACTTTAGCTAACCACAAATATTCTGCTTCTACATGACATTACCTTAATGCCAGCTAAGTATAACTTGCCACGCTCTGGGGTTATTTGCTGTTGCAATTTTAGCTTGCGTTCAGACTTTGTCCCAAGCAACAAATAAAAAAACCCTCTACCTGACTAAAATAACTTTTGCCAGAGCCATTCTGATCTTGCCTGCCCCTACTTGCAATTTCTGCTATCTTTGCTGTTTCAGTTATTAATATATATAACCTCGATTAAGCAACTGAGTTCGGCCACAGGCTTTCTGCTCTATTAGTCCTTGTGCTCTGTTAGATCACAGTCTTTATGCTCAGGTTACACAAGTGACCTGGATTTTCCATATTTCAGAGAATCTGTAGAGGAGCAACTCATTACTTTGGAGCAAAGAAACAGCAACGTGCAGCAACAAACTTGTAACTAGAAGGCATAAGAAATTGTTTAGAGCCCAGCCTGACCCAGCAGAGAACAAATTAACAGCAAGTTGGCCAGCAAAGACCAGACAAATGACCTGAAAGAGCAAGAATAGATTCCTGGCAGTGAGGCTACAGTGACACAGACTGGAAAGAACATGGCTTCATGGAAAAATTAATAAACAGAGACTCCAGTTCACAATACACTCACTAGCTGTTGCTTCTAAGAAGAAAAATTGATCTGAAAAGTAAAAGACAACAGGCTGAAACACAACACAGCTCTGCAGAGGGAAATACTCTCATAGATTCTCTGTGAAAAAATTCTGTCCAGTTCTCTGTGCCCTTGACCTGGGAAGGGTTGGCCTTGGCTTCTTGAATCAATACTGACTTCCTGCTGGATCAGAAATAAACACAAAGAGGAAAGTGACATAAAGGGAAGAGGGGAGGCAGATGCGAGTGGGAAGTGGGATGGAGGAGGTTAAATGATGAAGGATGTTCTCCAAATAATTTCAGGGAGCTAAACAGTAGCTGCAAATAATGCATCACCAACGCTTCAGACAATACTGACATAGCTCTACTGTAAAATGACATCCTGATACAGAAGCTATGACTAACACTTAGCAAACCTAAAAAGCTCCTGATGCCATTTCTGTGTAGGACTTGAAGAACTGGACACTTCCTAAAGATGAAGCACGGGAGCCAGGACAGTGGTGCAGAACATGCTACAGCTGGAGAGTATTTCAGGGTTGTCAAGAAGCAACTGTGTTTGTCACATTGCAGGTAAAACTAAAACTAGAGGCAACGTGCAGGCCCCCTGCTGAATGAGCTGGGTGCTCTGGAGACAGAGGATACAGAGAAAGCAGAGATACTGAATGAACACCTTCTTTGCCTCTGTCTATACTGCTGGGGGCTGTCCTGATATCAAGCCCCAGACTGCTGAGGCCCCAGACAAAGTTAAGGCAAGAGAGACTGATGAGAACTGGCTTAGGGATCAATTAAGCAAACTAGATGTACATAAATCCACAGGCCCAGATGGGATGCACCCATGAGTGCTAAGGGAGACAGAGGAAGTCATTGCTAGGCCACTCTCCATCATCTTTTCTAAGTCATGGGGATCAGGAGAGGTGCCTGGGACCTGGAGGATAGCAAATGTTACTCCAGTCTTCAAAAATATAAGAAGAAGGACCCAGGTAACTATAGACTGGCCAGCCTTACCTTCATCCCAGGAAAGGTGATGGAACAATTAATACTTGACGCTGCCTCTAGGCACATCAAGGACAGGAGGGTTATTAGGGACAGGCAGCATGGATTCACCAAAGGGATGAGGCTCTGGCCAGCCTGATCTATGGTGGGGTGTCCCTGCCCATGGCAGAGGGATTGGAACTGGATGATCCTGTGGTCCCTTCCAGCCCTGACTCATTGGTCTGGGTGCTCCTGCTCTGGCAGGGGGATTGGACTAGATGATCTTTCGAGGTCCCTTCCAATCCCTAATGATTCTATGATTCTATGGATAGATGATGGCAAAGCAGTGGATATGGTCTATCTTGACTTCAGTAAAGCATTTGACATGGTCTCCCACAGCATCCTTGCAGCCAAACTGAGGCAGTGTGGACTGGATGATCAGGTAGCAAGGTGGATCATGAACTGGCTGCAGGATAGAAGCCAGAGTAGTGGTCAGTGGGACAGAGTCTAGTTGGAGGCCTGTATCTAGTAGAGTGCCCCAAAGGTCGGTGCTGGGACCAGTCCTGTTCAATCTATTCATTAATGACTTGGATGGATAAGGGATTAGGGTGCACTGTCAGCAAGTTTGCTCTTCTGGCCAATAGGGCAAATGGCATCCTTGGGTGGATCAGAGTAGGGGTGGTTAGCAGATTGACAGAGGTTCTTCTCCCCCTTCTGCTCTGCCCTGCTGAGACCACATCTGGAGTATTTTGTCCAGTTCTGGGCCCCTCAGATGAAGAGGGATGTGGAACTGCTGGAGGGAGTCCAGCGTAGAGCAACGAGGATGATGAAAGAAGTGGAGCACCTCCCTTATGAGGAGAGGCTGAGAGAGCTGAGTGACATCATTAATGTCTATAAATATTTGAAGGGTGGGTGTCAGGAGGATGGAGCCAGGCTCTTCTCAATGTAATCTAGTGACAGAACGAGGGGCAATGGGTGTAAGCTGGAACATAGGAGGTCCCACATAAATATGAGAAGGAACTTCTTCACAGTGAGGGTGACAGAGCCCTAGAACAGGCTGCCCAGGGGGAGTCTCCTTCACTGGAGACATTTAAGACCGCCTGGATATGTTCCTGTGTGACTTGGTCTAGGTGATCCTGCTGTGGCAGGGGGATTGGACTGGATGATCGTTCAAGGTCCCTTCCCTAATGATTCTATGATTCCAAGTAGTACTGGCTTCCTCAGGTCTTCCAAAAGGTAGTACTTTGCTTCAGTATTTTGTGAATTTACAGCATTTCCTCAGCCTTAGCTCAGCATTTTCATTCCCTTCCCACATTCACTTCTTTTTCTTCCCTCACTTGCTTCAGCAAAGCACGAAATCATTGTTTGCCAGAAGGTAATACGCTCAGTGCTGTGTCTCGTTGTAACTAATGGTATTTTCTTCAGACTTCTAGACTGATGGGTACACGTGTAACAACACACGAAATGACTTGAGATCAGTCAGCCCCAGTGCTGTGTTTGCAGGTTACAAATAGGCAGATGCTAATGAGATGCTCCTGCTATTATTTTGTTTGGCTTTTTTTACTGAAAAGGGTAAGTGTAGCTTTCCCAGACAGAGAGAACCCTCTCCCTCCCACTACTTCCCCTCCTCTCACAGCCCAGTCTGGTGTGCTGTGGTTGAAGAACTGGACAAAACACAGTGGCAAACAAGACACATCTAGTCACCTACCCACTTCATGTTCATCATCCAGACGTCTTCAGAAAACAGCCATAGAGACTGACACCATAGAACAGGGCTTCAAAATGCAGTCTGCTGCAAGGGATGGAGGAGGTTCATCTGTGGGAACCAGAAATAAATGTTTGAGGAATGAAGAGAAAGGAAAGACCCTTTGGAGGATCTTTGCTTGGCTCTGGATGGAATGCTTCCATCCATGCAGAGTGCTCAGTCTGAGCTCTGCCTTCAGGACGGTCCCTCTATTCCCAAACATGACCAGGTCTTTCTCTTGGTCAAGATGTCCTATCCTCTTGCTCTCCAGCTTACAGGCTAAAAACAGAGCTAAAGCACAGGATAGAGAAGATGAGTTCTGAACTCTCTCCTGTCTGAGTGTATCAGAATATGTGGTGTCCGACTGTAGGTGGGCCACAGAAGAATCTGAAGAAGGAAGGAAAGGCAATTTTTTGTGACTCTGACTGAAACAATTTGACTTTTCATGGAACATAAAATCATCCATTACATATCTAAACAATGTATGACTGTGAGTATGATAGCCAACCCTGTTTCAGTAAAGACAACACTGGGAGTGTTATGAGTGACTTAAGGGGTAAAATAAAGCATCTTGATTCCACGAACCAGAGTGAGATGAAAGCACTTGTCATCCTTCAGTAAGAGTGGTATGTAATTGTAATGGCTTGTGAAAAAAGATGACCACTAAGCTCTTCATGACAATTTCAACACTTGGAACTGCAGAAAGGTAAACAGAAAGAAGGAGATAAAAATGTGGTTATCACCAAAGCATCCCTCAGTAAGTGGTCTAGTCCAGCTGGGTCAGGTTTCTTATCAGCAGGCCAGATACCAGCATGTCCAGGGTGAGCGTCTCACTTCTAGAACCAAATGTGAGGCTACCTGCTCTTGGCAGGGCAAGACAGACTTCTATTCCAGGTGCTCTTTCCTCCCACCTGCTTTCTTTTACTTCTCCTGTTCCCTTCATGTCATTAGACATATTCATATCCTTTCTCCAACTCTTATTGTCTTTTCATCTGCTCCAATGTGTAAAGAAAACCATTTTCAAAACCTCAGCAATTGCTGGTTGTTCTCTGGTCAGCTTGAGCAGACATGTCAAAACGGGAACATCACTGGGAACAAGAACAGTAGGAAGATCAAGACCCACCCCAAAATGTGGAGTATTTATTCCAAAGCTGTCACTCAACTCCTAAAGACTGCCAGACACAAGCTGGAAGAACAACAAAACCAGGCTTTCAGGCAAGGCTGTATTTACTTTCAGCTTTTTTCTGGACTGTAAATACAAGAGGTCAGTCTTTCCTGTGCCTTTAGATCACGTGTCCAGGTCTAATGAACACCAGTAAAACCCCACATAAGAATTAATGAAGCTAAAATTGTTCTGAGTCTGATTTTATATGCAACTCGGGATCATCTTCCTTTCTTCTGGCAAGAAGTGCCTGTGTGTGGGGGCTGTTTGTGTCTGCTTATGTATGTTTATCCTACAGTGGTTTCACTGGTGCTGCAAATTGCAAATGCGCTTGCTCCCTCCTCGCAGCTTCAACGTACAAGACAAATACAACTGATCTAGAAGGAAAGAGCCTTGCCAAGGATATTAGTAATAGCTTTGTGTTAACTAAATTTAATGCAATATGCTTTGGCCAACAGCTGCAGCTCTGGAAGGGAGCGATTCACTTATTCCCAAAAATAGCTATAGAAGCAAAGTAATTGGCTGAGAAGCTTCTTTATGCACACAAAGATTTTAAGGCCTCCAGTGCTAGCTAATAGAATCAAATGACCATCAAAAGTCATGGCCAGGTGAGCTGGTGAGTCCCAGAAATGTGGAGGAGGGAAAGAGGAAGAGCTAAAGATTCCTAAGAGTAGTTTTTTTATTCTGGAAAAAATACGATGGAATAAATGTCAGACACTACCAGTTTTAGGCATTAAACTATTTAAAGAAATAATCATTATGATATTAGTCCACAAAGTGTTATTTCTTCTAGCAGAGGTTAATTTCAAAAATTCTAGGGCCAGAAAAGGCTACTAGGATCACCAAGATTAGGTTTAATGTAATTCAGGTTCAGTAATAAATGCAAAGTCTTGTTCTGATGGGCAGAAAGAAAAGTTTAAGGTCATTTCCAAAGTCCTTAAGAGAAAGATAAAAGAGCTAAGCACAGGTCTGCCAAGCAGTTCTCTAAGAGAAGCAGGTGGAGTTTGTCAGGATATGTGAGGCTGTTCTATGAGCTGGCCCAAGCAGTGAAGTCCACTCTGCAGGACTGTCCAACCCCAGCACAGAGAACAGAGGAGTCACCGTCTCACATATGCTAGGGATTCACAATACCTCATCAAATCTCACCTCTCCTCTTGCAGCACATAGGAGTCCTCTCCCCTCTGTCTCTCTCTCTTCTGCTTTCAGTAGGTCTGCAGTGTTTTTTGAGTTAGTTACTGCTGAGCAGAGCCCACTGCTGCCCTGGGCCAGCCACTATCACTGTCCTGGTCAGACCGTGTGGTTTCTTCTCCCCGCTGACCTCTCCAACGTCCAGCTGCAGGGGACTGGAGAGCAGCTGGGCTGAGTCTTCTGGCCGTCTTTCAAGCAGCTGCGTGATAACCAGGGGCAATAGCGCTGGTGGGTGGTCTGGCTGCAACCTGTGGCTCCTCACAGGGAGTGGGAGGAAGTTGAGAGCTTCAAAAGGTGATTGTGTCTCACACTACCCACTGCAGAGATGGGCAGATAGCATGCAAGCGGTTCCCTCCCCTGCAGAAACGCACCACGCACTGTCATTTCTGTGCCAAGCTGACACTGTTCACCTCAGGCTTAGACAAGGAGAGTGAACGGCTTTCAGATTTACTTTTTTGGGGTTGTTTGTTTACTTCTAGACCTGATTCTGTTTTGGAGGGAAAGAAAAAGGCTTTTGAAAAGAAAGTAGTGACTGTCTGCCCTGGTTTATAAGTGGGGAAAAAGTCAACGTACAAAGGAGAAATCGCTTTTAGCTTTACCACAAAAAATCTGTTGCCATTTCTCGCCTCCCCCCAGTCACATTGCAGTTGCCATAAAGGTTCCTCTTATTCCACGAATGATGACAAAAGGGTTCTGTTGAAAAGCTTTTGTTCTCTGCCGGCACCATAAGCTGCAAAGCCTGGGTATTGCCTGAAGCTGCAGGTTCTGCCGAGCTCTCCTTTACTTCTCCTCCTTTTGCCTTGGGGCAACACGGCAAAAGCAAAAGAGAGAATGAGGCCACTTCTGAGCTGTACGTGCGTGCTCTGATCCCTGGAAGTGAGCTCAGGTGACACTGTTCTCCATCTCAATTGGTATGCTTGGAGCCAGTCCTGCCATGGATCTAAAAACCAATCATTCCTATTGATTTCACTGTGAGTTTGTCCCTGGAACAACAGCCAGAAGAAAATGCTGCCTGGTACCACTAAGCACTAAAAACCAAAACTGACCCTACCCCCACTAAAACAGTGACATTAAAAAGGAACCTAGAAAAGCATCTTCAAGAGGTAAAATCACACTTGAGCACTTCCCACTGAAAATGTAAAGAAAGTCTTGGTCTGTCACTGAAGCTGAATTTTTTTGTTATTTAACAAGCGTTTGTGGGCATTCTTGATGTTATAATATTGCTCATTTCAAATCAGGGCAGACAAGTGATCTCCAAATTGTTGGTTCAAATGAGAAAATATTCCATCGTGCTTTCTTTTGCAGCACAAACTCGCATAACCAGCACAGTATAAATACAATTACTGGCTGGTATAAAAGCTTCAAATACTATTTTAAATCCTGCAAGTATGGCTTGTGCTCAAATTGGCAGCTCAATGCTCTGTCAGTTCCCACTGCCAATCTCATTATAGAAGTAAACAGCTCTATCTTATTTTATCCTGTTCTATACATGATGCACTTAAAACAGCTTTAAAAACCTAGTAAATGGAAATATATGGTACAATGAACAGTTAAAAATGTCAATTGAATTAGTGGTTGTACGGTATCTTTTCAGCATACAATGTGAACACAGATGCTGCCTTTTATAGAGGCTTATTCATATGAGGAACGTGAAGTGGAACAAATGAGATTTGAATTTTATTATTCTTTTATAGCATTGCATCACAGATAGTTTTTTTCTTTAATTAGTTTCTATCTCGACACCTTTGGCAACTCTAATTCAGAGAACCTTGCCTTTTGTTGTTGCTATTGGGGTGATTTCTTTTGCAGAGAAGTAGCCCTAGCAAATGGCAGGAGCTTATCTATCAACTACTTGGGTAATGGTCCTTCAATTGAACAATTAAACTCACAGGGAGTGTGCTGTGGTCCAGTCAGAGTCTTCAAACCTAAATCAGCTGCCAAGTGCACGGTAACATCCATCCCAAGCCCTGAAAGGTGTTGGGATTATAGAAGTTTTGCTCCCTTTTCATGAGAGCAATTAGACACTAGAAGAGTCTTCCAAGGGACATGGTGGATTCTACAACTTTAGACAGCTTTAAGGCTCACTTTGACAGAGTGCTCAGCCATCTCATTTAAACCTTATTTCTTTAGCTTAAAGAGTTGGCCCTGGATGTGTTTAAGGACGCTTAGGGATGTGGTCGAACAGTTAGATACTAGGATAAAGGTTGGACCCTGGAGGTCCTTTCCAGCCATGATAATTCTGTGATTCTGTGAAATGGTTCTTAAGGTCCCTTCCAACCTGGTATACTCTGATACTGTGATACTGTGAGGTTTCCTACACGCTCCACCAAGTGTAAGTCTGTAGAAGTTACGGATGGAGCAAGACTTAGCAAACTGCTTCCCCACCAGCTCCTCAGCTGACCTAAGGAGGGGTAGGAGGGACTCAGTCCCACCACACAGCTTCATCAACCTGTTACTGCCTCCTGGTCTAACATTACACGCTTAGCAATTAAAAGTCGAGCTGGATATAAAACAGCCACGAAACCCATCGTTCCCAGGACTTCAAAGCAACAGGCAGTATTTTATGTCAAAATAAATACACAAATGCATGTAGACAGAAGTTAATGTTTATGTTACATTGCACGGTGCTGGGTGGGGACAATCCCACCAGCTCTGTTTCTAGACAGCACATCTTTGCACAACTTTGTTGAAAACTTTGGGGACACAATGTCTTATCAGGATTCCCTCGGGCTCCCAGCCTCTCCCTCACATCTCAATGTGTGGGCAGGATACAGCTGTTCAGCTTCAATGCATGGTCTTCTCATCCCAACTGTTCACATAATGTAAAAATTACATCCCTTGAGGCACTATGGAAATTCACAACCAACCAGAGTTTCAAATGCCTATTTATTTCACCGCCTAGTACAAACATTATGTCTGCTCAAGAGTCCACTTTTAAAACGATACCACAGTGCTTCGGCTTAAGTTTGTGGGATTTGTTTTGTGCATAAAATGGGCAAGGATTTTCTTGTTCTTTGCAGAGCAACAGAAACTAATTAGTCGTAAAAAATCACAGCAACTTGTTTCCCCTACCACCCACCCCAGGTTCTTTCAAGGTAAATCCAGAGTACAGGAAATTTAGCAATTGGGTAAAAGGTCATTCTCGGGGCTTAGCCCAGCTCAACAGAAAGGAGTGTTTTAGGATAGTATTGCACTATAGCCTGTTCACCTATTCCAGCTGAGTACTGGGGAAACAAAAAGGATTCCTGCTGCTCTACATCACATGAATACAACCCAGTATGAAATGTTTATAGACCTACATCTGAGAAATTTGTAATTCAAGCTTTCAGCAGTGACATTGGTTTGCAAAAGCAGCCCTAATATTTCCATCATCCATTTCAAGACTTGGGAACCAAGCACAGAAGAATGAGCTCAGCTCTGTGGGTCTGCAAAGCCTCTGTCAGACGTCAACCCTGACCTTGTGTGGCCTTGGAGGAATCATATAAAGGCCATGACCAGAAATGAAGGCGCTCACGCAAGCTCCCACTGAATGCAGATCCTGGCCACACTCTGTCGAGAGGGTTTGTAGTAAAAATCATAATTTGCTGCCACATATATTCCGCCAGTCCCTCCTGCTTGTGTCCCCCAACTCTTCTCGCAGTTCAGAAGTGCTGTTCGTGCGTCCTGTGGCTCAGATGTGGAAGAAGAGTCATTTGCCAGGTTATGCAGAAGGGAGCTTGGTAAATATTACAATTGCAAACCCGAGCTGTATCGAATGGTGAGCAGAGAGCCCAGGCATGGTCGTCCTGTGTTAAGCCCCAAAGTTAATGCGATTCATCAGAAAAACAAAAGAAAAAAGGAAAGAGGATAAGAGGCTGACATTCTGGCAGCATCTGCCTCTTCAGAAGACAGCAGGTGCTGCCAAAATATTAGGCTTTCTCATTTGTTTTCCTCATTGTTTTTGTGATGGGGAAATTAAATCCTACAGTTGCAATTGACCTAATGTGCCAAGGCTCCTTCTGATAATTGATGATTTTCTTGATCTCCTTGTTTTGACACACTCTGTTCCCAGATGCCCATTGTCTCTCCAGATCTGTGCCCCTAAGCCTTAATTAGATCTTGCAGGTTCTGATTCTGTGATGCTTTCACTGCTGCAGGTTTTCTCCCACTTGGCACTCATGAAGAGTCATTGATGGCAACGAGTGACTATGGAATAGCACCTCTGGAAGCACCTCAGGAAGGAACTTGGTGTTCATTGTACAGTGCAGAACTGAGATGCCTTGTTCAGGAGTGGGACAGAACAATGTCATTTTTGTCTCTGCACTGTGTTACACATTATGCACCAGGAAATAAAATTCACGGGAGAACATCAGCAAAGGGTGTGCAAGGCATAAGGACCTAGGCCAAACCTGAGCTTTGGATGTCTTAAATCCTTAAAATCCTCCATCAGTTTAAATGCCCAAGACATGCATTTAGGTGCACAGGAAGCAACAGGGGTATTTCATACTATTGCCTGCCTCGTGGTTAAGGCACAGGAGGACAAGCTGGAGAAAACACAAGTTCAGCACCTGGGCCTAGGGCAACCAGTTAGAAGAGGGAGAGCTGACTTTACAGCTCCTGGACCCTACATTTTCTAGAGAATAGGACCAAGGGAGAATTCTTTCCTCTCCTGTATGACAGTCTTACTTCCCCGTCTTTTGCTGGCTCTTCAGGTAGCCCCATAACAGTTTTCTACCAGGCTGCAAAGCTTCCTTGCATCACCATACTATGCAAAAGGTGGTTTTGAATTATCAGCCCTCTGTAGCAGAGCAGTAGGTGTTTTTTGAACATGTTTCGTCAAACTAAGGCCTGCAGGGCAGGGGATTTTGGAACTAGGAAGCTTGTATTCTCGTGAATGCAACCAAGCACAGGTAGAGGTAGACACTTTCCTCTTGGCCAAGATGGCAGCATTCCTATTCTGGAGTACAGAAGAGCTAACTTATAAAACACTTTGCATTAATGTTTAAAGTGTTTTAAGGTATCTCAGGTTCTTAGTTGCTTAGGTAGAGATCTGCTGGGTCACTGGGTTTGAGTGAGGATCTAGAAAAGAGCTTCTTCCAGGCTACACAGGACATCAGGCAGGATACACACTTGTGAAGAGGGAGGAAAGGGTGCTCTACACAGATGTCTCCATAGGAAGGCTGAATGAAGGGTGGCACATTTTGTGAAGGATACTGCTTAAAGCAAACCAAGATAGACATTAGCCACAAAATTCCCTTGCCTTGCAAGTCACTAACCACCTACCTCAGAAGGTAGGGTTTGACATTTGCTTTTTGGCTCCAACCCCCAGCAAAGACAGCAGTTTATCTGCTGGCTGAGGGCCTCTTTGGAAATGCTGGCAACTTCCCTTTTGACATCCTTTCCCTGGTGTACCCTGTGGGTTTTGGCAGCAGAAGTAGGTAACTACAAAGCAAGCAGTGGGAGTGAACTTTTGGAAGGTGGGTGCTTACTAGCAGCCGCATTAGTGCTGACTATTGTAGAGAACTTATTAAAAGGAGAGTGGCCAGGGTAGCAGGGGATGCTTTAGCATCTACAGGGTACTCAGTATGACAAGAACAGCAGCCTGTTCTTTACTTACCAGCTGCCATGCTGGTAACTAGCTTCAGCAGCGTGGCAGAATGTCAAGATTCCAGGGAACAAAGGAGGCAGATTTCTTTCTGCCGTGTTCAGATTCTGCATTTGCAGACTCTCTTGGTAAAGACACAAATTGATGAGTGATTATGGCTGTGATAATCAACATAGCAATGTAAATATTAGTGAAGGTGGATTACAGTTCCACTGGGAGAGGGCAGGCAATAGCAGAGGGCATTTGGATAGCAAGTACAGTGCCAGGTTTTAACAGAAACACACAGTTTTTAATGAGAGGCACAGAACTGCACAGTAGTGACATGTGCTTCGGATTGGATGGCACAGGAGAATCACAGTGGCAGACTTTTAACAGCTCTGAGTGTTCAGGGCGCACCCAGCCTTTCTAATCCCATTCAGAACAGTTTCTAACACAATTATCATATCTACATTTTCAAGCCAACTTTATGTTAGAAGCACTCACTGTATGAAGCTCTTTGGAAAATTGGCTCCTACCTTTTGGCAGTAATTGAACACTGAGCTCTTAGGAAAATGGGGGCTCTAAATGCTTGGATGACATTTCTCAACTTTGCTCACAAACAGGAGAACCTGTAAGCCACAAAGGCAATGCTATCAACCATGTTTTATGGATATCACCATCAGGCAATTATTACATTTGCTCTCCTATTTCATCTTCACAAGAGCTATAGTATAAAGTCATCAACTGCAAGATGTCAGAGCACTGTGGCATTCAGACAGCCCATTTTTAAACACACAGGTATATCTAACTGGAAGCAGGATTGATGTGCATATAGGAACTGCCTGTTCCTTTAAAGTGAAAGGAAACACCAGGCAGTTAACTCCATCAGATTTTGTTATGTGACATAGGATGAACAATTATTCACTGTGCAACAAGCTGAGGTTTTAATAGCTGCTGCACTTATGGATGGTTTATCCTGACCTTTTGTAGCCTGAAAAACTAATAACTGAAACAAAATAAAGTTTACCAGCTCCTCTCAGAAACTAGTTGTGTGAGCATAATCACATCCCAGGCATTAGCAAAGCCTGGATTCCTGAACTGGTGAGGAATTGAGTCACTTCCCTTGTCAGATGGTACTGGACAAGCAAGGTCTTTTCTTTTTGATCAGCTCAGAACAAAACGTTATGGGAATTATGACTATGGCCAAATCATCATCTGAAGTAAATTACACCAAGTTTGCAGCTTTCATTGTCTGCATTTATATGACAGTAACAACCATTGTGATCCTTCATGAAGAACACTTACTCTAATAAATGTGACGTCTCTCAGAATAGTTATACAGAAATTATGCTAGAAAAAAGTCATAGTAAACAGAGAGAGCTCTGGTCTACAGAGATACTAATTCTGCAGAAAGAGCAAAGAGATTTGATGGTATCCATGTGTAGGTTAGGAGCAGAATAATGAATAAAATCTGAAGTCTCAGCTTTTCTCCCTCTTCATTGCACCACCGTGGCTTTCTGGAGAGGTGAATGAGATTGTGTCTAACACAGTTTTCACTTTAACATTTTTCTGCAGGTCCCCTGAAAATGCAGAGCTGTTGGTAGCATGCTAGTCCAGAATTTACTCCATCCCAGGAAACTTGTTGTTTCTGTGTCATTTGCACACTGTTGATTTATGGATCTTCATGCCTCTTGTAATCAAGTGATGCCTTGCAACCTTAACATATCCACCAGGTAATTATTCGAAGTAAAAAGCATTAAGAATCACTACCACGAAGCTAAACCTAGTGATAGACTCTTTAGACTGCAGTCAGGTTTGTAAACACAGGAATGCAAAGCTACCCCATTTCAGCTTCTTTCAGTCATGAGGGAAACAAGTACTGCGACTGTCTTTTCTTCCCTTTTTAGAAAGAGAAGGAACATCTGCAAAACCTCACTGCAGCAAGCTCTGTCTACCTGTGGTATAATTCACAGAAGAGGACTTCCCAGGCCTCTCACAGGCTGCTTCATTCCCGGCTTGGTGACAAATCTGCCTACAGCAACACCTAACCCATTTTATTTGCCCCCCTCAGCTGTAAATGCAGAGGAGCAGAAATGCCTCAGATTAAACTCACCACAAACACTCAGAGAAGATAATTGCTGTGATCCAACCCACAAAAGAGAGAGAAAATGCACATATCGGATGAGTGTGCGAGCATCTCTCCTGCAGCTGCACAGCTGTTCTACACACATGAAAGAAGCAGATCCAGCCACCAAACAGCTCCTTCAGCTTTTCCTTCTGTAAAGCCGTGTTTAGTTTGCTCCATGTTCAGCTCTGCACATTACAGCTGCCTGGGCCAGATCCTTGGCACTTGTAACCCAACTCCATGGATTTCAAACAACTTCTCCATTTACTGGAAAACCTATCTACAAGTTGAAAGTACTTCCCTCTCCTTCACCACCTGCCATGCAAACATCCACGCGCACATCCAAATCCACGGTAAGTGGAATGAGTCCAAAAAGGCTTTCTCAGTTCTAACAGCCCTTGGGGTTCTTTTAACTGATTTAGAAGGAAAACTTTGAAAGCTTTCCAACACAACTGAGCCCAAGGCAAGAGGGCTGAATGTAAACAATCACTAGGGCTTGGTTCTGCAAGAACTTTTAATGTGGAGTCCTCAGTCAAACGTCCTTTGCTCCTCCTCTTCTTTCCCTCCTACAGCTGATGTGTACAGTACACACTCGTGCATCGCTCCATCAGACACTCCTCACAGCTGCCAGGTCATTGTGTACACGGCAGCTTCTGCCAGGGAAGCAGAAATGTGCTGGTCTGACATATTTGATAATGACTTCAGGGGAAGATAACCATTTTCCCTCATTCATGTGGTTCACTGAGGAACAGGTAAAACGCTAGAAACACCCTCAAGCTTGGCTGTGTACATGTGGAAACTGCTGTGGAAATAAGAGAAAGGATCCTGTCTTGCGGTAATTAGGGCAAGGAGGGGGAAAAGGGGGAGGTGGAGAAGGTAGAACATTTGGTTCCCCTTTCTGGGCACCTTGAAGTGGTTAAATCAAAGAGCTCCTGATTTTCAGAACTGTACACTGACAGCCCTCTCAGATTAGACATGATCATTAAATGGGAGCGATCATATGATAGGGTGCTGAGAAAAGACATCAAGACATAACAAAGTTTAGATCTGCTAAGGAAAACATAATCACCAGAGCAGGATTTGACTGAGTTGGATAGACCTACCTTTACTCTGGAAATAGTGCAACTTTCTACCACAGGAACATGCAGATGGAACGTGCTACAAGGAGTTCAGTGCAAGACCATGAATTTTAGCCACTCCATCATCTACTGCAAATTCAGAGCATCTCTGAGCATTTAGTGAGTTCTGTGTGGCTTCCTGATAACCATCCAAGTGCAAGCACATACAGAGCCATCTTCTGCGTCTGTGCAGCTCTTAGGGACCAGGATGATCCCACTCGGACACATGTGTGATGCTCAGCTGATGGTGTGTCTCAGGGCTTTTGGAATACAAACCACCACAACCCTACTAATGAGGCACCATCTTCCAAATTAATCTCTCTAGCATAAACTTGGTGGTGGTGGTAGTGGTCTATGACCGTATTTCAGGTAACCTTATGATCTGAGAGTCTTCTGGCTACATCAGACTGATGCAAAGTTTTTTAGCTGATTTCCCACTGCCTTTTTTCCTTTCGCAAGGCTAAAGCCTCTTGGCATACAGGATGTTGTTGCAAAAACAACAGTTATTCAATTGGATTTCAAAGCTGCAAAGCTCATGGAGGAAACAAACCCTCTCATTTGACTAGATACAGTTGTGAGGTGTACTACTCATTTCTGAGGATACTTGGATGAATCCTAAATTCATATACAGGATTGTTGAGGCTGTTGATTTTTTTTAGTTTCTATATTCATAATGCCCTTCATGCAATGGATAAATATAACTGTACTTGTGGAAATGAAGATGGCCTGTTGGAAACTCCAGCCATCTGCAAGCCTGGCTTTATATATGACTGTTTCCTTTCTTTGATAAGCAACACACTGCTTTCCAGATTCAGCAACGTGGCATCTTTCCTTAAAGCGTGCACCAAGTTTGAAACATACCATAGGCTGGCTTTATTAGCTTAATTAAAGAAACCTATTAATTTCCAAGTAAATGAAGAATATTTTTAATCATTGCCTGTGAACCACTTAGCACACCAACTTGTCCCTCTGAAGTAATTTACTTAAGTGTGCCCTCAGTTTGCTTAATCCATAACTGGTCAATAGTATATTAATATTACAGTCCCATTTCAAATCTAAGCATGTTTGAGCCTATTAAACTGTCACCCCAGATTTACTTGCAGGGAAAAATTATCTGCATTGAGAGATAGAGGGAGAAGTATATTAAAGTGAATCAAGCACTAATGAAATTAATCATAATAATTGTAAGTACTTTCAACTGCTATCACCCAGTGGGAGATGCTGCTACAGGAAAGTCTTCCTGCTCTGTTGTTTTTACAGCCAAGCCATGGAACAGACATGAGCTTTTGTCTGTTCCAAAGAGACCGATAATACTAGTGATCATTTGAAATAACTCCTTGTTTTTCTTTTTTTTGCTATGAATCAACCTTAGAGACAACCTTGAAATACAAGGCACTTCACGCAATGCTTGTTCTACTGAACTCGCCAAATGTAGGGCAGACCTACCACAGTTTGTGTTTCAATTCATTCAAACTGTGAGACTCCATCTCTTGCTGTTTACTTTTACTGCGCTGCTTGTGAGCCTCACATGTATAATTTACAGATCCAAGACAACAGCAAAGAGCAAGTCAGGGAAAATCTGATCCCCACTGTATCAGATACATTCAGTTGTGCAGAGTCAGATCCTGGGTTGTGTAAATCAGAATAGGTCCGTGGTGATTAATGCAAACAAAGCTACGCTTTTCTGCAAAAAGAAAGTCAGGCAAAAACGCCAGGAACTCCTGGACAACCTTAGACATAAGAAGGAAGCCTACAAAGGATGGAAGTAAGGACAGGTGGCCTGGGAGGAATACAGAGTAATTGTCTGCATAGCCAGGCATCAGGTTAGGGAAGCCAAAGCCTGGATGGAATCCAATCTTGATGTCCAGGGACATCAAGGGGAAGAAGAAAGGTTTCTATAGGTATGTTGGTGAAAAAAAGTAGGAAAATGTGGGCCTCATTTGGAAGGAAACTGGTGACTCGGTAAGCCAGGATATGGAGAAGGCTGAGGTACTCAATGACTTTTTTGCCTCAATCTCTGCTGGAAGAACTCAGACCACACGACCCAAGTCCTGGAGGTTAAGGGCTGGGACTGGGAAAAGGCAGAACCACCCAGGGTGAGGGCAGATCAGGTTTGTGACTACATAAAGAACCTGAAGATTCACAAATCCACGAGACCTGATAGGATTCACTCATGATTCCTGGGTGACTTGGTCTCGTGGTAGGTACCCCTGCCTAGAGCAGTGGGGCTGGAAATAGGTTATCTCCAAAGTCCCTTCAGCCTGAGCCGTTCTATGATTCTATTATTTATACCAGTGCTGTAACATTATTCTTCACAGCATTCCTCTTGATTCACGTGAAAACTTCATAATCCTTTAATTTTTTAATTTATAAATGCCTTTTTTTTCCCTTTCAACTCCTGTAGTATTAAGACACTAATCTGTAACCTGTCTCATACTCTGTGAAACTTTTGAAGGGTTCCCCCACAGGTCTTTTTTGGATTCTTCAGCTGTGTAGAAACTCCAGCAGTTTATGGATTAAACAGTTGAAGGAAACCTGTTATGAAAAAAACCACGACAATAGGAAAGATGAAAAATTGCAGCAGATCAAAAGCAGTTCTCTCTAGAAACAAATCCACAGTTAAGATATAGTTGACATTTTAAAAATATTTGATCAGTGTTTTGGCTTACAGAACTGCTTAAGGGGAACTGTGATGTGTAAATTAAATTCAAATTAAGGTTAAATATAGTTCTTTGGGCAAGACTGAATGGTTCAAATTACCTAATTATTTGGACAAAGTCTGTTCTCCTGTAATTAAATGTATGCAAAAGAATGAGTCTTTTTACTGAGCACATTGAGAGAGGAGATTTTATCAGCAAATGGTTACTTCCTCCTGAAGATTGCAAAGATACTGTCATCACTCAGAACTGTGTAAGAGGAAAAGTTAGTTTATACATTTGTTAGAGCTCTGCTGAGCGTGTACTGAAGTGAGAGAGAACACTCCTGTATTTTGCTGTACACATCTCTCCAGCTCCTGATCCTGCAAAGGGCTTTAGTACACGCTGTGTTTTAAGTCTTTCCCTAGAGTTCATACTCTTTTCACCCTTTTCTCCCTCCCTCCATCCTGTTAATTCAGTTCAAACCTGCTGTGTGTAGCTGACAGACAGAACCGTCAGGCTTGCTTAGGGCTCAGAGCTCTGAGCCATCAATTTATTATTGCAACACAGGCATAGTGCACTGGGATTGTCCAATACCTGCTCAGGAACAAAAGTCTGGCTCTCCAAAGGGCTGGAAATGAAGTCTGCACAGTGGGACTGAGTTTCACAATATCATTCACTGCAGCAAATCTGTGATACAGAAAGAAAATCCCCAAACCACAAACTGTGATATGAAATTGCAATCCCAAAAGAGCCAATAAGTGCCAGTATTGTCTTTTCATTGGAAAAGTAAATAATAAGCAAGGTCACATTGCTCACAATTCTGAAATTTCAAGCATGTACCTGGAATTACACAAATATCTAGGGTTTCCCAGGGTGAAAAGACAGCATCACCCCGCATGTCTTGTCCCCAGTTGTATAGATGTCATAAGAATATATGAGGGAAGAAATGGAATGCTTATTAACTAAAGCACAAAACTGTGTGGAGGGCCCAGTGCATCTCACCTGCGTGTGGGAGAAATGTTTGGGTTTTGCATGTTTCAAGGAGGGATTTTTCAGAGTGAGTGGGAAATTAGAGACAGCTCATCAAACTTCCCCACAAATTGTTCCACAATCCACTTTCGACTCCAGTTCATTGTGCAGAACACGAGATTCTGTAAAGAAGAAGGAAGAGAAAAAGAGGAGGGAGAAGAGAAGATTTATTGCTAATAGTCATAAAGAGAAATCATAAATCTACCAGAGCAATTCAGGGGGTCTAACAGTAAGAACACTTGTAATCAATGTGAATGCATACACTTTTCTCTCAGGCACAATCAATATGCATGGTATCACAGTGGTGAGTAGTAAGGCACAGCTTTTGCCACAGTGAGTTCAAAATTATTCAGCAACACTCCTGCTGAGTTTTGAGTAAATGATAATTTGGGCTTTAACTAGACAAAATGCATATATGGCATTTTATGCTGACAAGGGAGCAAGCGATACTTCTAAAGAGCTGGGTGCAGGAAGGCAAAAGAGGAAAGGAGCACTAAGGGGTGACTTTGAGGAAGAAAAACAAAAGTCCTGCAAATATTTCTCTAGGCAGTGGAAATGATCCCTTTGGCAGAGCAGAAGCAGGTGTCCCCAATATTTGATTTAACATGAAAAATTATTCAAGATTACAGCACCACATGAAGGTTGCTAACACTCAAGGACACGACTTCTGCAGATCTCCAACCTCCCTGTGACTCCTCCAAATATCCATTTGCTGTGTCATTCTTAACTGTTTGCATAGCCCCTGTGCAATGCACCCAGCAGGCATTAAGCATCACTACCAAGGTTACCAAAGAAGGGAAGAAGATGCAGGCAAGTGTCTTTGTACAGAGCAGGCGTGGACAGTGCAGAGGAAGCTTTGCTTCCTAACACTTCTGAGCATTCTCATGCTGAGCCTGTTGAATTCTCCACTGACTTTAACTTGCAAATAGCATTAAAGCATTGCAGAAAACAGCATGGAAAGTTTAAATGATAGTAACAAAAACTTGGCTGTGTAAAGCCTTGCAAGGTAACTGTTGAGCAGCCAAAGAGGACACAAGGTGTCACATAGAAAAAAAGAAAGAGGCCATCCAGACCAGAGGAGGCAACAAAAGCAGAGAGAAACATTTGTATTAGTTGAACGAAGCATCTGCACGATCATGTTTGGATATTGAACCTACATGGGGCACTAATAAATATAAAATGTGTATATATATATATATATATATCTGTTTCACACGCTTTTGAACCTGCTAAAGCAGTGGCTGTGTCCCTCAATCCACCGAAGTAGGAAGAATGAGAACAATTTGGAGAGAAGTTAGGTATCTAACTTTCACTGAAATTACAGAGTGCTGGCCAGTTAGCTGCTTTTTGAAGACACACAGACAAGCTGTGCACTGCTGTGTGTCAATGTTTGATGTTTGTCAATGGCTACTGTCTTCTCCTGAGGAGAAGTTGTAGAGAAGATCCCCCTTGGTGAGCCCTCCAGGACTAACCGCTGTGCACGGCTCATCTATTCACTTCCCAGGCTGGTGATATTCTGCTTATTACACTGTGCCAGCCTCCTAATGAAAAGATCTAATTCCTTCCCTAACTGGTTGGGAGGCTTGGCTAATGGTGCTGTGTAAATAAAGACAGTTACTACAATTATTAGTGATACCTTACAAATAGCAAGGAACTGTGGCCAGGTGTGGCAGATACACAAGGAATGAGAGAAAGCAGCTACTTGAAAAAAAGAAGGTTAAAGAAACAACTGCTTTTCATGAACTGAGAGAGATTTGCTGGGGAAACAGAACATTATGAGCTTCACCAAAAATATGCCACTTGCATTAAATGATTTTAAATTATTCAATACATTTTAAATTATTTATATTTTATCATGTGTTTTAGCCCAGGGGACACGGACTTCCTGCAAGCATGCAGAGATGCCAGCTTAGGTGTCAGGTGGAGTTAGGTCCTGTTTAAGTGGATAAGGAGAGCCCTTGTCATATAGTGATCTGGTTGTCTCCTCACAAGTGACATGAGAGCCACAAGTATTTAAAACAGGACAGAGCAAATAGTTTCAGAGGCAATATTTTTCCCTAGGGAATAATTCCTTGCAGATCACTCACCAAGCCTTAAGACAAAAAAAAAAGCACCCTTACCTAATGAAAAACCTTATACCAACTACAATGGGCTGTCTGTAATTTCCAAACAATAAGCTACTGAAATCAGTGTCTAGCCAAAGACTGACCCAGACATTACTCCATTCCTCCAGATGCTCAATAGGCCAAGAAGATGTCAGAGAAGTCCTGCTCTGTCCCACATAAACATGGCTGGAGTACCCAAATGTGACAGCAAACATGTCAAGCTGACTGTCTATTGTATTGGCCCATTCATTCTTTTCCATTCTGATGTTCATCCAAAATTCGCATCATGATCCATCTATTCTCTAAACACTGGCATATTTTTTCCAGAGAAAACCAGGAAGCTCATTATCTTCCTTTAGAAGATACAAATCTGCAGCTCAACTTCAAGAAAACGTATTTGACTTCCTGTGCTGGAACGTAATGTTTGCAGAACTAACAGCAGAGTAACTGATACATCTCCAAGATTTTGTTGCTTACAGACAGCTCATGGGACACCTCAGATACCTGAGGATGGAAGTAGCTCTACTTCATGGCATCTGCAAAGCCTTGGAGGAAAAAATGTGGGGGGGGAAAAATAAGCAGTAGAGGAACAGAAAGATAAAATTTCATGAGGAGTAGCAAAAAAAGCACAAGAATGATTTAAATTAAACAGATACATTAAAAAAATAATCATTTTAAACACCTTGATGCAGTTTGTTGCTTTTACAGCTGGCTAAAGCTTTTCAAGTAGCAATTCAGTGTTTGTACAATAGTATCTGCACAAACAGCTGCAGGTTCCTTGTGTAGAACATACTTGATACAGCAGCAAATCTGGTCGAGCATGCTTTCACAGATAGTATGGGCTAGCAAAGGAATGGTTAATGATTTCTGCTAAATAATGGAAGGCTTCAGACACATGACAGTGTAGGATGCTCTTTACTCTTCCTTTTGTCAAGGCAAAAATCTGGAATGTAATTCGGGGAGAGAGTTTGGGGAGTATAAGGGAGTAACAGCTAGAGAAACCTTCATTCACATTTCCTGGCAGTAGGAGCAGACCACATCGGTTACCCTTTTATTCATATTTGCTCTTCTCCTTGCATTTGTGTTTAAAAAGCCTAATATGCCCTAGCAAAAAGGATCATGTGTAATTGACTTGATGCTCAGCTGCTTGAAGCTGGTCCTGGGAAGCACATTGGTGTGTTCAGTTTAGAAGTGTAGGGCAGCACCCAGTAAAAGTCCCTGACAGCTGATGAAGTTGTCCATTACACCGTTTCTCTGCTGCCTGTCTATTTATTTTTGCCTTTGTGTAAAGAAAAGGTAGAGAAAAGGTACTTGATAAAGTTCAGTTAATAGAGATTCATTGGCAGGGGTTGCACTGTGGTTTTTGTATTAACCTCTTGGATCACAGCAAGTGGCTTTCAAAGTTGGCTGGAGGAAAGGTCTTCATCTGAGGATGCTCCACACCTGCCTCCTTGTGAGAGGAGGCTGAGGGCAGAGGCAGGAGCAGGAAGGTCATTCTATCCAGACTGCCACATCACACAATAAATATTAACCAGCGATGATTACTGAATGAGAAGAAATAAATAACAGAGGTCTTAGGAGCCTGCAGCTTGTGTGTATCTTGTTAGATGTTTAAAGAAAAGCAAGGTTAGGTAAGAATGACTGCCAGGTAAAATCCCATATGTGTGGTAAAGAAAGTGAAATGATTTTGGGCTCTCTCTGCCCTTAATTCTTCCCCTCTTTCCAATTCCTCCTGACTCTTCTAGCCATCCCAGTAGCCTTGTTCCAATTGCTGCTGGTGGAGGACCTAGTTGCATGAGTCCACATTTTTCTCCCTGATGGTCAGAGCTCAAAGAGCACCAGCGCTTTCTCAGTGGAAGTGTGCAGCTGAGGAGGTGTGCAACTCCTGCCGTGAAAGGATAGGAGAGCAAATCCTCTCAGTCCCACCAACCAGGTGAAAAGACTTGCACACTCTGCCCCACAAGGGAAAACTTGGCTGCTGCAGCTGGACCTGTAAGAGACTGTCAATGCCCCGATTCAATTTTCCTAGTAAAATAAAAAGAGAAACAAAACGTGTCCAGTAAAAGAGGCTGGAATCAGACCATGGATTTCATCCCAGAGTCTTTCCAAGAAAGAAGCAGTTTTACTTCTATCATCATTATTAGGACATGGGCAAATTGACCAAATTTACATGTTGGTGCAGTTTCAGGTAATGAATGCACCACCAGCAGCAGAAAGAAGAGGTTTAATTGACAACTCTTCTAATTGTATTCCTTTAAATGCAGGAAGAAATAATCAAAGAAACTATTTGTAGCATCTAGAAGATAACAGGGAGATCAGTCACAGCCAGCATGGCTTTATCAAGAACAAACTGCCACAGCAGTGTAATTTCCTTTCCCCGCAGGATAATAGATCTTGCAGACATGGAAGAAGCCGTAGATGTTATATATCTTGAGCCTAGTAACTTTTTTGACACTGTCTCATATATATTTTGATAAATAAGAGAACAAAAAGTGGATGAGGGAAAATCTACTGGAAAGTGTAAAACTGGTTAGAAAACCATATTGAAAAGAATTATTTTCATTGGTTCACTGTCAAAGGCTGTGTCAACTGGATTCCACAGAGGTCTTTATTGGCCTGATGCTACCCCTTGCTAATGAAATGTTTGATAGAATATGTTGTAGTCCTATTAAACTGCACATTGCCTGTTACTGGGCGAAGTTCCACATCCACTGCAGGAAAGGACTAGTGCTCCAAAACAGGAACAAGAGGGTGCAAGCAGAGCAAAGTGACAGTTACAGTATACAATGACCAAGCACTAGTCAGGCATTACACCCAGACTGGGTTTGGGCTGCCTAACTTTAAAGAAAATGAAGGCCAGTGAGGTCCACAAGAGAGCCATAAAGATGTCCAAATATCTGTGCCTGCGTGGTGTAGAGAGAAAAAGACTGATGCCAAAGACAGCAGTGGTCTTCAAACCTCTGTGCAATTGTTGTAAAGAGAGAGTGGAAAAGAGAAAGGGTCTTGTGCCCACGGTGAACAAATGGTTTATAATTCAGAAGGAGAGTTTAAGGTTAGGCACTAGGAAAAAATTCAGAGTTATAGACAAACAATGGAATAACTCTATGGGATGCTGTGGAATCTCCATCACGAAGAGAAGACCCAGGAAGAATTTGGTATTGCCTTGGTGTAGGGACAGGACCAGATGATCTCTGGAGATTCCATTCCAATCCACCTTTCTATAATCTCATGAATTCTATGAATACCACAATCTAGCTTTGTTTAATAAATTAAACTGTAAGGGAGAAAAATAATCCCCTAGACCCAGAGCTAGGTCTGAAAACACTGAACATCTCATAGTAATAGGTCATAAATTTGCTTTCATTTTATTGCCACAAAAGCTAACACACCAGAAGCCTCCTCTAACAGTTAAGTAACTCCAACACTGGCAGGTCCTTTGATTCATATTCTTGAAGTAGTTGTGTTTATAGAAACAAATTGGTTGCATTAGAAAAAAGGGTTAGGTCAATTTCCTGAGCTCGCTCTGTCTCCAAAATGCGTCTTTCTGAAGCCTCATATGTTCTGAACAACAAAAACACAACTCCAGACCACTATTAAAGGGCACTTTGAATTATTTTCATCTTATCCCTATACTCACTATAACAATCAAATACCCTACTACCAGAATGAAGATGCTGCAGACAAGATGTGGTGCGGCCTCATCCGCTAATCAGAACATAACACAAAACTGTTGCTCTTCATGTCAGACATGCATATTTTATGTAGAGAAGAAAACACTTTAGCTATAAGTTGACAAAAGAGACCCTAGGGGATTCCTTCCTATGCCATGATTACAACAGACAGAAACTTTCTCATACTGTCTTCTGAAGAAATTGTGGATTCCAGGAAAAGAGCAATTCTTGTTGTAAAATGTCTCACCAGTAGAGCAATCCAAGTTACCAGCCAAGGTTTGTGTGACCAGAGTCTATAACGCATTTTCATGCATTATGTTCTATTCTTTTTCACTTGTGTTCGCTATGGTGTTATCGAGGAATTAATCCCCTCGCTCGTTTTGATGAGCAAAATCCATTTGGATGAAACAAAAGCCACCAACTATCTGTCTGGGGTGAAACTAACTAAATCGCTGAAGGAGTCTGAACTTCAGAAAAAAGAAGATCAGAATGAACTGCCCTTGTAGAAGCCCGTCCCCCCAACAGTTCATGAGGTTCACACACAAGACACGTTTGCTCAAAGCAGTCCCAAGAGGACAATGCAAGCCTTGTTTTACACCCACAGGATATAAGGTGGTATCAACTAATGAATCTATGTACTTCCCTTCTGAACTCAGCCTAAAGCACTTCTAAAGTTTTCTAATATAAAATAGTACACCATGAAGTGGAAATCTTTCAGATGTGTTGTCATTTTTAAGCTGTGGCAATACATTTTCCCTTGGAAAATACTACCCTGCTCACAGTGTGCTTTTCTTGTTCTCTGTTTAATCTATGATGCATATCTGAATTGAATTTTTGCCTGTAATTCTATAAAATTTACTTTGAACTGCTGCTTATGCTCCACTGATCACAACTCTGGTTTAAGAATTGGCTCTTATTTTTCAATCTTCTCTTCACTGCCCTGTTGCTCTATTAGAATAGTAAGAGAGAAAAAAAAACTTGTTTTCCCTGGAGCTCTGTCCAAGGCTGTGGGGATCTTGCTACCTAACGTGAAGAAATGAGAACATCAAACTGCTGGAACGATAGACTTAGTAAATTGGAGGGCACACACAGGCTCACTGATTGACATTTTTGGTGTTCAAAGGGTTTTAGTTATCGGCTATGAATCACCTGTGACAGTTATGACAAATGTTATCAAGAAGGAGGCTAGATCCTCAGCAAGTGTGTGCAGATACTGAACTGTGAGTTATGGCTTTAGACCACCACCCCTGGCTGTGGCAGGTGCAGCCACCATGCCTGCTCCTTGGCAACGACCTGGCAAAGACACCTAAATTATGATCCTTGGTGGGTGGTTGATGTTTTGTCTCCTTGGCTCCCTACAGCAAGGCCACTTTTGTCTGCATTTACTGGTCACCGTTAGAATGACCACAAGGCACACTGACTCAGCATACAAAGATTGCCCTCCTGGAGTCGGATTTGAGCCAGTCTTCCTCCTAGCAGCAGGACCTGCAGCCAGAGCTTTCTCCCCCTGTCCAAGGATACTTCCCTGGGATTAAGTGATTCCTTGCTTCCCTTTTGGTGAGTCGCTTCTCATTTGGATACCCTTGAGTGGGAGACACTCCCTTGCACAGGTAAGCACACACAGTTGGGATCATCTTTTCTTAGAGCATTGCTTAAAGTTCAGGAAATTTGCCGTGTAGTAACGTACCCCTGACCACCATCCGAACCTGTGTGTCACTGGAGTGCCAGGCACGTCTGGCTGCAATAAACCCACATTGTTCTGATAGCTACTGCCATCCAGTTTTGGGGGTGCCTTCACCGTGCTGGCCACAGCTCTCCTACGGTCACTGACTCCACTGAGGGTTTAAAAATGTTGCTGACTGAAGAAGCCCCATTTGTGCAGGAAATGGCTTGACTTGTTTTCAGAACAAATGAAACCTAAAATCCCTTTCAAAGGTTATTTTAAACTGAAAAGCATGACAACTATGCCAGTCTAAATTTGACCCCATGCTTACTCAGCAGCTTGCCAGGTGCACGAGGGTAGTATTTCAAAAGCTGCTAGGAAGATGACGTTTCTTGTGCTAGACTACATGGCCTGGTGAAGCTGCCTCACTTGGCACATGTTAAAAGCTCAGAAGCCATGGGAAAAGCCTTGCTCAACAAGGTAAACCTTTCATCATCACAGGTGGAGGAGTAGTGTTCAAAGGGTGTCACGGAAGAGGTGACTGAACTTCTACGTTCTCTGTGTCTAACAGAACCACTGAAGAGGCCGTAGCAGCAAGGCACAGCATAAGTGAAGAGAGACTAATCACTGAAAGGAAGGAAAGTGAGTGAGGTTGAGAAGAGATGGGGAAAGCAATCTCAGAAAGAGGTGCAAGCTTGAAGCAGGTAATTCACTGCCTGAGTTAGTGCCTGGGAGCCCCTAGCTCTTCCATAGCAGAACAAGAGCAAACAAGAAGTGTGAAGTACCCTGCCAGAAGTACATTAAATGCCTGAAGTACACTCTTTGCCTGTGAAGTAAACATGACTTCAAACACCAGGACATAAAACGGAGTACAAGTATTTATAGGAAATCAAATGTACGTTACAAAGGATGGGCTTAGCTGAAACAACAAGAAAACAAAGACAAACCAAGCAAACGGGAACGTAAGGAAAGCACTGTCAGCACTGGTAGCCGCATGATTAGCCATGCTTTGTACTTCCGAATGCCCTTTGTTTGCTGGCCTCGGAGTCTCCAGACATTATGGAGAGGCTGTGATAGTAGATGATTTATTTATTCCACTGCTACTTGTGTCTCTGGTTACCCTTCTTCTGTGTCAACTCTGCTTACAATGTTCTGTGATGTAGCCTGCACGTGGGGAACCAGACTAGAGTATGCTCGTTCGTAGGCAAACGTGACCTATCTGCACAATGCACACGAGGCAGCAGCTACTGCAAGAGTGCACAACAGTGATCTAGAAAAGAACATTTCTAAGTGATACTGAAAGGGAATTGCTTCTTTTTTGCACTGGCATTTTTTTCCCCCTCATTTTGTAGCGAGTTTAGTGCTCAGAAGTCGTTTTCTTAAAAATTAGCTTAAGGAAATCAGGTATTGCTGTCACGGTACCGTTAATCCTAACACTGCAAAAGCCTTGTCACTTTGCATTACACACCCTGATGAGATACAGGCTGAGAGATCTGTGTCTAAATGGTTTCATGGGTGGTAAGAGGGTTGCACATACATGTAGCTCCTCTCCCTGCAAGGTGGCAGGTTCTCCCAGGAGGTAACTGGGATTTTGTTCTTGAAGCAGTGGACCTCTCCACTTAACTGCCCATCACACACACAAGAAAAGCCAGGGACACGTTTTTTTCAGATTTGATTATTGTGAGAAAAAAAATAATCATAGAGACTAAGGAGATGGAGATGGGGTGTGTGAGAGCCTCTGCTATGATGTTCTGTTTTGCCATTACCTTTGTGCTTTCTCTCCAAAACTGATGGATTCACTATGCTGTAACACCTGCTTTAGGCATCCTGCAGCTGCCGCAGCAGAAGATGGACAGATATTACACAGCCATCGAGCTAACTGCTTCCTGCCTACAAAGGGGAAGACGATAGGCCCACTTCCTCCAGCACATTACTTACACAGAGAGGGTGTTTTGTTTATAAGCCAAGCCCAGTATTTTAACAACTGTAAGGTGAAGGGCTGAAGCAGTAGTGTGCCTTAAGGTCCTGTGGCACACAGTCACGTTTTTAATTACCACTGCCTGAGGCTATCTCCACAGGTATGTTTCCTTCCTGCATAAAACATGAGTCTGGGAGTGATTTCAAAACACACTGTCAAATAGTCTGTGACTCCAACAGGATGTACACAGTATCAGCCTTCGATCCAAGGGCAGATTTTATTTCAGTGTTTTATCTTGTAGGCTCATAGATGTGAGAAACAGAAACACTTTTCTATTGGTAAACTAGTAGTGCTTAGCAATGCAAGGTGTATCGTATGTTCTAGAGATCTTTAATTTCCTTAATAAGTACCCAGGCATAGCAAGCTCTCAACACCAATATCCTCTCAATAAAAGGAAACCTTATATGGTCACTACACGATACATGATTTATAAGATGTCATGTTAAAGTAAACTCAAATGCACCAAACACACTGAAGGAAGGAAATGGTTGTCTGGCTCCATATGGTGTTTTTGTATTTCTATTAAAACCAGACTATTCAAACACTGTGGATACCAGCACAGGTTTTAGCTGTAAAGGATAAAGTGAGTCTTATCCATACCATCTGTATCGATTGCATTAAAGTTGCTGACAACACATGAATGTAGTTAAAACATTTAGGGTCACCTCACTGTTGGAGATCAAAAAGAAATTTCTCCCACAGACTGGTTTCCTCAAAGAGCCGTAATAAAATGGATCCCTGAATCCCTTTTCTGGCCAAACATAATGCAAAAAGGAATGGGGATAGTTGAAATGTAAAGGCCAATTCCTTTGAGAAAACATCCTTTAAAGTAGGATACAGCATTGCAAAACTTGACACCTGACCTCTGCTATCATACTCAACAGTGGAATCCCAAGCCCAGATTTTTGCTGCCATAATATTCTGATGAAAGATATCATACTGCTTTCACGACCATCTTCAATATACAAATTTATAATACACCTTCAATAAATAAAAAGCTTCTTATCTATTATGGATGACCATAAAAAAAATATCTAGGGCATCGAAATAATTTTCCCTGGCTGTTCCCTCTGTCTCTCCCTCACTGGCAGATCCCAGGAGGTGTGATCCTACAATAGGCTGCTTCAGGGGCTGGGCTCAGGAGCCAGGCTCCACCCAGACATCAGCAGAAGAAATGTGATGTAAACAGAAAGTGTAAACAGAAAGAAATTTTTCCTTTCCTATGGGGGGCAAACCTTGATATCATTCCAGCGAATGAAGGGCTGCCGCATGCCTCAGCTGAGGTCCAAGAGCGTGCTGCATCACTGCAGCAGAGTGAAATCAAACTGGGGAACAGATCTCAGCGCGTGTCACGGCAGGTCAGTGTATTTGTCATGTCGTGTGATGCGTTAGGCTGAAATAGCTGCTTTTTCAGTTCCTTTTAAATCCATGTCCATGTGATGCTGTTGTCAAGCCCAGTTGAGCTGAGGGTCTGTAATAAAGTGAAGTACAAGAGCTCCTAGATTTTGTAGGGGACAGCTCATTGGGCTATCCTTTCACACTGCAACTCAAGTTAGTCTAACACTTTGAAGGATTCCAATTTGTTTGGAGATTAATATATTTGTCATCTACTTCAGACTCTACAAGAGTTTTTGTTCACTCGCTCCAATGGACAGTGGGGGTTTGGCTTTATGCATCTACAACTGTTTCTACTTCATTAGCAACAAGTCCATTCAAGAACTTCTGCTAATGGGAATGGCAAAGGTCCAGAAAATGCTTTTAGTTCTTTGAACTTTGCTCACATATTACAGTTAATAGTGTCACTATTATAACAGTTACCTTAAGTCATGTTAGGTTATATTAGGCATTACGACCTCCAGAGACAGTAGTACTTGATGACTTAAATACCTCCCCTCCACCTTTTCTTCCTACATTAAACACTACAGCACACAGCAGCTTTTCTTCAAGCTGCAAATACCATCCATAGTGTTGTATGTAACAGCTCAAATGGTTTCCATTTAACTATGTGCAGGAGACAATCCTTGCTCAGCCAGAGCTACCAGTGGAGCCCAGCGGGCACGACATCTTCTTTCCCACTGCCATCTCCGCTAGACAGGCGTGAGAGCTGAGTATGTGCTGATACACGGGGACCCCAGAAACTGCAGGCACAACTTTCCCATCTGCTTCTTCATCAGGTCAAGGGACTTCCACCCAGCTTTTTAGTTCCTACATCTTCCTATGTCTCTTTAAAGTTTCAGATAGACAGGCTGAAGTTGAAAGAGTCAGAAAAGTGTCTCCCACCTGTAACTCTCACAGCACAGTAGTTAAAGTGGGGCACCTGTTGCCAGCAGGGTGATTCGAGGGGATGGAGAACAGTACATAAAGCATACCAGAAAGGAAAAGGAAAGCCTCCTCAGTGTCATTCACAGTGTGCAGGGGTAATCAGGACAAGGAACGAAAACAGATGCTAGGCTGGAGCTACTTAATGCTAGGCAAGAGGAAATGCTGAGCACAGAGCACACCTGAATTCCTTCAGCTTTTCAGGATCACTGGTGTCCCTGTTTACAGGATAGGGCTCTTACCTGGGAAGTGGGACGTCAGAAGAGTCCTCAGAAGACCACACTTGACCTGACCACAGGCTCCAGAAAAATATTCTTGCTGCAGGTGAGCTATCAGGCACAACATAGGACCGCTGCACTAAGAGGGTCCCCGGGCTGTAATTTTGGGGTTACAGATCAAAAGCTCTGATCTTTGGTGCCATGGAGGACCTTATCACAGAGAGAAGATACAGACAGGAGGAAACCTCGGAAGAAAGGAAATTCCTTTTCTGCTCCTTCTCTTCAGCATGATGCTGTCAGCCAACATCTGGCCTGGCCTCACTCAAGTGGTGGAAATTTGCCACTAATGAGGACAGAACTTGACATTAACTGACTGCTTTTTGTGAAAGGATATGCACCAGGAGCAAGGGCACGCACGGCCACTTTCACACTGAAACCCCTACAGCAGGGTACCTCCGCCCACCTCCATTGCCCGCACCATTTCCCAGTTCATTTTTCGGTGGGCTGGCTAGCAGGGGTGGGCACTGCAGGTGGACATTGTTCAGAACAATTGCCTCTGGTTGTTTGCTACTTTGGAGTGTTTTTTAGGATGACTGTTGGAGCAAGCAACTCACAGTCGTGAGGGGGGTCTCTTTTAGGGCAAGACAGCAAAAATTCCTACCCGCTTCTGACACGATTCTCTGTATCACTTGTCCCTGACAGGAACTGAGTGTGCTCTGAGGTGTATTTACCACTGCACTCACCCACCCAGGGTTTAAGTCACACCGATATATTTCAGCACAAATTAATATGTTCAGCTGAACTTCAGGCCAGTTTCATTGCAGTGACAAAACCAAAGGGACAGCAGCGTCTGCCAGCAATCCCAGGTGCAGGGCAACAGCACGCACAGGCGTCTGAAGACTGTTAAAGGACTGCGTTCTTCCTTAGCTTGTTATCTTGCTGTTTGCCATGTTGGAACCAAGATTAAAATGCTTTAGTGCTTACTGAAGCAGCATATATGGCACCTAACAGCGTGTTCGTTTGTGCACACTGTTTAACATTCTTTATTGCTCCAACTCGTCAAGTTTATTTGAAATCAGTGGAGGAATTCATCCCATCCACCATTTACTCAGCTATTATCAGGCACTGCAAGAGTGCCGTGTGGAGAATAAACACCAGTTATTTATGAGCTTTCACAAGCAAAACTCCTGATAGAAAATTACATTTTTAAGACCCTTTATTATTTATAGCATGAGTGTGTCACTCTGTGCAGTTGCATTCTGTACATAGGTTGCTCTAGAGGTAACGTTGAGAAGAACCGTAGCCACCTGGTTTTACTTGGCATTTAAATTGTCTAATGCTTGCTTCCGTTCTGTTCCCCTGCCCAAGCAAAAGTCCTTTTGCTGGTAGTTACAATGAGCATGGTGCTGAATGGAGGATTAAACTCTGTGTAACGTCTCGATTAAATCTCAGTCAAGTCAGTGGGAAGCCTTCCTGTGAGAGGGAAAGGCTGACCACGAAACACTTTGTCCAAACACCAAACAATTTCCACCATGAAAGATCCATAAAATGTTATACAGGCATTGGTCAGGATTAATTTAGATCCACTTACACAGATGTGGCCAGAGAGGGAGGAGAGGGTTCTGCTCAGTTGTTTCATGAGCCCTTCACACAGAATCACAGAATGGTGAAAGGTTGGAAAGGACTTTGAGAGATGATCTAGTCCAACCCTTGTACTTCAAGCAGTATCACCTAAAGCAGGCCACACCAGAACATGTCCAGGCAGATTTTGAAAGACTCCAAACATGGAGACTCCACAATCTCTCTGGGCAGGATGTTCCATTGCTCCATCAAGTCAAGAAGACTATTTCCTGATATCGACGTGGAACCTTCTGCATTCCAGCTTGTTCCTGTTGCACCTCACTCTATCACAGGGCACTGTGACAGAAAAGAGACTGGCCCCTTCTTCTCGACACCTACCCTTCAGATATTTGTAAACATTAATAAGGTATTTGCTCAGCCTTCTCCAGACTAAACAGTCCTGGTTCTCTTGGCCTGTCCTCACAGGAGAAGTGTTGGATTCCCTTAATCATCCCCACAGCCCTCTGTTGGATTCTCTTTAGTAGTTCCTGCTCTCATGGGAAATCATTTGGCTCAAAGTGAGACTCAGACTGATGCCCACATACAGGCAATTCCTGACTATCTTCTAAGTGAAAGAAACTCCTCCAGCTAAGTACAGGAACTGTATGCTTTTCCAGTATTTCCACTTATTCCACCTGGCTTCTTAATTGTAGTGTGTTAATGCAGTTCACGTTCTTTTCTTCCACCTTCATGATTTTTTTTTGCTGGTATTGCTGCCCAGCTACAGCGAAAGGTGTATTTAATAGCTAATGATTTCTTCAGACGTGCAATCTGAGTGGAAATGTTTAGTGCAGCTTTGTGTTTCATCCTCCCAGAACCTCAGTGACACCTCGTGTGGAACAGATGGTTTGCATCACATCTCTGTGTGTGGAGTCCCAGGTTTGATTATCTGAGCTCTCAGAGGAAACGAATGCCAAGAGCTATGTACCTCTCCTAACTAGCATTCTTATGCTGGTTTTCCATAATCAAGCAGCACCTTTACTCTTGTAATATATTTACAATATCTTTTAGACAAAGCCCGATTTGATGAGGCTGACTGCAGCAGCAGGGAGCATGCATGGTACATTGGGCTTTAGAGTAATGGTTTAGCTCTCTCTACAGCATGTAGCACACATAAGCTTTGAAGCATAAAAATCATAAATGATTAACCTACTTGATTTCACACAAATGATGGAAATATGCTCGTCATGGTTTATTTTACTGTCTAAAAACAAAGGCATTAAGTCATCACGTGATGAGGTCCTTTTATGCTCTTCAGCAATGCTAGTCCATCATGTTGTAATTGCCAATTTTTCACTGTATTAATTGCCAATTATTATATATTTGTGTATGTGACACTTCAATTATCGTCATGTGATCATAACTGTTTGAGTATCGTCTCATCTCCACGGACTGTTTCCATTACAAGAAATGCAGCCTTACAAAACTGACATCCAAATGTTTTTCTTCTTTTCTATGAAAAAGAGTTTTCAAATAGGAAAATTCTTACTAAAACATCCAGTTTGCAAGGAAACAAAGGGCCTCTCTAAGGAAAACTACACCAGCATTTGTTAAATTTTCAAGAAACATTCGCCTAGTTGTTAAAAGCCTCAGAAGTCTCCTTTGTATTTTCAGGTAAATACAATTTCATCAGTTGCCATTTCTCTCGAGAGCTGCTGTCTGCTTGCTAGGTATTTTTTAAGAGATAATATTTCAGGACAGTATTAACATGCAGACACGTTAACATTAGCAAATTTAGACAACTTTCAGGATATGCCAGAAGCACAGTTCAGGTTGGGTTCTTGTAGGAAAGAGAATTTGGTGGTTTGAAACTTGGCTGCTCCATCCTCATAGTGTAACGAAATTCCTGAGGAACTTCTTAAGCTTTACT
Organism: Phoeniculus purpureus; assembly: GCA_028565055.1. Classification (NCBI taxonomy): domain Eukaryota; kingdom Metazoa; phylum Chordata; class Aves; order Bucerotiformes; family Phoeniculidae; genus Phoeniculus; species Phoeniculus purpureus. The sequence continues at coordinate 17,526,485 of JAOXOE010000343.1, forward strand.
TCAGCTGATCTTAATTCCTATTGCCAGCTGGCTACTGTGGCTGCAAGAATGATGAAACTGAGCTGACTGCGCTCTAGTTTTAAACTTATTTTCATTAGCTCATCTCCTTGCCAGGTGAGAAAGCACAGGGAAGCTGCCTGAAAACAGTAGGAGACTCGGGACGCAACGCAAAGCTTGTCCCAGCATCACATACACCTGTGGTGCTCACCCCAAGCATTTACAGCAGTGTCACATACAGAACGTGTTCCGTCGTATTTGGTACACCTGAGCCTCATCGGGAGGCAGGATCTAAAACATGGGGACCCCCCCCCCCAACTCCTGTCAGCTAAGAGGCAAAGATAAATTCCCCCAGTGTGTTTGAAACACTGTTCTTGACCTTGGGGAAGATTTATATAGTTAAACTTGTCTTTCTGCTTGCTTCTCTGTCCTGGACAAATATGCATAAATAAGAAGTCAAAGATCCTGTACTAACACCCTGCAAAAGCAGAGCTTCTTCCTCAGTGTCTCAGAGGCCAGTGACTTCATAGGGACTTTGCAGAGCTACTTCCTCCACTAGACTGTACCCTGTGGGAGAGATCTTTTTCAGTTTCAGTGGAGCCTTTGAAAACATAAATATAAGAGAATGCTTAGGTTGCAAATGGTTTATATTAGCTGCTGCAAGGTGTTTCTGCAGAATATTTGGAATCACGTGGTGCTGTCTTTGGCTTGATCTTGTCATCTTTCTGGAGTCTGCTGAATTCCCATGCAATAGGGAAGATGCAGACTTGCAAAATTTGGTTTGAGCTAATCCCTCAAAAGCCCCAGCAAGCTCTTTATTTGTTTGTTTTTCAGTTAAGGTTCTAATAGGCAATGTGGCACCTCCTGGTTTAATTTGTTTTCTTTTAACATCTCCTCAGTTCCCTCCAGATATCCCAGCCAGCTGTGCAGATTCAACTGAACAAATAAGGTCCAGCAGGAAGTTATTGATGGCTTTATCCGTATGAAATACTCACAGTGCATCACCTGCATGCTTAGGAGTGTAATGCTGACAATAAATATGATAATAGTTGTCACACATCAGTGAGAGAAATGTTGTGCTTCCAAAGCACTGAATAAATTGCATTTCCCTTTATTTATTCAGTGCAATAGATGGCACAAAGATGGTAGAAGCAACCAACCATTTTGACATGTTTACAAGGCTTTTAAATCACGAAGTGGATTATTGCAGTGCTGAAAGTATTTGGCAAATGCGTTTTATGCACAGCACCTTCTGCTTGAAGAGGCAAGCTTTTTAATTTACATTTATTAGAAGCTCCCCTGACGAAGAATTGTATGTCACAGAAGCTACATCTTTGGTACCAAACACAGTAACCTGTACTGTTGTGTTCAAGCTACTTCACACACAACCAGACAAGGAAATAGAAAAGAGGCATCAGAGTCAGAAGACATATGCAGATGCCCGTGAATTACCTCGCTGGCTGTAGCCTAGTGTAAGCCGAACCCACAACAAGGTCCAAGTACTGCTGGGCTCTTTCTTTTGAGCAGATTCACCAATATACCTGACGGTGGTTTTGGAGCCATAGATCTTAACGAATAAACCTTTAGGAGTCCTTTCCCACATAAAAACTTTGGATTGATTCAACAACTACTGATGCAACCTGATGCAACCAGGTGCTAAATACCTCCAGCAAAACGTACAAGATTTGCTCTATTTCCCACAAGTATCACCAGTAACAATAAAATCCAAAGTCCATGACTTCACGACTGACAGCTACTAGCAAATCGACAGGTCTCGTCTTACATACAAGACAATTATTATCTCATGTGACTTGAGTTGTGTTAAAGCGAAGCATTGTTAAGCAGCTCACCCATGGTTACTGTTATGAAAGCAAACAGGTGTATATGCAAATGACTCAATCCATTTATCTCATTCACCTGTCTTCCAGAATATGATTGTCTGCCTACTCTGGCCGTGGTTAGTCTTGGACAACTATCTCAGCCTACACTGGGATTCAGGCGCCAAGGCATGCTGGACTTCCACAGAGTGCTGCAACAACTTCCTTGACTATTAACACTACCCAGAACAGCCTACCCACATCACAGCATTGTTCTGGGATGGCCAAAGCGAGGCAGGATGCCACAGGTATCTATGATAACACTTTATGATTTTGTCTGGTCAACAGTCCCACTCTGGATGTCTGCATTCTGAGTAGTCAGGTAAAGATGGAGTAAATCCCTATGTAGAATCATAGACTGTTTCGGGCTGGAAGGGTCCTTTAAAGCTCATCTAGTCCAACACCCTGCAGTGAGCAGGGACATCTTTAACTAGATCAGGTTGCAGAGAGCCCCATCCAACTTGATCCTGAGTGTTTCCAGAGATGGGAATTCTACAACCTCTCCAGGCAACCTGCATCAGTATTTCACCATCCTAGTTGTTAAAATCCACCCAGTATTCAGGATCCGACCTCTTACAGAACAGATGTTGTTTAAAGAGATTCCCTGAGAAACACGTGAGACGCCAACGGGGCTACTTCTACTAAGATTTGATGAGCGCTCTGTAAAGGAAAGAGTTTTCCTTCAACTGGGTTTTTTGCCTTTCTTTTCCGAGTCAAACAAACCAGATCTCTGGTAGCTGTAAGCTAAACCTATTTCAACTCTGCTGGTTTAGAGTAGCTAATGGTCAAGACGAAGCTTCTAAATCAACATTCTGGCTTCAATTAACCTGTGCTGCCTCAAACACAGTGTTCAAACATGGAAGCAACTAACACAAATGTGAATTCTTTGAGAGATTAAGAAGCAGAAAACAATCCTAGTAAGAAACAAAGGGTACATTGTGAGCTATTGCAAGTCTTGGATTTTGTTTGGATTGTATTTACAGGCTAAATACCCAGGGCATTCTGCCAAGAGGAAAGCTGTGGCTTCACAGAAGTACCTTGGATTTATTTAAAACAAAGTCCCCGAAATATCAGGGCACTTTGCAACAGGAGGAGGTGATATAGTTCAATATTAAAGGGAAGAAGGACTGAGATCGGAAAAAACTCAATTTATGAAATTAACCTAGAGATTTTAGGGGCAGGTAAAAAACAATAAATAGAAAAACAGCTAGTTCTGTGTGCCTATGAACCAGAAATAAATACCATGCACACATCGAATGTTCTCCGAGTTTAGGCATGGTACCGTCCCCGTGAGTTAGGCGTGTACACACTACCAACACACACGTCAAACTACATTAAAGTAACACAAATGGCTTGATTAAAAATTCACAGATGTCTGCACTAATGTGTATTCACATCAAGGGAAGAAAGTTTCTAGTTCTGCTGAACAGCATTACACCCTCCACATGATTTCAGGCCACTCTAGAGTGTATTTCTCCTCTAAACATCTGTGGAATTTTGTGTATTTAGTTGGCTTTGAGATTTGAGGAAAGAGTACTACGAGAGTTATTCAGGGCTATCTTAGAAACCACAGCTATCGGCAGGAAGAGAATGACAACTCTGAGCAGAGCCAGTGGCTGCTGAAGAGCTTTCTTCCTCTGACTTTCGATGCAGCAGAGCAGTGCGTGCTTTAAAAACCAACGCTTTGCACAGTCTGTGCTCCGCTGCCTGTGCACAGTGAGCCTTTATGCTAAGTGGTCTCGAGAGAGCATCGCTTGTGCGTACATTGGGCACCATTCGAGTGTGGTGTTTACTGGGCTATACAGAGACACATGAAGCCGTTTTCTTCTTCCCCATCACCTTTTCTCTACATCTACCTCATGTTGCTACCAGCACAAGCACAGCACTGTGAGAGATGTCATGGGAGGATCAACTCCATCCCAGCTGAACCAAATGCACTGAGCTTCACTAACTTTCTATGCTCTTTTCAGCTACTGATCTCAAATAGAAAAGCTGTTCTGCTGAGGACAGCTTTTTTCCATCCGTAATGCAGTGAGTGATGGTGAAGGAACACGGTCAAAACACCTTTGAAAACAGAAATGTAGTAAATAATGGCATGAAATCAGAAAATTATATTTCTAGAAGAGTGTCGTCTGCATATGTGTGCATGAATTTGTTCTCACTGTGCATCTTAGAGCAAATTTGCTTAAGGTGTAGGGACCTTGAAGATATGCTTCTGCAGGCACAAACTAGCCAGGTAAAGACAGATCCCTTTTGTGCTTACACTGAATAAGCTACAGAAATATGAGACAAACTCTTACTGAACAGTGCAGAACCATCAAGGGGAAATTACTTTGGTTATTTTCTTACTACAATAGATGTTGATCCATGTGATCATCTTGAAAAACTGCAGACAATCCATCACAAATCTGCAGGAAACCATGCCTTGTGCTTCTCCAGGAGCTGCAGTAAGAATGTCAGAAATAAGCATTTCTAACAAAACACTAAATTCCTTAAGCTAAAGTAGAATACTGCACAGGAGAATTATTTTGCGGGTTTCCATAGACTGAAACAAGAGCGTGAGCTTGGAAAACACAAAACCCTCCAATCTGCTATCTACAAACTGGTCCTTAGGTTTCCTGTTGGACTGCAGTCGCCAGAGTTAAGGCTTACCATAGTTCCCCTTTGTGTAAACTAGCATAACTTCAAGAACATGGATATGATTCAGTTTATCTACGTTAATCAAGGCCTTCAGTTTCAGATGTTTGGCAAGAAATCCTTGGAACGATATAAGCAGAAGGTTCTTGACCCTCTGGAACTCAGCAGTAAAGGCATATTTTTGCTTCAAAAATTATGACTATGAAAAAATAAAGATATAATCAAATATGAAGGAAAGCCCCTTACTTTGCACTATGCTTTGCCTTGTGTCTTCCCCTGAGGGCAGCTACATCCTAGTCTCTCCTCAACAGCTTGTAGCGACTGAAAATCAACTACATACATGCAGTTTCTTCCAGTCCTCAACTTCTCAGTTAAGACAGATGACTAGTTTTCCATCGTTTTAAAATCTTATTCTGGAACATTTTGTTTTTTCTTGCCTTTTATGACATATCTCGAAGATTCATCTTTTAATTTTGTTTTCTTTTTCTTCCCCCCAGTGGCTTTATCCTGCTTCCTAATTAATTGTTCTTTCAAAGGCTCATGAAAGTTTCCCTTTAGCCACCTACCCAGGCTGTGTGATGAGATGGCAGCAACCACTCGAGAGAGTTTGGCTGTGTCTGGCGCTGTCTCAAGCAGGAATTTGGAGAAGATGTCTTCAGGTCCTTCCAGCTTTAAATTTCTGTCATTTCCACTGTCTTTCTTTTTTGGCCCTGATTTGTTTAGCCAATAGATTACGCAAATTTCAGCAAAGTTCTTAAGTAAATGTCCGTTTCCCGTCTGTCTAGAAAAACAGTCAGAAATGAACCTCAATCCCCCTGCAATGACTTCCTAAGAATCTCAGTGAAGTCTCTTCTCCCAGTTCTCTTTTCCTCCTGTTCCTTCAATGTGTCTTGCACCCCCATATCAGTTTGCATGGCAGACCTCTCCAGTCAATCCTGTTCCAAATCACTCTACCTATGGTTCTTCCTTTTCCACAGAACTCATCACTTCATTCTTTGCATCACAGGACTATTTATTTGTACCCTGAGCTGCTCCACTTATGTTCTCACTATCCAGATCCGATTGTTCCCATCCTCAGACCCTACTGGTGAGGGAGCATCAGGGATTAATGTACCTCCAGCTGTGTGGCCTCTACCCTTTCCCTGATCCTAACAACAGGACTGCTCACCAGTGCCCAAGAAGAGACAGGAACAGCAGATAACCGCCAAAATCAGTCTGAGTCAGAGCTAGAAATGCAAAGGAAAACAAACTACTCCTGTTATTCCTAACAAAAAAACCCAAAGAAAATAATATAGAAATTAAAAATGCAGCAGCTGCAACTGAGGATTAATATATTGCCCACAATGTGTATACCATGGAATGGAGAGTCTGAATTAGGAGGTGAAACTTAAAAAGTATGCGTTGGCCAGTCTAGCCAAAGAAAGCCTGAGACGAGAGATAATTTGTTCTCTATAAACATATTAGTGAGGTAAATGTCAGAGGAGGAAGATGAGGTAATTAAGCAAAAGGAAAATGCTGTCACAATAACTAATGAGCAGAGGCTAACCCGAAATGTCCTCAGGCTGGACTTGCTAATCTTCAGAAGAGTTTGATTCTGGAAGAGCTTTCTGCTTGAAGCAAAGGTGAAAAACAAGTAGTTTTAAACTAGTTCTTCATCAGCATCTGAAAGGAAGCCCCAAGGAGCAGATCTGCAATTGTTAAGGACCAGATCTGATGACTCAAGAGACACCTTCCTTTGCTGTGTCCCTTGCACTCAGTGCCTCTTAATTGTTGAGCAGGGACATCTAATAAGAGTGGAGAGTCCTGTGGGATTTCCTATGTCAGAGACCTTGAATAAGGGGAGGAGCATTTGCCTATTATTTTGCACGGATCCACCATCATGTCAGCAGTACCTCATGATCAGCAGTGTCAAAGGCGACCGACTAATCAAGCATGAGGCTTTGAATAGCTCTACCTATTGCCAACCTAAAATAGGGCTCATTAGCAGGAGACTGCAGCACATTGTGTGGCTGAGGGATGTCAAAGGCCCTAGACCCAAGGTCACATGTATGTTTATTGAAAATCTGTATTGTATTTTCCTCTGGCCACTTCATTGTCATCCTTTCTACTATTTTGGGGGTTTCTTCGCTCAAAGGCTGTTCAATGTTTCTGCTTTTCTTTTCTCTGTTCTCTCTCCTGAACCACTCCAACCCCACCTTTTATCCCTCCTGTATCTGCATCCAGAAGTAAACAGAGATGCACAAAAGCAACGTAACACCATGTCTAGCTTTGGTCACAACGTCCCTTTGGTCACATGTCAAGAAACAGAAAAAGAAACTGGCAAAGAATCTGCTGGAGAGGCACTGCTAAGAAAAAGAAAACCAAACCTTTAAAAGGACAATATATTGAATATTTGCTATATTATGATAATTAGAACTTCACTGCTGTACCCTTTTTCACCTGGAGTATTGCATAATACCACCACGGTTTCAAGCTTTTGCGATTAAATCAGATTGTTACCTACCTTCAGCACCCTCATGGATGGTAGTAGTGTTTGTCTCTCCCCTTTTTCCTCTGCCATGAAGTAATTGTATTCCCAAGGCACTGAACACAGTCCCATGATTACTGCTGTTTTGACATATTCTAATGCAGAGCATTCAGAAACTGCAGGACCATAATCAACTCAACCTACACATCATCCCTGAAATGCTTATACACCAATGCACGGAGCATGGGGAATAAGCAGGAGGAGCTGGAGATCTGTGTTAGGCTGAA
>JAOXOE010000343.1:17533849-17548222 GCA_028565055.1 Phoeniculus purpureus
GAATTTGACCTAATTAAGAAGATACCCAGTCATAGATGAATATGCCAGACCTCTACAATGTCCAGTTAATTGATGAGTCTACTTTAAATTACTAAACTGTTTACATCAGCCTGTATTAGAGATATTATTTTCACATTTATTTTATACCTAAGTGTCCAACAATCAAATGCGTCTATTCTATCAGTCATTGAAAAATTCATCTTTTTTCTCAGTTCCTATTATTTATACACAAAAATACTTTATTTCAAGAAGCTCATGTGTTCTCTAGTATAGCAATGCTTTGCTTTTCTATGTTTCTATAACATGAACTAATGATTTCTACTAATACAATACAAATCACCTAATCTAAAGTCGGAATGCAGGTGCTGGTTTAGGAATTTTCTTACAATATAAAATGCTCAAAGTAGTGATGAGGTATTAATCATCTTTTAACTAGAAACTACTTGAAGATTCTTATTTACAGATTTCATTAGGTTCTCTTGAGCTAAGTAGGAAAATCTTGAGGTTTTTACTTTTCAATTTGCTGGAAAAGAAGTTCCATGACTGAGTAGTTGTTGACTGTGCTTAATGTTAGAATTCCTGAAACAATGACTAGTTTTGCTAAAACCCTTGGAGATCAGATTACACCTCACCTTCAAAGTCCCAAAGGAATGAAATTCATTACAGTTGTGATCCCATTCTTTGTGCATGTTGACAATGTCTTGAGAAAAGAGCCCATGGTGATTGAAAAGACCACAAAAACAATTTCAAAATGCTTTAGGCACAAGCTATGTGAGTGACAACTACAAATTTAAGTGCTGTAATTCTTTGATTAATGTAAAGAAAGTGATTTAGATTATTTTGATAACAGCCTTTAGGTAAAAAATGACACTTAGAGGAATATAAAATTTTGAGGTTTGAATTACTCACCTAAGATGTTTTTTATAAATAACCTGTCACCTATATTTTGTAAGGAGAAGAAAAAGTTGAATTATTGGCTTTTTACAAAGTAAACTACCTACTGTATATTACAGGAGTGACTCATTTTTTCTTACCATATACAAAACCCGCAAGAACTGGAAACATGCAACAACCTATTACAAAGCCAGAGTATGGACACAGTAAGAAATGCAAATTCAGAATTTACTTCTAGTTCATTACAAAAAGCAAAACTTTGCTCATGTCAAAAAAATGCTTATTAATCCCTATGAATATTTATAATAGCAGTTTTGAAAACTAGCTGCGTAGACCAATAATGGATAGTCATTTAATGTCTAGTACACTAACATGAAATAAAATTAGCTCTTTTACGAATTTCACTTATGTGGTCACTTGTGCTGTGTCAAAACAAGCATGTTAGCAAGCAGGTCAACAGAGGTAATTTTTCACCTCTGCTCCTCTCTCAGGAGTCTCCACCTGGAGTACTGCACTTTGCTTCAAGGCCCGAATACATGGAACCGCTGACGCAAGTCCTGAGGAGGGCCACAGAGGTGATCAGGGGCAAAAACACCTTTCCTTTAACATCAGGCTGAGAGAGTTGGTGTTCAGCCTAGTTCAGAGAAAACCCTTCAGTACTTCAGGAGGAGCCACAGGAAAGCTGGGGAAGGACATTTTCAAGGACATACAGTGACAGGACAAGGGGTGACTTTGAACCGAAAGAAGGCAGATTTAGATTAGATGTAGGGAAGAAGATTTTTATTGTGAGATTGCTGAGGCACTAGAACAGCTTGCCCAGAGATGCTGTGCATGCCTGCTCCCTGGAGGTGTTCATGGCCAGGTTGGATGGGGCTTTGAGCAACCTGGTTTGGCTGGAAGTGTCTCTGACCACAGAAGGGAGGTTAGAATGTCTGCACCATCTGTGTATACTGCCTGTCTGCAGCGGAGCTCCACCATGAGTTCTCTGCTTAGCTATAGTGGTCTCTTCACAGTAGCATTTCTAGGCTAAGGTGCCAAATAGGTAGAGGAATTATACTGATATTTATGATAGAATACACTGACATATTTATGACAGAATGGCAACCTAGAAAATCTATGTATATTACCAAATGCATTAGATTAACACAGATAGTGAAACAAAGAGGTACTGCTCCATGAAAAAAAATTCTCAGCAGATTCACACAACCTTAATGAGATCAGAAGTGAATGAAATGTTCTTTAACAAAACATCTAATGAGGCACATATTTAAGGTTTGCCCTGTTGAGGAAAATTCTAAGGTCTGCCATTTTTTAAGGTGGCAGCCAGTCCCACAGTGGTGCCAATAGACTTGGATAACCTTTATGAAACTTTGCCAATCCCAGCTCATGTGTGTACATGTTTGTGAAAACTTTGTAGATTAATGATAATCGAAGGGTTTCACTCTCACATGCTTTGAAAGTCAATGACAAAATGTTAAACTTTAACATGCAACTGGACAGGATGCCAATCCAGAGGACAGAGAACCATAGTGGCAACAGTATAATCACTAAGAACAGGAACGATCAGTTGCTGCAGCATTTAAATATGTTGGACCCAGAAACAATCAAGGTGATCGAGAATAATCAAACTCCAGCAACACTGCTGTACTTCATATAGCTCCACCTAGGCATGACCACTCAATAAAATATGCTCTTAATGTGCACGTATTCCATAAACAATTAACAAAACTGAAACATGCATTTAGTTATTGACAACACATAACCAGAGGTTGTCCAGTTTCATTGACTTCAGTGGAATTTGTATCTCTCATACTGCTCAAACATTATATATTTAGGTAGAAAACCATGCACTATTGTCAAGGAAATTACTGTTTCAAGCAGACTGAACATGGCACACTAAAAAGAAGATGGGATGCATGTGGGTATGCATATGTAACATGCACTATACACCCGCAAATATAGATATACATGTATAATTGTATTTATCTGATCAATTATTCATGAGTTTTGTTCCCATTTGCTTAAATAGGAATGCTAAAACTGTAATACTGTGTCCAGTCTACACTTCCTTATGGTCAATAATAAGACTTAAAAAAACAACTACCAGTTTGTATACATAAAGCATATTCCCAGGTATTTCATAATCCCACTAGAAAGGCAGCTTTGAAAGGTACAGATTAATATAGAGAAGAATTTTGATTAAATTATAACATTTTGCTGCACTGTAAATGAACCTGAGTCTATTTCTGCTAAAAGCACAAAAGTTCTTCTGATTTATTTCAGGATAAGTAAGAATTAAGACACGCTTTTTTACAAATATATATAATTGCCAGATAATCTATTGGTTTTGTGCCAAAAGACTATTTGTTGGTAGCTAGAAGTTTGTAAGTCTAAAAAATGAGAACACTATTCTAAAACTCTGAAGTAAGCACATAGAAGTGGCTAGTAAAGGTCCTGTGAAATAGATCATGTTAACTTCTGTTGAGAACTTCTTTACCCACCAAAGTCATTAAATAAAACATCACCTAGACTAAATAATTGTGCACCAGATGTCTTAAACTCCATGGACAAGAAAAGGTAAATTCACAAGAGTAAATTAAATAAAAAAAAAAAGCTTCTGACATTATTAACAAGAATTTTTGAGCAGTCACAGTTGCTTCAAATGCAGCTTTAGAAGATCTATGGTATCACTTGGAGGCAACTCATGCCTTATCTTTTCCATTCTTCCTTAAATACTTAAAAGATGATAAAATTGAAACTTTTATCCAGAGATTTTACTGATATACTGACAGAGTAATTTGGGTCATCACAGAGTAATTTAGGTATGAAGGGGCCATGGGAGGCCATCCAGTCGAACATATGGCTCAAGGCATGCTTAACAACAAAGCTAGATCAGATTGCCTAGGGCCTTGTCCAATCACATTTTGAAGTTCTCTGAGGATGGGTATTTCACAACCTGTCCAGGCAAACTGTTCTAGTGCATTAGTGCAGTACCAGTATTAGAAAAACAGTGAAAGCAATGAGAGGTCTCTCACATTAAGGATTTCCTCTCCTTCCAGCAGTAAGTGATGCAGGGCTCCATGTTATACAGGACTGCTTAGAGAGAGGGGTCCCAGGCTGGATGAGGCTCTGGCCAGCCTGATCTAGGCCGGGGTGTCCCTGCCCATGACAGGCGGATTGGACTAGATGATCTTTCAAGGTTCCTTCCAATCCCTAATGATTCTATGATTCTAAATGGGACTGACAAATACCAGGCCCTGCAACCACATGCAGTTCCTGGCCACATCAGAACCTAAAAAGATCTATTCTGAAGGGGTAGAATAACATCAGTGATACAAAAGAACTGATCTGGGAAATTAGAAAATGGCTTGTATTGATATTACGGGAAACAAGAGTGGGGTAAAGAGGAGCTGAAAAGCCAGAATAAGCCTCAGGTTCCCTTTAAGTGTTCTAAATGGTACAGCGTGAAGTAGTAAAAATGGGTGAAATAAAGTTGTTAAAACTTTTTGAATAATCAGAAATTATTAGAAACTAATTCAAATGATGTTTGAATGAGTTTCTGAACACAGATTTAATGTCAATCAAGAGACTGTAGCTGATTGTCTGTTAGTGCAGTTCTGTATAAGCAACTCTAAGTCTCAAACACATTTTCCCTTCTTCCACGTGCTTACTTTTACTGCTGTTCAGTCATTCTGACCAATTCCTTTTTGCATCTCTTCTTGAGTGATTCATCTCGTACTAAAATTAATTGTGAAATTGACAAAATGGGTCTACTATGATCATCTTAGTCCAGTTATGCTCTACATTATTTGCAAGTTGTCTAATTTAGATTGTCAACTCTGTGTTTGTTCAGAGCTTACTGAAACAAGGATCAATACTTGGCTGACCCTTAACCATTGCAATAATAAGCATGATTAATAACAATGTCAGGAGTTTGGGAGGGGGTTTTGGAGAGTTTTTTGGCCCAAGAACACTAACAAATGCATGAAAACCACAGTGGTTCCCAATTATCTAGTCTCTCCATTCCACCTGCTGCTTAGATTTACAAATCAAAAAAACCCAGTAATTCTGCCTTAAACTTTGCTTACTTTCTTCACCAGATGAAAGATATGCCACTGCTACTACACAGAAAGCAATAGTTCACTCAGCCTCCAATATCTGATATCCTTTACTTCCCAAAGTTACCTTTAGATCATTAAAGAATTTTATCAGCTAGACCTTTTGCACTCTGATACCCATCAAGAGGAGAAGGGAGCCTCAACTGTCTGCACATTGATAAGAAAGTCCTGCTCAGAAAAAATAAATTACTATCTTCTGTCTTATTTAACATTTATTCATTTTTTTTAACTATAGTCTGTCTCAGAGTGTGATCAACTAAGATTATTGGTTTTCATGCAAAACAAGGTCATTATGCTGTCCTACCACCTTCCCATTCTGTATTTAGCTGGTTATAATCTGTTGTACTTGTGATAAAATTGCCTTACAAGCATTTGTAGGCAAGCATATTTATATTATAAATTATACAGAGCTTAGCGCTTCTTAATCAGAGCACTTTCATTGTAAGTACAACCAGTCATTTAACAGTGAGGAAAGGATAATTTGTATTACTATATTTTAACAACTGTGATTTTTCTATCTGAAAAATTGGAGCATTCAGAGACTGACAATGGTTCCTTTGAGTAAAAATCTGATAATTTTCTCCTCTTCTGTGTGCAGAGGGGACCCAAATGAGCAGCTTTTGACTACAGATGTACCTATGGATATCTCCTGTCTGCAGTTAGCACAGTCACTGGCACAGCAAGCAGTTACTACCACCAGACAATTTATTGTGCAAATGTTCATACTAAAATCAGAAGTGTAATAGCCACTGCATCCAAAACAGAATATGTGTGGTAAAAGCAGACACTTAAGAATAACTGTGTTAGTTCTTTATAATAATTTTGCTAGAAAGGTTTTTGCATAGGGAAGGGAAAAATGTATCTGACATCTGCTTTTTGCCTTCCATAGCTAAATGCATTTTCACCTCTCTTCTCTATACCCTGATATACTTACGATGTATTCCTAAAAAGTCCAACCACTCACGAATTGATGGATAGCAATTTTTCCCATGAAAATTACTGTGACAGAAGAGTGATGCAGGCAGGGATTTAAGAAATACATACATTCCAAATACAGAGGGAGATTGTGCATGGGGTGGGGGATGGAGAGGCAAGAGTCAGATCATCCTTATCATCAACTGGAGGAGATGCTGCTTTTTTTAGTGGCTGTTTCTACAGCAGTTGAGATCTTTTGAAATCATCCTTCACCAATCAATTCATACTGAGCTCTGCTAACTCTTGTCACTATGCTGTCCTTCCCTCTTGCTGACCTTGATTCAGCAGAGGAAGATGATGAGGATGAAAACACAGCCATTCAGACAGAGAGCTAAAGCACTCACACAGAAAGATTTACGTTGGATATTCAGGCCCACAGATGAAGAGCCTGACAGAAAGCGAATCACATTCACCAAGGTCTCAAGCACTGAAAAGCCAGCATCTTCTTAAGAAGGTGATCCTGATGATTTGACTGTATGGTTACAACAGGGCTATCAGCACCAAAGCAGCATTGTGGATGGGAGAACTAACAATTCCAAAACTGTTAAAGCTAAGGAACCAGAATCTGGGTATCTGAGGGAGGAAAGAACTTTTCGCCAAACTACTTAAATTGTGGTTTTGTTTCTGCAAGAATTATCATCTGTAGCAACATCAACTTAACACAGAAAAAGACAATGTTAAATTTTCAATTGTCATGCAACTTAGTACAAGGATAGTTACACTAAAGAGGAATAGTGTTTTCTATTTTTGGTCACTTCATATTAAAAAAGTTATGGTTTTTTCCTGTAATCAATATTGTCACATGAAGTAGTATTGTATGAAATGAACTGCATTTATGGAGACGTAACACAGTGCTATTGTGACCATCAGAAGCAGCAAGACCTGCTCTGTACCTTCTACCCAGGCTGGCAGCACACTTGCTGCTGTTAATCACTTCTACTCATGGCCATAAAAGAAGGGATGAAGACTCCTTACCCCACTCCATGTAATTTTCCCTGCTTTACTAGAAAACTAACTAATACAGGGTTAGTGAGAGGAAACAGTCACATTCCAGCTGAATGCAAGGACTGTTACTCTACGTTGCCTTTACAATTTTGTCTTAGGGGCAAATATTTGCCTTAGCCTCTAGCCATGCCTTAAGGTTCTAGGAATACTCTGACCTCGAGAAAGCTTGCAAGCTACACAGCAGGACCAAAGTCCAATGCACACAGCATTCAATGACTTATGCTATCAGTAGTCTTTATTTAAGCATGAGGTAGAGGATTCCTGACAACTCAGTTCCAGCAGAGTCAGACCAGCGCTGGTAAAATATGACCACTGTATCCCTAACAAGAATTCCCTAGGTATCCACAGGACTTTTAGTCAAACTGTGCTGCTCTTTGGTAATGGCCAGCTCTGCCCAGCTCTGCCAAACAGGAAAGGCAAACTGTAAGATGACACTGGCTAAACAGAGCAGGTATCACTGCCTGAGAGGGCTTCTCTTTCTCATGTTGCCAACATAAGCTCTAAATTCAGTGATAAATAAAGTGTGAAGGAGAGAGCTGGATATCAAGCCTGAGGAAAGGCAAGTCATAATGATTCTGTATTTGCTGGTAAAAAAACCTCATTCAAAACACAGGATCCAGGATTTCGCAGCAGTGCAGAGTGTTTCAGGATTCATAAAGACACATATCCAAGGTTTTAATTAGCACTGTGACAGTTTCGAAACTGCTGTCAATCAATCTTGGGGAAAAAAACCCCACTTGTCAAGTTTGCATGCCCAGGGAGAGTTAAATTGAAATTAAAGTGAATTTTAAAAGATGAGAAATAATTAGGGCACCAGGAAAAAAATCCAGAGAAAAAGAAAGCTGTGAGAGGAAAAGTGTGTTACTAATTATGCTTTTTACTTTTTCTAATTAATCCTCATTCCAGTCCCAGCCCACCTTTAACAAAATTAATGAATGATTACACAGGGAGTATTACCCTCTTCATTATTTGGTTATGCAGATTTGTCACATCATGTGTGCACATAAAACCATGCTCAAATGACCACAGATGTGCCCATTAGAAATGCAGCAGAACGGTCTACACTATACGAACAGGATTCCCAAACTCATATGTACCATTTATTAGCATATTCACACAGCCCAGTTTCAAGTGCAAAAGCAAAGTTGTGTATTCCCTAAAGCCTGCTTGAGAAGATTACAGAGGATGTTCACACAGAACAAAAGAGTATCAGCATCAAACACTTCCATTCTCCAGTCAGTGCAGCTCCCATGCAAACGCTGAATTCTGGGAGGACTGCAAACATCAGTTTGTGAAAGAGAATTGTGGGAAAGACATAAAACTACTGTGTTACAGACACCCAAAAGAGTAAGCTAACAGACTGCACAAAGCAACAGCACAAGGGAGTAAAATATGGAAGAATACCTGATATTGTATTCTGAAGAGTCAGCTGGGTGAATGAAATACATCAGAAATCCTCACTGGAGAAGACAAGATTTTCTTATGCTAAAGAAGAGATAACCATTGTCACAGCTACTGAAACTACCACAACCTTATACACACAAATATATGTGTGTATATATGCGAGTGAGAGGTCCAAGAAATAGAATGACTTTACAAACCCAGTGAATAGGAATATCTGTAACTGCTGCAGCTATCCTGAAGCATGGTGACTCACTGAGCCAAAGTAGCATCCTTCTGCAGCATTTTGTAAATCTGACAACTTTCTGTGAAGACAGGAAAAAGAAAACTTAGCTCTCAGCTAGCAAAGGGGTAGAATTTTGACCCATTGTTCTACTCCAGAAGCCCTAGCTTTATAAATAAAGGAATAAACATGAGCACTCCATAGTGATAATTTAGAAATTTAATGCCAAAACAAACAAGCTTTGATAAAGGGCAAGCTTTAGCTTATGAAATTTGTGCTATGGACTCAGAGAAGCTGCTCTTATCTAGCTGTTGTTTGCGTCCATGAAGTTCTACTTCTGTGGGAAAAGAAAGTGATGTATAGTAGAAGTCTGTGCTCTGTTCTTTTATGGCCAAGGCCTCCACTGGGAAGGTAATATTCTTCCTTTTTTTTACCCTTTTTTCTGTAAGAAAGAAACCACAGTATGGGTTTGTTTAAATGTGAATCTAAATGCTAAATGAGGTTGATATAAATAAATTAGAGACAGTCTCTTTCACTCCCTTCATATTTAAAATCTTGCTGAGTACATGAAAATAAATCCAAGACCTCTCTTAATAATTCTGCATAAGATGAATAGGCAAGCTGAATTTGCCCCTGCATATTCACCATGTGTTTCTAAGCCAGTTTTCTTATCCTTATTTTTATTTCCCAAGGTAGAAATGCTGAACCTTGTAGTCAAAGACACAACTGAACAGTTTCCTGCAATGCTCCTGCCGAAGCTGTAACTGTATGTTGTCCCACCTTTTAAACAGGAAGGGTAGCATTGCTTTGAAGTGGCATCTAAGATATAAACAGTCAACACCTGCATTATTCTTTCCTGAGGGCCACATTCAAACAAGATAACTGTATTTTACAAAAAAGGTATTTTATCTCCACATCTGAAAATATAGTACAGAATGAAATGACATCAATTGCTTAACTTAGACCTGTGCACTAAGGGTATATTTGCTGCTACCCCTAACACACATGTCACCGCAAACAAGTTTGGACAAATATTGTGACATTTGAGTTCTTCATTAGAACAAGTACTGATCTATACAGTTTTTCTTTTGTGTATAGACTGTAAAGCATCAGATAGCTTCAGAAAGTCAATTAAAAAAGAGAGACAGTGCATCTTAATCACAGGGCTTTTCCTATCTATTTTTTCCAGTAGTTACTTAAAACCACTAACTTGAAATCAGTCACACACTGTCTTCAGAAGTTCACTCAATCAAAGGGCCAAGCTCTGAGTAATCAAAGATTTTAAATCACTGGAGCTCCCAACATCAGCCACAGGAGGATTAAAAATCCAGTAGCCAGAACTCAATTCTTCGATCTAGCGAGCACCAGCGCATTATGAGAAGTCCCTAAAGCCCTAGATCACAGCCCAGCCTTTGCGTACTGTGGAGCTAAGTGGAAACCGTCTTTAATTCCTTAAGAGATCCTATCTTACCAGATGAAAATAGATATTGGCCTCTGTGTGTAGGATGATTAGAAGAATGGAAGAGGATTAAACAAGATGCAAGGGGAAAGGCTCAGAGTGGCTCATTTACATGGTATTACTGCTGACAGATAGGTGTTAACAGAACAGAGCGACCTGAAGGCAAAACTGTATCTGAATTAAAGCTGTATTTATTTACTCAAGTTATAAAGGGATTAAGTCCTGTTTATTTTGCCACATGCAGCAGTGTTTTATCTATTAAGCACTTTGATACTTACTCAATTGTTCTGTGTCACACACTGCCCAGCTGTTTGGGGATGTGTTTATCTTCATTTAAAACAGACACTTTTAAACGTTTCAAACATAAAATATAGATGCTAATGGCAAGTTAGACATTCACGGCTGTCTTCTTGCCATCCAAAATGGAGACATTTTTAAAACAGACAATGGGAAACTAAAAAAGTATATTTATAAGTACTTTGTAGATTACTGACACAAAGAACCAAGTACAGGAGAGCATTTGTCACACGTACACGTGTGAACACAAAGGCAGTGTCACTGCATTTCTATTCATTTCTAATTATTTCGAAACTTTTAACTTTTTAGGCAGGAAAATTATTTAGAAAAAAATCCATCCAACTCAAACCACCAGTCTTTCTGGGAACCAGTTTTTCTCAAAAGCCAGTTTAACATCTTTATAGCTCCTATTTTACTCAGTGAAGTCCTGTAAGCGATGTTCCCAGGTGACCCAGTTCTCAGGGGACTACAGAAACTTTCCCTGCTCTGCCAGCAACACCAGATCAGTTATTTGTAAGACCCAGTCTCAGTGTTGCTTGACTGCTCTTATACCTTTAGCTGCCTCATTTACCTCCCAAGTTTGCACATGATCCTTATTATCTTTGGGGAACTGAAAAGCTGACTCTACCACTTAGCTCACCCTTCCCTGCCGTACTGCAGCAGACCTACTTTCCTACTCTTTTCCTCCTGCTCATTGCAATAATGCCACTCTGCAAATATTTATGTCATAGCGCAAAACGAGCCAACCCATTTTGCATCAAATATTATGAGCATGGTAAGAAAAGGGGATGAAGACAGACAGAGGCACAGAGAACGTTTCAGCTTCATTTTCCAGTGCCATACAGAACTACCACTGCTCAGTGCAGTTATGGAATTGCCTGTGTCCATACTCTCCACAAGGAAATATTTACAAAGCCATCAGGAGTCAAGTGAGTACAATCACACTCTTTCTAATTCTGTCAGTCACATGAAGAATTTTGTCTTCTAATGCTACAATTTCTACTTCCAGCTGGGACAGAACTGATGCACTAATCGTTGGGAATGGGCTCTTACATGGGGGTTTTTTTCAGCAGAATAAAAAAGAACATGTAAGACAAAATGGAAGATAACTTCTGCCCCGAATTGTACAAGAAATAGTAACATTTCTACAATCTGAACACTAAGCTCCCTGTAAAACCACAGCTAATAAGGCTTGCCATTGTACCCAAGAACCATTATAAAGATTCCAGACGAAGTAAAGGCAAAGTACTTGGCAGGAAATGCTGCCACGTTATTGCTGGAAACATTTGTGCTTCTTTTGTTATTAAGGCATCTCACTCTCCTTTGTGTAAGTCATCTCCTTCAGGAAGCTACAAGTGCCATGCTGGCCAGTACTGCCTGGGCAGATGCTTATGAAGCCAAGGCCCATTCCCTAGAAAAGTTCTCATCAAATGGGCAAGAAAAACAAACAAGCAAGTAAGCAAGCTAACAACTCACTGTCCTCCAAAAAACCCAACAAACAGACAAATGTATTGAAGTCATAAGTAATAGATTCAGTCCTGCCTTGAGAAAGAACTGCAGAGCTTTCATGTCATGCAGGGTAAGTAACCCCCTGCAGGTATACAAGTCTAGCAGCATGTCTGTAGTTGGATTCGTATCTCCATGTTCATCACAATTCGCTCCTCCTTCCAGTCACCTGAGCTGTCCCCAACTCTCTCAACATGTCCCTCAACCATCCCAAGCACTTTTTGCAGTAATGTTCTCGACCCTGCTTGCAGCTGAAGCATGACCTACTTAGAGCAGATTCTGAAAGAAAGTGTGACCCTGACATGGTTGAGGGTATTTTTTTCCTCAGTAGTGCAGTTCCTTGTATTCTCCTAAAAGATCAGACTCTGCCATTAATACTTTAGATGTGAATACTGGCCCTGTTACATCAGGTACACTATTATGCACAAAGGAAACAAGATTGAAGTAAACAAGATTTCCAGGCATTAAATAATAATAAAAGAACCAAGAGACTTTAACGAGACTTTTTATAGAGCTTCAATGCCTCGTAAAATAAATAGGTCAGTGTTGATAAAAAAGACTGGGCTCTGATTTTATCCTTTCATATTTTCAGAATACTTTCCAGCATCCAAGCAAAACATGAAGAAAAACCACAGGCCTATCTGTTCATGGTTCTCTAGCCTTAGTATTGATATTAATGCCAACAAAATTAGTAATTTGACAATTAGTTTTCCACTTACCTGAAAAGACATGAAAGGCAGAAAGAAAGTAGTTTAACTAGATTATAATGTGGCTGTGACAAGTCAGGTTCCTGTCATGTTATAGCCTTCCAACTTTAACATTTTCATGTTGGTTTGGCAGGTTATTAAAATAAATGAGGGTGTGTTGGACTGCTGTTGCACTTTTCTCTAATGGGAGTTCAGGAATTTGCAAGCCGCTCCTGTAAATTGACCGATCGTGAAGTCTGAAAGAAGTTGGCTAAAGTGGACAATTAGAAGCATTTCTCCACAGCTGAGTGAAATATTCCTTGTTATTTTAATAATTCAGGCACAGGCTAATTTTTGGAGGCTGAGTTTGTCAAGATAATGTGCCTTGTGCTTGTCTGCTTGTCATTTTTAACTCAATCCCACATGTTACAGATGCAGTCTAGCTTACAAAACAGGCAAATCACTCACAGTAGAATCTGCATATGGAATATAGATATACTGCGCTAAGGAAAAACACCAAGAAATCAACCGATAGCTGTGATAGGAATGCACATGACGGCAGAAACTTTTGATGCTTGATAGCTATTGTATCCCTCTTTATGCTGATGTAATTAAGGATGTTATTTTGCACTGTGCATTCACAAATACACATAATGTAAAGCATCAGGTAGGTTTCACATGCCACAGGAATCCCATGTGACATGCAGATGTGCTGGGCAGACACAGTAGCCTTTTCCAACTTAAAACATCTCAATGTCAAAAAATGGAGAAAATGCAGGGAATAGTCACTTCTTCCTAGAGAGAAGGTGAAATCTCCTTTATAAAAGATTAAGCAGCTTCTACACACATTACCAATCCCCTGCTTCTGAAGACAAAGGCTACTAAGTGACACTTTTGAAACCTCCAATTCTCTTTTCTATGTCGCACACCAGTTCGTTTTTCTCTGAGAGCACCATGGTTTTGCTGGGACAGAATTACAGGCCAGCTATGGTCTGCAGACCATTAGCAGATTTGAGTCAGCCAGGAGCTTTACCTGGGAGAGGGAAAAGCAAGGGCAGCTGCCCAAAACTGGCTACAGGTATGGCTACAGACCATAAACCTCACACTCAATATAAAGGGAAAATTTTGCTGAAGAGAAGAAGACGTTCTTCTAGCTCTTTCTTTTGCTTTCCTCCATCCCCAGAGGGACTCACTTACAATTCTGCTTTTCAGTTTAATGTGACTGCAGTACATCTGCTGGGCTGAGCATAACTTTTATTTATTATGGGTCTCCTCTCATTTTCCCCATCTTTCTGACTGGGGTGGACTCAATGGATAATACAGCAACTGTTGTAATTTAGTTTTGGATACAGGCTAAACATAAACAGCAATGTAATGAGGATGGCATCTTCACCATCCTCTTTCCTCTCATTTTCTGAAGCTGGATTTCTGGCCTAACCTGAACATATGCAGAAGTATGTTTTCAGGTCCAAACAGGTTGAGAAATCCTTTAACAAGCTACAAGCTTCCCTTGTAGATTTATGACTTAGCATTGAGCCAGGAGAATTCATTCAAAGACAAGAATGTGGCAAACTTCCAGTGGATGAAACATTTCTTGGACAGCTTTTTGAAGGTCAGTTCAGATCTCTAAAATACCAGCCTATAAAGAAGACACCATGAAATTGTGTGGAGAGCTGCCTGGTGGAGAAGGACCTGGGGGTGTTGATCGACAGCCGGCTGAACATGAGCCAGTAGTGTGCCCAGGTGGCCAAGAAGGCCAATGGCATCCTGGCCTGTATCAGAAACGGCGTGACCAGTAGGAGTAGGAAG
>JAOXOE010000343.1:17548322-17597384 GCA_028565055.1 Phoeniculus purpureus
ACTGGAAGGCCACAAGAAGGTCACCTTGGAGCCTCCTCTTCTCCACACTGAACAGCCCCAACTCCCTCAGTCTGTCCCCATAGGAGAGGTGCTCCAGCCCACTGATCATCCTCGTGGCCCTCCCCTGCACACGCTCCAGCATGTCCACATCCTTCTTGTAATAAGGGCTCCAGAACTGGGGTCTCACCAGAGCCAAGTAGAGAGGGAGAATCACCTCCCTTGACCCGCTGTCACTTCACATGACCCTACCTGATGTTCTGACTCTTATCACCCAGGATTTCAAGCTGCCACAGCAAACCATCATGATTCAACTGCCAAGCTGTAAGGAGCTCAATATAGCAGCCATGGTTCATTTTGCTAAGGGATCTGAATGTTTGTCTCTTTAAAGTAATTTTTATTCTCTTACTTTGATGTATTCTCTTGACATCCTGTCTTAAAATCATTAATTTAGACATCGTAAGCATTAAATCACTTTATCATTGTTTCTGTTCTGGTGAATAATTATCAAGGCCACATTTCATTGAAGACAACCTGCAATTGTGAGAAACACACCAGGGAACAAGCAATCCTTAATGGCACTTATTTCACTAGCACACATCTTACCATCACATCCTTGTTGTCTTCAACGTAAGGAAGCAAATTAGGTTACCACTTCATAATACCATCTCTATTCCCAAAACAGAACTTGAAGACTGGTTCCCCTGGTCCCAACTTGCTGTACTACTTCCAAACCCCCTCCAGGTAGTTGCAGAGAACAGCTGGACCTCTCCTCCGCCTCCTTTTCTTCAGGCCAAACAGCCCCACCTCTCTCAGCTGCTTCTCATAAGGTTTGTTCTCCGGAGCATTCACCAACCTTGTTGGCCCTTTCTGGATCTGCTACAGCACCTCAAGATCTTTCTCTCTGAACACAGCACTAAAGATGTGGTTTTTCAAGCACTCTGATAAGCTTACCGGTGTACTTATGTGCTGAAATACAAGCTCAACTCCTCTGAAAGCTTGGACATAAAGCCTTGATCCTGTATAATGCTGGACTGCAAGTGCACTCTTTCCATAAGCATTTTCTTTTCTGCTGCCTTCAAAGAAAATCTTCCCTACCACTGCAAAATAGGCTTCCATATGCATACACAAAGGTAAACACACACACACACATTGTTAGCTCTTCATTTTCTGTACTTTCTGTTCCCTGAACCCCTCTGTGTACACTCCTACCTACCCCTTTAACTTCCCTCTGGTGATTCTTCTAAGGAAAATTTCAAAGACTGAGAGGTTTAGTACTATTTGGATAAGCATGAAATTCTAGTTGCTTATCCCAATTACACAAAACCTCTGAGCCTTTTGAACTTGCCCTTAGAATGGAGCACGCTACATTTTATGCTTATCCAGAACACCTGGATTTTCAAGCCTGAGCTGCAATTTTATGAGGATGCTCTTTCTATTGAGGTCGTGCACATACTAGAGTGAACACAGAAATCAGCAGAGGAAGACATTGATTTATAATCCTGAACTTACAACTGTTTCTAAAAGCTTTGCGGACCAACCTCCTGTCTCCTCTTTCTGGGAGATGAAACAAATGAAATCACCTACACAACACAAGAAACTTGTTGGGGCTTTTAAGCCCCAACCCGTCACATACGCTTTACTGTACAGAATGAACAGGATAATGTCATTTCCTCTTAATGCATTTCAGCACCAGGAGTTTCAGACTGGCCAATGGAGAAAAAAGAAAAACAATACAAAGAGAGACAGTTTGGGGTTTTTTTTTTTATTTACAGTAACAGCAGCAAAAAGGCTTATTTTTTCTGTAGCTATCACCGGTGGCAAAAGAATGCTTCTGAGAATCACATTAGACTATATCACTGCAATGCAAAAGCAGTGTGTATTAACCCACAAGAATGGAACAACCGAGATAGCAAGACATCTGCCCTTCTTGTGGTACCTGTAACAGACGCCCTAGCTAGCTGAGTGTCTTTCAGTGTCCCCAATTATGACAGTAATATCAGAAACATTTATTTTTCCTGCATGTGACTCTCATAAGAGTGCAGCAGTCACACAGTAAAATAATAAAAGTGTCGTTATTAACACTAAATGTCAGAACACTTGACAGCTTCATGTAAATGAGGACCTTACCAGGCAAAAAGGGGAAAGAATGCTGCTTTTTCATTAAAGTGCATTCAGGACTAAAATAACAAGAGATCCGGGCTGGAACCCAGGAAAGCAGTGGCTGTGACACACGAAGGCATAAATTAGCTTCTCTTGTCCTTCCTGCTTTTTCGGTCAGGAAAGGGTAATTTGCCTATTTCAATATGAGCTGCTTCATTCTCAGCAAAGCCTTCTGGAATTTTGCCCTTTCTTCATCTGCTAGGAGAGGAGGGGAAAGAAAGAAATGGGAAGGAGGGGAGGGAGGGAGGGAGACAGACCAATGTGAACTGGAGTGAGTGGCAGCAGAGAACAAGACCAGCAGCTGAGGTCCCCACCCTCGCTCCCGCTCTGTCAGAAACACAGCACAGGTGCTTTCAGACCTAAACGGAGCAAGTCTAGAGCTTTCCTCGCCTGTTGTCATAACAGACAGAGCGGGTCTTCCTGATGCGGCTTCCAGCTTTCTCATCTTCTTGCCTTGTCAGAAGGTTGCCATCATTTAGAAAGGTGCAGAGCATTTTGAAGGGATTAGGTTATAAAACACAACTCAATCCTTCACAAAAGAGAGACAGAGAAGAGGAAGGAGAAAAGCAAAATGTCAGGTGCTACAGACCGACTGAACGAGAACAACGTGCACAAATAAAAATAGCAAATGTATTGAACTGCTGATCCCATAAGGCAGGGGCAGAAAGAAATGATACATGACAAATGCTGCCAGAGCAAAGCAGGACAAAATGTGCATTATTACAATGTACGATGGCAGAGGATTAGGTGACATCAGCAAGGGAGAAGTGACTTCCCTAAAAGCACTGGCTATACGGTTATTTAATAATGACATAAGCTTTGACATAAGTATAATGACGAAGCTCCTGCTTTACTGTTAGCTGCACATTGACTACAGAAATTCACAGTAATAGCAACAGATACTGTTTATTATTGTATCAGCAAAGCCTGACAAGTTACTTTTTCCTTTTCTTGGGCTTTCTTAAACTGCAGGTCAGGAAATTCCCTTAAACATTCAGGTATTTTAATGGAGTTTAGTGTTTACAGTGCTCCCGTTTATGTCTAACTATGTGTTTAGCCAAACTGGTCTGCAGCTAGATGGCTAAATGAGATAGCTGCATCAGTATGGCCACGCTGTAGAGTTTATAAGAGAAGTGCCATTTGTGGTATTTTGAACAGCCTGACCTGCAGTAGGAAGATCCTGCAAGAAAATAATTTTGCAAGTGCCAGTTATGCAAGAACAGTAAGTGCCTCTGCCCAAGGGCATTTCTGAGTGATAGAGTACCCACTTAGATTATTATGGTGCTTGTTGGCCACATTTCATTCTTATTCGTAAATAAATCTTTGCCTGCACAGCTGCTCTGCTGTCTGGCCTCCCCAGAAGATGAGAAGATGAGAGGTTCACTCCTAACCTCCTAACTGAGGCAACTGCCTTATAACACTTCCTTTTGTTTTTTTTATATGGAAAATTATACCCAGAGGAAATTATTTGGAGAACCCTAACAAGCAGCAAGAAATACAGCAATGCAGCTGGAAGAAACAACTTCTATTAAAGAATGGATGGGGCAAGAAGATCCTGAAGCCCTAAGAGATACAGAGAAGACACAGGACAGAAAAATTCCATTTAAGACACCAAAGAAAACAAATCCATTAGTTTGAAGCATACCAGTACCTTTCATCTCAGAGGCCGATCTGGGCAGTCTTCCCATAGTCACTGGGCTTTAATTGGAAAAAAAAAATTAATATTCCAAACAAGCAACACAGTCAGACAGGTTTTTTCTTTAACTCGTTTTGCTTTTCATACATTTTTTGTCTTGCTTTTTTCGTTTTTGTTTAATCCCTCATTTACTTCACAAACCAAAGAAAAAAACAACTTTTCTTAGCTCTTAGTTTTTGCTTCTCTCTGTACCACTAGCTGATGAATCCTGGCTGACAGCAAACACCATGGTAATTCCTAAAAACAAGACTATAAAGCCCAGGATAGACTCTACTGAAAACAGTCAATTTGTTAATTGCTGAGAGAAACTTGACTTAATGTGACAATGGCTGCCCTCAGTCCAGCGTTTCAAAAGACTTTGTGTTCCTACATGGCTGTTTTGGAAAGGATATTACCTGACTCAGAAATTACAGCAGGATGTTGGCAAGCTTTTAAGTTTTCTGGGCAGGAGTTCAGCAGTCCAGCCAGAGCCTTTTCTACACTCAGCATTGCCTTGGCCACAGCACAATCCCATTTATTGTGAGACATCAGAACCAGCCTAAACCAGGACAAATCCAGACAAAAGGCAAGAAAATAGTGAACTAACTACCCTAAGTGCATGTAGCTCCTTAAATTGCTGCAAACTGTCCTGAACATGACTTGAATCAAATATGTAAAGCATGTGGACAAAAGGTTCACAGTAACCTGCAACTGCACTACACAGCACACATCTGAGAATTGAAGGCAAAAGTACTAGATGCACCACAAATACACGGATGGCTATTTAGCAGTTTATTCTATTTTCAGCATCCTTAAAGACGCAATAACTAGTGAATGTAAATGATGCTATCAGATCACTTATTACAAAGATGCTATATTTCTATGAAGAAAAATATAAAAGTTATTATATATATGGGTTAGGCTTAAAAATACATGCTATTATAATGAAAAAGATATTGGAAGAACATGAATGCAACCCAGCATACATGAATACAGGAGTATGAAAGCAAGAGCAGGTTAGAAGATTATATAACACTCAGGAATATTACAGAATATTTAGAGAAAGCAATAACAAAAATATAGCATTTTAATCCATAGAATCAAATCTAATTGAAGACTAGGCAGTAATACAAATAACAAATACAAATAACAAAATACAAATAAACGTCCTCTCATCTCTAAGTTGATCATCACACTCCTGTATCGTCTTCAGAGCACATATTCTTCTCTTATATCAATAAGCTGACTTTCAAAAGAGAAAATAGAGAAGCCTTTCAGTACCTAAAGGGAGTCTGCAAGAAAGGACTTTTTAGCAAGGCCTGTTGTGACAGGACAAGGGGTGATGGTTTTAAACTAAAAGCAGAGAGATTTAGACAACATATAAGAAATAAGGTTTTTACAATGAGGGTGCTGAAACACTGGAATAGGTTGCCCAGAGAGGTGGTGGAGTCCCCATCCCATGGGACAATCAAGATCATCAAGGCTGTATGAGGGTCTGAGCAACCTGATCTAGCTGATACAGTCCCTGCTCACTGCAGAAGGGTTAGGCTAGATGACCTTAAAAAGTCCCTTCCAACTAAATGCATTCTATGATTCTAATAATTACATATAATCTATATTATTAATGTTGTTCTCCAGGTTAAGTATGTCCCACACCTGGTTTTGGCAGTTCTGGAATAAGAGGTTTACATAGCAACAGAGTTGGGGGATTGGTTGCTTTCACTTTCTGACAGCTTTTCATCCTTACCCGTGACAGAAAGGCCAATACTACACAAACAGGCATTACAGCGGTGGAGCATTCTCTGCTCTGTAGCTGCAGGAATTTCTAGAAATAACTTTTTGCCATAAGCTACTTACAGAGAAACTCTAAGCTACTGCATAAATTGACCCTTACACTTTGGATCATTTTATATCACATTTTTCATCATTATTGTTGTGCCATCTGTTACCACTCCCTACCAAAGCCATTACGGTGTGTTTTAAACAAACGCTACTCCTTCAACCTGAGAATGACAGCCAGTCAGGGCACAGTACACTTCATGATAAGAAAAGAAAACTTGGCCAAAGATACCCAAATTCTACTTTTCACAAAATGAGGCTTTTAATGAGGTTGTAATCTTCAAGCAGTTTGTGCAGGATCTCACTCTGTGAGGCTGTATTCTGAAACTAGTACTGAGAATTTCAAAACAAATTTGAAAAGTCTGCAGAATTAAAGGTCTATAAACTGTCACATGATGGGTAGTGCTTAGCATACATCAAATGTATGTCAGCAGTAAGGACTGCCACTCAAGAAGGAAATTTTGCTGGACGTTGCAGGTTGTCATCTTTAAGGCTGCAGTTCTGATGCAGACAGCTCATCTATTATGCTCCACAAGCCTTCAGTTTGGGGATATCTTAGTACAGAACTATCCAATTAATTGCTTAAAGCTGTAGTAATGTTATGCATGACAAGCAGGAAAATTGCTCTGATTAGGCAAAAGTGCAGAGTCAGACCTCAGAACAATGTAGTTGTACTTCCTCGTGAATATACAGGACAGAAAAACCAAGACAGCTCTTCTCCTTGAGTGGATGTGAAATATGTACTTGATGCTTTCATTAAAAATCAAGTAAATGGCATTTTTATATGATCACTGTCACAGAGGGCCACAAGACACCTTCTACTGAAAAAGGAGCATCTGTCTTTGAACGGCATGCTTGGACAACCTCTCTTACTCTGTCCACTGGAACAGAAACAAAAATTATCTCTACAAGAAACACATGACCAGAAGCAACCGTACTTCAGCTAGGATCACTGCAAATGTAGATCTCCCCATTTCTTTCTCCCCTACCACTGAGAAAACTCTTCTTTTTGGTTGGGATCTCTCTGGATATGTTGGCAGTGGAGACACAGCACTGTGCACTTTGAGCAATTCAGGTCAAAGGTCAGTCCAGCTGCAAAAATGGCATTAAAACTGAAACACGTGAACAATTAAATACGACAGAGGAAAATTAAAACCAGCAAAGTGTCCTACGTTGTGACAAAAACTCAGAGGTACATCAGAGGACATTCTAGAAACCAAAAATAACACACAAAGAAGATGGATCTTGCTCTAGTTTCCAGCAGGATTGCAGAGGTCAACTTGGAACTCAAGGAAAAGTTAAAACAAGAATTTAGTAACAGAATATAAGAGAAATGTCTCCAATAACTGACACACTTTAGGAAACATCAGGAAAAATAACATGCCAGTAACAAAAAGCATCTCACTGCATTTTGGAAATCCTTTTAGATGAAGGCTGTGGACCTCAGCTATTAAGGCCATAAAATTAGAAAGGAAATTACCCAAGTAAGCTGAAAAGAGTTAACATCCAGGATTACTGTAATCAGTTTTCATGCTTGTACCAAACAAGTAATTTATTTATATCATATTTTATAGTTTTATGGGCATACACCACAGTTTGAAAGCTGTGTCAGTGTATGCGCGTGCACTAACAGCAGCAGCACTGACATTTTTACAGATCAAGGACCTATGTAATAAATTTTATATATGAAATATTTTATATATATATGCACACACATTACATGAAAACCACTATACACTTAATCAATATATAAATAAGAAATACAAAGACTGAAATAAAAGTGACATAACCTAACTCTGAAGTTAGATTTGCTCTGAGCTAGAGGTTAGACCAGACAATTTCCAAAGTTCTTGTCCAACCTCACTGTTCTCTGATTTCACAGGGGGTTTTTTTCTATTAAGTACAAGCAAACATCTTGGCTTGTGAAGGTTCTTGCGGCTAACCACTGGAGAGCAGTCCTGGGAACCAGTAGCTGAGGAAAGTTTGTTTAACAAAGTTCTACATGTTCTTATAGTTGTGGGACTGACAGCAATAATTGCCAGATACCAGCAGCTGAACTATGAATACACAGTGCTTTGTGCTCTAAGATGGATTTCTCAGATAGAATGTTTTACACAACTGTTAGCTCTTGCAATTACTGTAGAACCAAAACAGTCAGAAAGGATCCGAAAAGAGCAGAACTGTAAATTGCAGACATGATGTTAAGCTGTGGAGAAATCTAATACAAATGAAACGGGTACATGAAAGTTTGTGTGTGCAGTATTTGGGTTACTAAACAGTTTACAGACATTTTGAAGCAGGTCTTTTTGAAGAAAGTTTTTTCTGGCAAGTGTTGAAGAAAGCAGGAGAAATCAGTACAGATAGATATGTACCATGTTACCAATGTACCAAAACAGCCACAGTGCTTGGGCAGAGTTACAAAAAGTAAGGACGATAAACAGTAAAAACTGAAAACAGATCTCAAAAAAAATGCACTTCGATGTATTTATGTTTGGATTTCAAATCACGTTTCAGTTACTGGTTTATTATAGAGATAAAGTGCTCAATATTATGGACACCGTACACTAAGGTTTTTCAATTAAGTGGTAAAGAGAGATAAATAGCATGTTGATTCTTGTCTGCGCCACAGACCTCCTTTCATCCTAAGAGATGCTCCAAGAGAGGTGCTAGGTTCACATTATCTATTTGGCCCGTAACCATAACTGAACGCTGTATTGATCACTTTGTTCTTTACCCGCACTAAGCAGCCATTCACACTCTAGGTGGACACAGAAGAGCTGTCAGAAATGGCATGTAGAGATTAGTGGAAATGAGGCACTTCTCTTCCTGCAGTCCTGTGTTAGGACCAAAAGCAGCTCAGAAACTCAAAAAAGTCGACAGCAGACATAGAATAACCCTGATCTTCTGCTGAAGTCACATTAACTAGTTCTGGGTCTAGAAGACAGAGGATGAGATAGCACCAAGACAGCTAGCCTGGGGACAGGCTTCAGGTTATTAAGACAGCTAAGGGGTTAGCCAGAAGGGATACAAACTTTGGTAAATTTTCCTGAGGGGAAGGGGGAAATGAGAGTTAAGACCAACCAAGTAGCCTGCCCAGTAGCAATAGTTATATGATGGCAGCCTTCGGCTAGCCAGAGGCGTCCATGAAAACTGCACAGAATCAGTTCTGAAATCCAACTGTAATGTCCATTTGTTGTAGAAATTAATTCCCCAAAGAAGAGAGCAAAGGAAAAAAAAAAAATCAAACACAGCAAATTTTTCTGACATTACAAAATGAAGTACAAGTCTCAATACACTATCTCAGTTAAAATAAGTACTTCCTTGCCAGTTCATTTCTGATGACAGCCAAATCCCCAAATATTACTGCAATGAAGCATTATTAGATGTTGAACCACCCAAGAAATACAGTAGCAGAATAAATAGCAACACTGTTCTGTTTCTTTGAACCAGATTTCTGAAACAGTGTGGGTGTTTCTGCTATCTGCACCGGTGTGATAGAGAAGATGTATGGCTGAATAATGAAATACAAGATTTCTCTATTAAATACATTAAAACAGTTAATGCAGATGAATAGGTACTGCTCCCTCGCTTTCCAGCAGCATTGGCTTGCAAATTATTTGCAAGAGGATGCTAAATTCTCTCTTTGGTATGGATCCAGCAAAACTACTGCCAGATCACACCTCCTGGGAAATGTGGGACTTGGCATGGGATTTGGCACAAGACTTTACAAATGTCAGTTTTCCTGTAAAAACATCAGGTCTGTTGTCATGAAAACATCAGTTATGAGTAATTTCTTTTCTTAATATTGCTAGCCAATACAAATAGAGAAGGGATGAGATGTCAGTCATGTGCAGCCATGCACTCAGGGCTAGATTTTTGTGACACAATTACCCAGAATAGAAGTACAAATTTTGGATTTTGAAAAGAATATCCACACTTTGGTTCAGTACATGTTGTAATTAAAAGTATATCTCTCCTGCACTTCAGGATACCTGTCTTTATGAAATTATGGACAATTAGGACCAAACCAGCAAACAGTATGAGACAGGCACTCACATTCAATCTGGAGTTGTTGGGGTATCATCTTATTCCATCAGCATATATTTTTCTCTGAAATGCAGCAATTCTTTTTTAGTCATTAAAAAGTTCCCTAGGAATATAAATTACTAGAGAAAAGTTAGGTTCTGAACAGATAATCATGGTACTAAATTTAGCAGCCTCGAATATCAGTTCTAACATAAGCTAAGTTCCCAGCAGGTCCAAGCCTTTAAGTGGTTGATTAGTAACTCATTTCTAGTACAGTGCCCAGTCTGTGGGAAACTACAGAATACCTGCTCCAAGCCAATGCAAGTAAGTCACCTTATGGAAGGTGGCTGTTAAGTTTGAGAAGCTAGAAAAAATTTTTATCCAAGTGGACATCTTACTCCACAGAGCCATTCAGTTGATCTTAGTCCCTTCCATATGTATCAACTTGCATGTTCAACATGAACATTCAGCCTTCTGAATCACACTTTGCACAGGGATATCCTCAGAAATCTCATATTGATAGCAACAGCAGTTACATCTGAACCCTAAAGAAAAATCACAAATGAAGGTCCCAAGATTAAAATTTGTCCATAGCACCATCTTTTCTCAAATTCCTCTTTTATTACGAAATTAATTTTTATGTTTAGCCCATGTGTGGAACTGTTATCCAGGATGAAGTATACAGAACCAATCTCAGGGGTAAAAGCTTTGGTATGGGACCAGTGTCAAAGTAGGTCAATTTTTAGGACTAACAGCCTTGACAGTGTCCCTTTAATATGTTGATCTGTTTCTGTAAAGCGCATTAAGAAAAGTTTAGCGTGAAAGAAGCTACAAATGTGTTTGATATGATATGGCAATAAGTGTACATTTTGAGCATACTAAAGCTGCCCAAGTACATTTTAAACTGCTTTTCTTTACTAGCTAAGGGCTCAGTTCAGTGAAAAAAAATCCAACTTCTGTACACTGGAAGCTGCAAAAAATCCAGTTTTCTGTGACATCTCTAACCCCCTGAATGTACTTTCAAGGTGGAATCTACAACTTTCTTTGAGAGATAATGACTATTATTTGTCTGCTCAGACCTCTGAGAAACCTCAAGTTCAGAACCATTGTCCATACAGAGCTGAGCAAAACCATGTGCTGAGAGTATTTAGAAGTCCTGAGCTCTTTGTTTTCAAGAATACTGTTGAATCACATCTCCCACTGCATTGTACTGCTACTGTTTTGCTCCCGATGTACATGATACACGTGTGACTCTATCTGATGAAAGCTAGATGCCTCAGGAGACACACAGTTTCCATCATATTTACAGGTGTCAATAAGGAAATTACACTTTGATAGATCTTGTATCCAAAGAGATCTTGCTAATTTTTCTCATTTTTTGCTTTGATTAAAACAGACAAATTCAATGGTTTCTGCGTACAGAAATTGTCCAAATAGTACAGACAGTTCAGGCTGTGGTTCTCTGTAAAAGGGGTTACGTTTAAAAGGCAGTCTCCAATTTTATAGAATACTTCCTATTTAACCCCAGTAGGGAAATTTCAAGCTGCTTTTTATTTTTAGAATGTCCTGCACGATCTTCTGCTAAAGTACTGTCTATTTTAAATTACTGCACTTATGAAGCACTTACTATGCTCTATGATTCATCATGAAGAGCCTCTTCATTGTTCCTGGTGTTGCACACTATTAAAATAAGCTGGAAGTACATTCAGCAGTTTTGTTTATTGCTTTCCTTTTAAAAAAGTTGTTCTGCAGTTTTCACCACAGTATCCTCTGTGGTAAAGGATGCAGTAATCCCAGGATCTGTTTTAATCTCTTTTATTACACTAACTGATGCAGTCGACAAAGCAGACAGGCTGTCCAGCTCACAAACCCTTCATTAGGTCTGAAATGGAAGCAGCAAACTTAAAGCACAGGATTTATACACATGTAGAAGCCTGTTAGGTGAACACCATGAAATAGATTTATTTGGATAGCACTGTGTTCAAATAATTTCCTAGAAACAGTTCTGGAATTGCTTCAAAAATACTTTTAGAAGGGTAAACATTTAAGAAAAAGCATTTTTAAATAAGGCAAATTAATCTATTATGTTTTAAAGACCTTTAAAAACTAAAATCCCACAGCACATACTAAGGTTTAATAAAATGAAAACTGACATTCTACACTATATCAAAGAATGAAAAGGCATAAAATATACATTAACACCAAAATATTTTCAAGGAATATGTGCACAACTGTTAATTAATAGCAAGTGAGGATTGAATAATTTTCTTGTGCAGTACCACAACTAATGTAAAACACAACTCACTGTGCAATGTAAATACAAGCACAATCAGATAAAAAGTAGATAGTTGACATCTCCAAGCAAACAAGTCTCAACTCTTCATGTTCAACCAATATATCCTTATACCACCTTTGGTTTATGGCAAGATAGTGTTTCCTTTGAAATGTATGCAGACATTTCATATCATATCCCTGCACTATCTCTGTACTGTTTCTTTATTCTACCCAGAAACACGCCTCCTGTGCTCAACAAAAGTTCTACATTGCTGCCGTGATGGAATCTGAGCAAAAGAAAAAGTAAGAAAAAATGGAAAAGGGCTGCTTTGTACACTGTCATCCAAATCTAACTATGGACTCCATGCAATCCACACATTCCTTCCAAAATTCCTGTAATCTGCAGAAACAATGATGGCCGGGCTGGCTGTCACAAACTGTATATTACAATGGCTCTGTTTCTTCTCTTTTTTTAGTAAGCCTAACCCTAGCCTTTTTTTTTCTTTACATACATTTCTATTTTTGTCTACCTTTGTTTTAGCTGGCCACCCTTCCACCTCATTGCTCCTTTCTGCAAATGCAATGTATACAAATAAACTTCTGGTTCAGAATGATCACATAAGGAACCTAATTTATTACCAAGTTATTTAAAAATTCTTCAGCAACATCTTAATTAACAACAAGGGCAAAGAACTGGTAAGACAAGATTTATGTGCTGCAAGGCATCTCAGAACAGCTGCCCAAATGCCTGATACTACTTTCATATTAGAACCTGGTGTCCAGAAACATTATCAGAACAGAGTTCTGCACTATCTGATTTACTGCAGGAGAGCAGAAAAATGGGTGCCTCATACCTGTATCAAAAATCCTTTTTAACTAAACCTCTTTTATAAAAAGACATTCACATCAACAAGTCTTTAGATATTTAAGTCTTGCCTAGATGCATCTCACAGGCTTTTCTAGGAAATAAACAAACTCTGAAACAAAGATCAAGAAGTGCAGCTCTCAGCCACTGCTGGCACGGACAAGTCAGTCCTGAAGCTGAGCAGGCAGTGAAATAAACTACAAGACCGTGAATGCACCTCTTCCCTACAGCTTTGTTAATGTGCAGACAAGCCAAAGTCGTAAATCAGCCCTACCTACCTACCTGGAGAGCCTAGCCTTGCATATGCCTGTGTTCAAGGACTGGCAGGGTGCAGCTACAACAGACTCGGAAGAGCAGGAGAAACAATTTGAATGGACACTACATCCCAAGCACACATCTGCCCAAGCAGAAACATAGCTGCTGTTCCCACAACACTGACAAGGAGCCTTGGATGGAGCAGGGAAGATGATGCCACAGCCAAGTACTGCTTAATTAATAATGATAATGAGATATCTGAAGCATTTCTATTTTCCTTTTCTTTGCCAGCAGTTACACACTGGAAGGGCAGAAGTTTTGCGCAGACATTAATAAACGAAGTACAGCAAAGCAAACTGCTAAGGAACTAGGGAGGTCTATTGGCCCACTATCACAACAGCCTTGCATTTGGGAGCCACGCACCTTGTCCTCTTAACACAGGAATTTCTCTGTTCACAGTCTGGAGATAGGGAGGTCAGACTCAATGCAAGACTTGAACACAACAGGTCTTGTTGGAGAACCTTCTGCACTGAAATCATATTAACTGGTGTAAAACCAGCTTTGTACCTTTGGCAGCCAGGAGTCATAGGTGAGAACCACTAAGTGAATCTTATCAAACATGGCCAATTAAGTGACAAACACTAGAATATGAGAAGAACGTTTCTTCTGTTCCTAGGAACCACCTTTTAAGTATTATTATGTTAACTTCACCATTCCTTCAATACAAAGATTACATGTCCATATGATTCAAACAGAAATCAGCTTCTTACAAAGCAGACCAGAGACTATGACTGTGTGCATATTTGCTATCTGCTATCCCAATCCTATACAAGATTTGAAAACTGTGTTTCTTTAAGCCTTCTCAGCAAAGTATCACTGAGCCTCAGCAGACAAGAAAACAAACTCTCCTTTAGGGCACCACACTGTAGACTTTTGAGCATAGAAGAAATAGCATAATGTGAAAAACGAAGAGATAGTGTCATTTCAGAACCCTATCCCCAAACAGAGTATCTGAGCACACAAAAGTACAAATAGGAGAAAAAGAGTGGTCATGAAATCTCCTTCAATGAAATAAAAAAAACCCCACACTGACTGACAGCAGCAGCACAGGAGTGAGATATTAAAGACTAAGGCACTGAAAGAAATCCTTCCCCTTTATTGCTGAACTTGTAGGAAGACAAAGTATTTAGGATTAGAGAAGATAAAAGATCAAAAGGCTGAAATTATGTTTGTTTAACTGGATTTATGAAAGAGTGTATAAAGAGTGGAGCTGCACAAACAAATTAAGTTTATGTAGTTTTGACATATCCAACAAAGGGTAATGAAAACCACAACTACCACTGGGAAACAGCAACAGGTAACTAACTCCTGCTAGGGAGTGGCTCAGGAGATGAGAAAATGATAAAGATTGTTTGATAAAAAGGCACTGGGGAAAGCAAAGCCCTAGTGTGGTGGTGTATCTTCTGAAGCTTCAGATTTCAGCCTTGTCATGGTTTACTATAATCACAAAACAGGTAACAACATGACACACAAATGGAAAGTAAGCCTGAGGTTATTTTCACTTGAGGCACAGGAGTTGCTGCATAAATTGCTGAGAACTATTTGGCTTTCAAAACCTATCTGGCCTCTTTTCACTCCAGGAGCTAATAGACAAATATAACAATTCAGACACCCACCAGGTGTTTTGAACTACCTGCTGGAGTCAAGGCTGCAAATACTTGGTAACTTCTTACCTTCACATTGCTGTAACTACTTGAACTCATTTCTCATCCCATCCTGGTGTTACACACAGGCACACACACAGAGCTCTCCAGGTAATGTTTTGCTTATCTGAAAAAAATAAAAATGCTTCCTAAGATTGAAACCCCTTCAGCCCATCTCCCCAGTTACTGGTCAGAAGTATTGCAGATACATTCTCAGTGTGAATTTTGCTAATAGGAAACAAAAATGGCCCAGCTTGGGAAAAAAAAAAAAAGGAAGCAGAAACCACAAGTTAAAACTTTAAAAAAGTCTGGCTACAAAGCTATCTTGCCATTTGTATGAGTTATAGCACTTGTAACCTCCTAACATTTATGATATTAAGTAGTTTAACAGTGTACTATCTCTTTTGCCCTTTCTGCTGTTGAACACAATGGCACATAAATACCAGGAATTACGACTGGACCGTGTTTATGCTGCTCTTAAAATTTTAATTTATCTTTCTGACTCGACATTTGGTATGTAACAAAAGTATCTACAGCCATTCCAAGAGTTCAGCATCATGGTGCTTCAGTATTGCTACAGAAAACACGTAAAAGCAGAGATCATGGAGATACCTGCAACGCTACAGTCTGTGTTATCACAGAGACATTAATTATTAACTATGTCCTGAACAATGTAGCTTTAATACTGGGATATTTTAATTAATATTTTCAGTAGAAATAAGTGTTATTACATTTACTACTTTAATATCAGCATTTGCAACTGATGTTTTCCAATAAAAGATGCATCCTTCAAGTTTGGAGAAAGGAGACTAAGGGCAGCAGAGGGAAAAGGGACATTCAATTATATCTATGTACTGCATTCAGCTCATAAGAGGTGACAGCAAATTTCTGATGGGAGAAGCAGTATTTGATGTGAAAAATAAAAAAGAAAACTAAAAAGTAAATCCTGAGAATGAATAAAAGTGTCTCCTTCAGCTTCAGATATGGTGCAGGAATATGAAATATTTTGTGGTTGAAGATCTGAGTTTCATATTTACATTGCACAGTATTATGAGATTTTCCCTTTGGAGATTACTCACTCTTTAAAACTAATTGCAACTAAAACCAATTTTGTATCACAATAGCTTCTGAGGGTTAAAATCAATCCTGGAATTGCAGCAGAAGATGGAAATGGGCCTGGAGAATTAATAATTGTTGGTGGTACAGTTTTGCTGCTCAGGAAAACTACAATAAATCTTGCTAAAAGTTCTAGAGAAGCACTGCAGGATTTATTTATTTGACTCTTAAACACTTAGTTTCATTATTTTTCTCCTATCACATTTCTTATATATACAGTCTATGTAAGGAAGATCATTAAATAGTAAATTATTTTTTCATCAGCCATATGGTCACCTCAGAGATTTAGGAATCTTGTTTAGGCCCCATCTGTGCCAGTAAGAGTTTACTGGCAATGTCAAGAAGTCCACGTCATACACAAGTGGACATGTAGCAGGAGAAACCTAAATCTGAGGTGACATGGTGCCACAGACAGTTTGCATATAGATCCGGTCTCAGCTCAAATTCTGCCCTGGGTCATATATGTACAGTCTGACATACTACGGAAAAAAGGAAAGTCATAACTTGGTTAGGAGGTAAGGAGGGAACTTCTAAATCACATTAAAATTTACATCAATGTCAAATGGACAGCAGTAAAAAATTGCCTTTCAAATAGCTGTGGTTCCAAGCCTTAGTATACAGAAGTTAATTATATAGCATTATCTGCTGAAAAGGGTAATGGACTCTTTAATAGCCTTTGAGGTGGCAAAGCTGAAACCAGAAGTCACCAATTTGCAGCATCATCAGGCTCTAACAGTAAAAACTCTCTGCTAAAATCAGGACTCAGCTATGACAAACCATATTGTAGGTAAATTTCTAAAGGAGCCAGCAGGCTGGGTGAATACCTGAAATCCCTTAACTATAAATTAACTCTGAAAGGTTGGTTTTCTACTTGGACCTGGCATTGAAGGAAGTGGTTAGGAGTAATCTTTGGAATTAAAGCTCATCAGCACCTTCATTCTACCTGATCAGGTTTTCAAATAAAAATATGAATTTCATAAAAATCTGTTCTTTTTGGAAAGTTCTCCTTTTGTTCATGATTTTCATTTCAAAACTCCAAAAAACAAAAACCAAACCTTAAAATGTCTCGGTTTCTCCTTTCCTTCTCTACAGAAACACTGGGAAAGACATACTTTTTTTTTTTCACATTTTAGCAATTCAGAAAATAATTGGTCAAATTACAAGTTAAAAAATGTATACAACATTAGTTTCTGTTTCTAGAGAGCACACTTAAGTTTACATGAAACACCCATTACACTCAAGTAAAGGCAAGATTCTTTCAAAAGTGACTGTAAAAGCCAAGTGTACATTGCAGAGCACTGAATATGACAAAGAGACTATTTTATCTTAGGTTTTAAAAGACTACACTCTGTGAAGTTCCATGCAAAGTTTATTCAATGCGTAACCAAATCTATTGAGTAAAGTCACTGTATTTATGTCACTGGTATAGTCACTAGTACCATAGAATCAAAGAACAGTTTTGGATGGAAAGGACCTCAGAGATCATCTAGCTCCAAGCCCTCTGCCATGGGCAGAGACACCTATCCCTAGACCAGGTTGCCCAGAATCCCACCCAACGTGGCCTTCAACACCTGGGCGGGGGGGACATCCATAGCCTCCCTGGGCAAATGGCAATAGCAATAGCCATAGTATAATAGTACAGTTACTGATATTCACGTATTATGAATAGACTCGAATGGTTTCCACTTCCCTGTAGGATATGCCTTCATTGAAACAAATTGCCACCCTACCAAAACTAAATGGGTTAATGTGATATAAATTAGTACAAAACTCAGTAACATCTTAGTACAGATTTAGTACCTAGAGTCAGAAGACTTTTTCCATCTCTCTTACAAAAAATACTAAGGCTCATAAGAAATATATAGAAGTGTCATGCTGTCTTTTCATCCATAACGGCTCAGTGAAAACCTATGGTCCTAGCTGGGGGCAATGCTCTAGGCCAAGCACTCTTCTTTAGTTCCTTTTTAAGACTTCACAGAGCAGTGAAGCATGACTAGAATCACCACTGATCCTAACACAAAAGGGCTATACATATCTTGCAAAAGGATTAAGTGTGGGTAGCCCCAGAGCTTATGTTTATATACAAATATATCCTACTATTCTGTGACCACATGCAATTGTGGTCATGTGCTGCAATGCTATACTCACAGAAGAGAACTCCTTAGAGTTCATAAAAAGAGTATGAATGCAAAGATTATTTCATGAGGATTATCATTAACACCTGTAATGTGAAGCTGTAAAGTTTTGAGTTTTCAATGTGGCTGACCATGGATTGACTTCTACACATCTACTTGTCATTATGTTTCACACTTGAAATAAGAAAGGAAATAAAGAAGTAGGTTTCTATTTTCTCTAGAAATTTTTAAAAACAAAAATACGTTCATGATATGTCCATGCTGACAGCTGAAGCACTGACAGGTAAGAAACAGTAAACAAAGAAAAAGTAGAATATCTGCAAATATGTTTGGACTAGCTCTAGAGCAGCTGTGATTTAAACGTGCTGTCAAAATGGGCAGCAGAGCACTGCTTCAAAAGAAAACAAAAAGTTTAAGTTTTTTAAAAAAGAAAAATTCTTAACAACCCAAAACAAAACCAAAAAAAGAAACCCCAAATTGAGAAGGTCATAGATGAAACTCATGGTTCAGGATGAACAGTGACAAACCTACATGTCAAGTTGGAAAGAGCTATTTGCAAAACTTGTGTCTTTTTCCATTCATGAAAGAAGAAACATACCCAAAGAGGGAGACGTCCTTTGTCTCCATCTCCTTTGGGAATTAAAGCACAAGAAGTTCATCAGTCTTTTTATCACCATAACAACCCTAGAAGGTGTTTTTTTTAAGAATACAACTTACAAAAATCTGTAGCTTGTCCGTTCACATCCATTTTGTGGTTGCATCTCCTATCCTTCAGGTAAGTCTCTACACCATAGCAGACCAATGAATTGCCATGATTCCATGATCACAAACCATCTCATCTACTCTGTTCAAGACTTTCTTGTTATACTGTAGTACTGTTTATGCTGAAAATAGATGTGTGCAAGAGAATTTATATGACCTAACACATCTCTAACACTGTTCTGCATCTAGCCTGAGACAGTGGACTATGCAGCCTCACTAGGCAAAAGTAGATTTATCTCAGGTATCTTTAAGCCTTTCCTGAAACAAATCACACTCTACCTCCTGATTACAAAAGGATTAATGAACTTACATTTGACACTGGACTGTGAAATTGTGGGGTTACAGGGGTTACAAAGAACAGAGTTAGCTGCAGATCAACCCTGGAACAAAAATAACATAGCGTCATTGCAAACTAAACCTTGGGAGCAATAGACAAAATAATGAGAACACAAAACATTCTGTTGTAGCAGCTAAGTGACCTTTGTAGATTATGAAATTACCTAATGAAAAATACTGTTTTGTGTAACTTGATTATAGATCGCTAGCATCAGTGCTTTAAGGGTATCTAAGCAACATTGTATGCTCAGTAAAATGTCTTCGATCCACAGCTGGAAGCTGTGCCTAATAAGCCACATAAAATGGCTTAGATAAGTCCCACCCATGCACAGTAGAATTTCTTTACTCAAATTCTGTATCTCATTTATTTTCCCCAAGCTGTTGCACAGTAGATTTGGCATCCTGAGCATGATGCTCTAGGGCTTCTATGTCACACACTTTGAGAAGAGAAGAAAGAGGAACATAAGTTCGCCCTTCATTCTCTCCATATATATAATAAAGAGTGGGAATGATCTTATCTTTTTAACAAGTGAAAACAAACCTCAAGTATGCTAGAGAACTAAAAAGCCGAATCTTTTCTTTTGATACAGCGGTATGCCTTAGGCCAGTTTTTGAGGGCAAGTTGAAACTTTTGAGACTGTTCTCACTGATTAAAAGTTTTCCAAGAGTTTGGACTAGATGCTGGACAGATGCTCATTACTCCATATCCCAGAAGAAGGAACATAAAGGTATAACCCACCTGAACATGTTCCTGTGCAACATGATCTAGGTGGTCCTGCTCTGGCAGAGTGATTGGACTAGGTGATCTTTTGAGGTCCTTTCCAATCTCTAACATTCTTTGATTCTGTGATAACCTGAAAAGAGACGCTGCTATGTTTCAGTTGTGTTTTATGAGCTCTCACCAAACATTCTTTCTCTATCCTTTTTGGACATTATAGTTGTAAACAATTCTTGCTTTAATTTAATTTAAATTTAAATTTACTAATTTAAATTTACTATTCAATTACAATTAAAAAGAAATAAAAAATAAATATGGCTAACTTGGGTAAGAAGATATTTTCATGAGCTTTTACCATTTGATCCTGGTATTCAGTAATTAATTGTTAATCAAGGTATTCATCCTTGAACTGAAAGGAGGAAGACAGGAAGATGGAACTATGTCACCCATGGATCCAGCAGCAGTTGTCACACTGCTTTCGTTTCTCCTTTATTTACCAAGAAAGGTTACACTAAAAGGAAAAAAAAATAAACTGTAGTAAGCAGACCATAAAGTTTACCCTCTTTTAATGAGCAGAAAAGCTGCACAATGAAAAGCAATCACACCTAAATATATTCAGGAGCACTGGAATGATACTAAATGCTTATTTCAGTGCTCTAGGTGCTAACAAACACAGCATTGCAATAAGGGTGCCTTTTTGTAACTGAAATATTACCCAGAACTTTTATCCACAGTCCTTAGATCTGAGGAGAAAACAAACTAGTCTAATCTTGATTCCTGTTGCTTTAATGCATCACTGTCTACTAATTGAATTAACAACAAAGTTTATCTTCTCAGTTTTGTTTCCATTTAAAGTGATAAGGCCCAGGTGCCCCACAGTCTTGAAAAATTCATTACTTTACAGCCTCAGACATCCAGAAAGTCTTGCACAACTTACCACAGCTCCAAAGAAAAAAGCTTTTAAAAACTGGGCCTTCCTAAGTGAGATATTCCCAAGCAAAGCTGAGAAATGACAAGCCTGAAAATTTCATGTAGAAGCAGATCTTCAAGTAATGATTACCCAAGTAAAGGTTGGATAGCTGAGTGTTAGGTCTGAATCTCTCTTTATTCACAAAGAAGCTTGTCATTGCACCACTTTGGAAGGAATTTCTGAAAAACAATTCTTTAGAATCCATTCTTCTTCATCCTTTTCTTTGGACTTCACTCAGAGTTGGACATTTCATTATGGGTTCTTAGTGAATACAGGTGTGAATTTCTACTTGGAAGGCAGGGTACCCATCGAGAGCACCTCAGGACACATACCAAAGCAATGCATAAGAGAAGTTGTAATGCACCACTCCTTGATGCTCCATTTAATCCACCTTTGGCTGGGTTACTGAAGGTGGAGTGAGGTAAATAAGCTGTCATAGGTACAAGACTAGCTGCATCCATCTTCCCTTCCTTGTTTCTCTGAATACACCTTGCTTTCTCCAGGGTCATAACTCTCTAATCCATCCACTTTTGTTAGACCACTGCACACCTTATTGTTGCCTCTCTCCTCTGCCTGTGGTCTCAACTGGCTGGACACTAGTCAGATTCAAAAACTGGATAGCCGTTGGCAGATCACTGAGCCTCAGTTGATAAACCCCATAGAGGGCTGCTGGATCACCCCCACACAGTCAGGCACTTTAGCCCCACCTCAGTCTCTAATATCCTGTGAATCAGCTGCTCTTGTACCGCCTGTTAATCTGACATTGGCACCTATGAAATTTCTGTTCAGAAATCCATGATTAGCAGTAAATCAGTCAGATAAACTATTTTATTATTTAACAATGCTTTGACATATTAAGAACAAACTTTTATAAAAGATCTGAAAGTGAGAGCTTGCATTCAACTGTAACTGAAGCCTTTCTGTTCTTAACGTGACCAGTAGAGCAAGCTACTCTGGGTGCCTTGCACCTTGTTCCACCCACAAAACTTCTCCCATCACAGATTACTGCAGCCTCACTGGTCATCTAACCTAAAAGTGTGAGCCCTCAGAAATAAATCTCTGCCTGAGCTGTAGCAGGGCTAACACTTCGTTCAGCTCTTCAATGTTGCTGAAAAGTTTCCCTCAAAGCAAAACGTTTGTTTTCCCCAGTTAGTGTCTTTGTTAATGCCAGTGAACAGAGGCAAGGTAAAAATTAAAATGCCTTCCTGAGCTGTCAGTGGACAATCTGGCTGACAGCAATCCTACCTTCCTGTTCATTCTGCTCTTCCTGACCAATGTTCTCACTGAAAGGAAACC
The DNA here is from genome assembly GCA_028565055.1 of Phoeniculus purpureus. Lineage (NCBI taxonomy): Eukaryota > Metazoa > Chordata > Aves > Bucerotiformes > Phoeniculidae > Phoeniculus > Phoeniculus purpureus. Next base: position 17,570,453 of record JAOXOE010000343.1, read on the forward strand.
AGCGTTTGTACACACTGAACCTCAGAGCAGCCCCTGTTGAAGCTCTATCCCAGCACCACTTGGAGCTAAAAGCCAGAACTGCCTCCTTTTTCAGCAGCAGTTCCTTACCCAGGCAGGGAAAAGTGAGTTGATACCTAAAACATGGCTCTGAGAGTCCACCTGTCAATAGCAGGATTGATGATAGCAATAGGAATGGACTTAGGTAACAGAATTGTCCTGTTGTCTAATAAACATCACATGTAAATGGTGTTTATGAGACCAAGTTCTTAACTGATCCATTATGTTCAAATATTTCAGCATGAGGAGCAGTACAACAAGAAGTCATAACAGCATCCCCACACTATAATCACTTCAACTAAACATCAAGAGAACAACCCATATTTTAACACTGAAGTCCCATATCTGTCACGTTTCACCAGATGCTGCTCTATTAAGATGGAACTTTGGGATGAGGGGGAAGCCTACAACTTGCCAAATCTTCTAATGGTCTAAAAAGCCTAAAGAAAAAGGTGAGATACATTAAAAACCCCGCAAAGGATATGCTAGCACATTATCGCTGCTGATCAGCCCACTATGCATTGCTGATCCAGCTCAGTCTCTGAAGCCAACAGCAATGTGCTTTGGCTCTTACTGGGGCCTGGACAAGATGACTTGGTAGGGGTGGGGTCATCAGAATAATCACACCCTTGGGTACTGGGTACGCAACCACGCAAATCTTGCAACACCCCAGAGGTGCGATTATCTGCTGTCATGCTTTAATTCTTAATTAAAACAAGAGCTGCAGCTCAGATAAGATCTGTGAGAGGATTATGGTCATTCTTGGTTAGACAAGGGAGGACATGTGTCTTTAGAATTAAAATTCAGGTGCCTGGGTGAATTCTGCAATGCTGAGCTGTGCCTGAATCCAGCTCGGCTTCTCCCTGTGTTATGATTTAACTAGGAGGCAGCACACACAAAAGGCTGCAATCCCCAGAACCCAAACGCGAAATAACCCACTGAAGTGCACAGAACAGCCACCATTCACACAGTTTTGCACTTTAATCACTTCTTGGCATTTTGACTTAAATAAAACTGTAAACTTTAAGGGCCCTTCCAACGATGCTAGAAGACCCATTCTTGTTACTAAACCCAAGTACAAGTCACAGCAGCCATAAACGCACTGGGGGAATGTCCTGATGAAATGTGCACTGAGCTACTCAATTTGCAAACGTAAAGATGGATGTACAGCCTGAGGAAAAATGAAGAAAAAGCACATATGTGATTTTTTTTAAAAAACTTAATTTTATTTTTAACAAATATTAACCCAACTTAAGGTCTCTTTTAAAGGTTACATTTGCATTTACAAAGAACTTTCAAGCAATTTAACTACAATGAATTTTAACAAGGCAGCTTCCTGTCCTCGCTGTTACCTATTTTTAAATTTTATGAGAGTCTTCTGGCAGAGTTTTGTAGCCCTTAAGATGAAAGCCTGGATGCGTGCATACTTTAAAAGTGGAGGAGGAGGAAAAAAGAATAAAAAGAAGAAAGGAAAATAATCAATTTGGTATCAAATTTATTCCAAAGCCGAAAAGTGCATTTTTTTCTGATTGTGAAAGAAGACATGCAGGGAGGTCAAAGGTCAAGCAAAGAGGAGACAGTATTGTGTAGGAACTGTCACGCATCACCACCTATTTTGACATGCACAGGGCCGTTTGTTGTCTGTCGAACATGCAAATTAAGTGCCTGCTGTCATAGCTAGCCGATATCTGAAAGTGGAAAATGAGACCACCTGTAACCAGTGAATGGAGTGATGGACAAGCATTCAGAGCTCGTCATTTCCAACGCCATTCACACCACCTCCGAATTGCATATGACATGTAAAAATCTTTTCTTAATATTCACAACCGGGAAGTTTGGGGAATTATGGAGGCTTCAACTGCTGCATCTAATGGGTTCTCCAAGCAGACAGCTGTGACTGTGAGCTGGCTTGATAATTAGGTGTCCAGGAAGATTTTATGCTATGAATCAGTTAAAAGGGAGAAAAGAAAAAGAAAATAACGGCAAGCAAAACTCGCTGGAATGGAAATCATATTAACCCTTGCATGTCTTCCTCAGCACTTGGCTTTTACAATTCCTGTGAAGCAAGATCTGCAGAAATCAGACACATAATAATTTGTCTTCTGCCTCTGAGCAGCACTGTCTTCCTACTCAGAAAATTGCACTCCAACCCCTGTTTGATGCTTTGTTTTCTTGAAGAGAACTTAGAAGCATTAAATCGAAATATGCCAATCCCTCTTGTATTTGAAAGCAAAGGCAAGGCTTTATTTGAATTTCTAGTTAATACTGTGCATAGGATTTTAAGGAACTGATTCATTGCACTAAAGTCATGTCCTGTCATGTGCCTGTACCTATGAAAATCAAGTAGTTTAGCTGGCTTCTCTGTAATCTTTTGCACGTTAACCCTATTTCTGCATGCATATCTACCTTTGTGCATGGGATGCCATAAATACTGCAGGCAGCACAATGAAAAGAAAAATTGTAATCTTTCTGATTTTTGCTTCTGCTTGGTAAATAAAGCCGCTCTAAAACACACAGGATGGGCTGCACAACAAGCACAAAAAACCCTATTACTTTATTCAGGACTGAACTAATTAATGCCACTGTTCATTCCTAATTAAAAAATTAAGCTCTTCAGTTTGCAACTTCTGTACTGTGCTCTGAAAACCATTCTGGGTGGGTTTTCTTTCAAACACAAATAAGACATGATATGCACACAGTAGATAGCATGCAGGAACTTATTCAATCCACTAATGTTGAATTAGGATTCAGCCATGGAAGACTGTCCACTGATATCCCTAATCACAACTAGATAGTTGAGGGAGCCCATCTGAAGACCTGCGACACAAAGATTGCAGTCCGCCTCCAGACTCACAAGAAGTGAACCCAAACACTCAGAAAAAGAAGCAGGCAAGTTATTAACACAATAAACAAGCTTCCTTGAGTCATGCAATAGAAAACCTGGATTTAAATATTTTTTTTAAAAAGCATTATACATTTTTCTTTACAATGTGCCAAGCTGTAAAGTGTGGTAGCTGTTCCACCACTGCCCCCAACCTGCGTTCACTGCTGCTTGGATTTAGGCCTCCAGTGATTGTCTCTTCCCTTCTGTTTCAGGGAAAGTTTAGAGAAGCTGAAAGGATTTGCTGACCACTCTGACTGGGGCTGGAGGGGGAAATCAGAAAAGGAAGGAATGAAAAGGACTAGTGAATAGATAGCCAAGGGGAAAGGAGCAGAAGAGACACCGAAGAAAGATCCTACCTGCACACTTTCAAACGCCATCCCTATCCCATCTTCTCTTGAATAACAAGGCTACCCCATCTCTTCCTCTATGTTCCTGTCCTGCTTATTTTAGACCTGCAAGTTTTCTCAGAAGCACTACTTCTATTAACTTTTCATGTGCTCTATGAAGAAAAAAAAAGATATAAGCATTTCCAGGAGTCACATTTCCCAGGGACAAGCCAGCAAAACTCATTTGATGCTTTACATATCTAAGACTGCTGGAAAACCAAGTAGGAGATCCTGAATCTGACACAACCCAGCCAGTACCATGCTGCTGGGCTCAGCCAGAAGTGTACAAAGAGATTCCTAAACACAACCCTGAAACATCATCACCCTGTTTCTTGGCTTCTCCCAAACAGGTAATTTGCTGCTGTTTGCTGTTAGTTTGCAGACTAACAGATGGGGTTCCATCCCTTCACACCCACTCCAGAGAGTAAGGTTGTTTCTCTGTGCCTGAAGACAAGATCTGCAAAGGATTCGAAGACAGTCAGCGCGAGGGTGGCATCTTACTTATATTTTAATCTACACACAACAGAAAATAGGAAACATCAACAGTTAAAATCATCCAGAGTGTGTATTTCCACAGAACAAAGTGCTTGTCAGCAAAGTCAGATTGAAGACTACTTCAAAATACCTCCCAATTACTATCCATGTGCAACACATGCCCTAGCAGTGCCTCTGCAGCAGTGTGACCAGGGTTGAAAATATCCCTCATCCTTGAGCATATTCCTGCCTTTCATCCCTTTAAATTCCCTATAAAATGGCAGAAGAATAAGTGTAAGCCTCACCAACTCGTTTCTGATACGTCCCTGAGCCAGCTCACTGCCTGCAACATCTGTGCTGGCACAGGCAGGAAGGCAGCACATTGCCATGCAGAAACAAAACCCTGCAGCTTCAAGTAGGACTTCAACTGGCACCATTGTTGAAGGACTACATAGCATGGCTCTGTAAGCAGGGCTAAACTGTTCATCTACCGATTAGGAGGTTAGGTGGGAGTCTGAGAAGTTAAGCTCCACTACTACGTGTCACTCTAAGTAGTCAGTTCACCTCCAATACCATGGATACCCTGACTGCTCTTAAGGGATACCACAGATAGTAATTAATATTATCTTTATATGTATTTTCCTTTGTTGCTATTATACAAATTAAAGCAAGCTTTGTTTTCTACATAAATGCTATTAAAATATACCTTCAACATCTGCCAATATAATGTGTCAGAAAATGTAAATAGGTTATCTCTATTACACAAGAAATTAGAGAGGAAGCAAGGTCTGTCAAGCTCTTTTAAAGGTGGAAGAGGAGATGTGGCCATCATGTGCCTTCAGGTCAGAACAAGGTTAAAATTGGGCATTGCTTGAGCAACATCACTGTGAGACTACCGTCCCATTCAGGCCAGACCTTTTAGCCAACCAACAGAAATACTCAGAGATCACAAGCTCACACAAAATGCTTTCATAGCACAAGTGTGAGTGGCAAGAAGAGGGGATTTTTTTTATTAAGAGAATTGTTTGCTAAAATATTGGAATACCAGGAACCCAAGATACTTATGTTTGAAATTTCTGCCTGCAGTACTTCAGGCCACATATTCCTGCTCTTTCCCCGCAGTAAGCAACCTATCAAGCAGAACACCTGATTTACCTATCAACAGGGACAACAGTAGCACAGTATTTGTGGAATAAAGATCCCAATAACACAATTATATATGACCTCTACTCACTGTGGCATTACACTTTTTACAGCAGATCCAGAAAACAGCCTGTAAGTCAGCTTTGGCTGATGCATTTACACCTAAGTCAATATAAGCTACCAAATACTTATACCTTCTGAAAACTCATCTGCTGCTTGCATTCCTTCAACAAGTTATTGCCACATTATCTGAGGCCCATGACTGCAGATACTTCTTGTGGAGGTTTTATTTGGTTTTCTTAATTGAGTGCATATGCCTAAGTTGAACACTTATCCTGTTGGCAGTAACATAATCCAGAGACCTAGAAGTTCTCTTTATTCTTGAGACTTTCAATATAGATTGGGCAGACAAGTAAGGCTTTTCATTTCCATATGATGATTTTATAGAAATTTGCTTATTCTTTCAAAATAGTCTTTCACTGAGAAGCAACACGGCTGAAAAATGCACAAACTGAACTTTGTAGATGACAAACTGAACTTTCTTGAGCTTTACTTTAAATAAAGCAAGCCAGTGCTTCTTTCCATGTGATTGGAATCTACCCAAGTACAAGACCTGTTTACCATTCAAACACATGCCCATTCAAATCTAATGCTAAAAGCTGAGTGTGACTTGAAAGTGGTGTAGACACCGTATTTTCCTTCCTCACAAGGCAAATTTTCATCCTAATTAAGCAAATTAAATAATAAAAGATGTCAAGAGATTTCTAGTAAAATTTCCAGGTTACATCACCCATATATAATATTATCATGACTATGTATTTAATCACTACCTGTATCATGAAAACTTACCTGTACAAGAACAATATTTTGTTTGCTTTAAGTTAGTCTTTAATATTTAAAAGCAGCACCAGAAAACTTTATCCCTGTATTAATGTGTACAAGGCACATTTTTATTATTATTATATTCTTCAGTTTTAATTGTAATATACTGATGCTTTCTAGCAAAACAATTTCTGACAATGGGTTGTGCCAGTAATAAAGAAGAAGTACAAGCACGCTTTTCTGCTCCCTTTCTAGATAAGCCTCATTTCCCATACTATTTTTAATTGATGGTTTTATAAGTATTTTTCAAGTGACTTTATCTAGTTGCTTTAGAAATAGTCTTACCACTCTCTACAGATTTCTGAAGCATTCACAGGAGCAAGTTAGAAGAAAATACAGTGTGCTGATAAAATGTGCTACTGGAGGAAGAAAACAGCAACAAACTAAACGACATCCGACAAATAAAGTGAGCACCATGCTTTGTGATGAAGTCCTCAAACCGGAGTTTTATGATGGCAGCTTAAAGTTTCTTACATGCCCTTATGTTGCGATGGTGAATGAGCCAGGGACAGCTGCACCAATTCTACACAATTAGTCAAGGTCAGACAGTGGAAAGGGAGGACACTCACTATTTGTCAGGAGAACAATGGCAGGAGGCTCAGCCTTTCTTTGCCAGGAATGACTGTTCACTACATGCATTCATTCACTGGTGAAATTATGCCTGGCCCTTTTTTTGTGTAGCAAAGAGGGGCAACCTTGCCAGACAATCGAAGTGTAAGAACTAACAAGGCAGAGCAACAGCACAAAACCAAGCTTGTTTTAAGTACCGAAAGCATATGTTCCTGACACAAATTAATGTTTGACACTTGCGGAGATGAAAGTAATAATTTTTAAGAGCTTTGAGTAAAAACACTAAACCCACTTAAAACCGTTCGTTACTCATTATTGGGACTGCAGATTATTAAAAACAAAACAAATCCTGGCCAGTTACTCTGAACATCTTTGTGCTATATGGTTATAGGTATTATTGATAAATCTAGAAACATATTCAGAAAAAAAAGAGTCAAATTTTGGGCAAAAGCACTTCTCTCGACAGAGGCAGGTGACCAGAGATGGAAAATAAGAAAAAAATCCAAAGCATCTGTCATTAGCAGGAGGGAGGAAAAAGGAAAAACAAAACACTTTTAGCAATGAGATTTCATTTCAGTGCTTAATTATGTTCCGTTGGAGCTGTATTCTGACTTTCTTCATGACACAGCACAAACAGAAAAAAGTAGTTATAAATAATGGATATGAAATAGTAGTTTTGAAACAGAACTCGCACAGTACTGCCCTGGAATAAATGGGTTTCATGGTGTAAATTCTATCCCTTCTATGAACAAGTGTGGGGATGCAGAATGTGCTTAAACTGTTAAGGACACTATACTGAGACCACCTTTTTAAAAAGCACGCTATACATTTAGATAGACTGAGTGACTTATATTCACTGCAAACAGTATTTAAGCAAGTTTATGACAATTCTGAATCCTAATGTAATTCTAAGTGCTTTATCATATTTGTGCTGATCAAAGGTGAATGATTTTAAAATACTTAGGGCAGAAATTCTTACAATGAAGGAGTTTGAAAGATTAATCTTAAGAAGGTGTAATTAAAGACATCAAAGGGCAAATACTCTTTTTCTGGACACCACCTGAAAACTAGATCGCATTAGCTTTGGAAGAAAGGAATTTCTCCTTCAGGTAAGTTTTGCAGCTACTAAGGCTGCACAAACCACACCTGTAGTTGCACACTACCATAAAAGAGGGAACGATGGAAATCCATAAGCCACTGTAACAACTCATCGCTTCTTGTAAGAGAAAAAAGGCCAGCCCCAACCATGCCTACTTCTTTCTCAGTTGCTGTCCTGCAGCCACATTGGGATGTTTGAAAACAATTTTTTTTTAAAAGCTCACCATCTGTTTGGTGTATTTTTTCCTCCACAAATCTTTCCCCCTGTGACCTGAAGCTGCATCACTCCTGCAGTTAAGGAGCCATCTGCCCCAGCAGAAAAACTGATTCTGGAACGATTCAATAAAGAGAGGAAATGGGAAAGATTTAACTTTGATTTAGCTTCACATCTAAAAGATCCTACATTAATGATAAATCTCTAGCACAATACATCTGAAAACCAAGGGTTTAATATATTAACTTTAGAACATCCCTTTTCTAGCACAAATTTAGTTCTTTGTGTCTCTAATAAAGACTGAGATTTGACTGCATGAACTGCGCATGCTAATGGGAATTAGAAACTAGTGCACTATGTTCTAATTTTAAATCCTTAATGGCACTTTGTTATTGCATTGTTTACAAAGCAAGGCATCCTTGACTGGTTTCTTTATCATATTTCCAATGTCAGCTGAATAAATTAGAACAGAAAAACGTCAGAGTACAATGTACCTTTTCAAGCCATTTGGCTTAGTGAAGCAGGATAGATTCAGGCAAAATTACCTCTTTTCCAGTCTGGTGGCTTTGCAGGAAGTTAGTGCCTTTTTCTTCACATTTAGCAGTCCCTTCCCATCCTCTCCTTCTCTACAAAGAAGGCCTGCAAGGTAAATGAAATTTGCAAATGGCAGTAACTACTGAGGTCACTTTCAAGCTCCTTGCCATACACCTTCGATACTGATAGGCACAGTCACTGCTTCCTGTGATGTGAATTTAAACTGAAATTTTGTTCTCTCTAATCTTCCTCTCTCCCAACCCAAAGCAGAAGCTTTGCACCATCCTTCTCTCGCTAGCTCTTATCTATTTGCTAGAAGGTGAAGAAAGGCCTCATGTTTGAAAACAGTGCTGATCAACGGAAAACAGCCAATCTCATCTAACGCTGAACAAGGACATTTATTAGAAAAAGGAAGACAGAATTTCTTAAGATATTCCAGCCTTTTCACTAAATCTATCTTAAATCAAACAGATGAAAAACCCTGCTTGGGAATTACTGGATCTGAGAAAGAACTTATTCAAATGAATTCATCTAGCTAAAGGCAACTGTTATTTAACTGCATATTTTGAATTTTTCAGTATGAGAGACTAGATATTTCTATTCCATACTGACTTTTTGCATATTTGGAAGTCTGAATTTTGAAACCTCAGAGCACATTAGGAAATAATATTTTGCAGCACTATTGAGAGGGTTTTCTCCCAAATGTGTCTGCTGCCATATCTAGTATCTGGTTTATCATACCTGACTGGTTTGCAAATTTTTGCACACAGCTCAAAAAAAATGGAAAAGTATTGCTTGAAACTTTTATGAAGCATAAACTAAGCAAGTAATAGCATTTTACATAAAAAGCTTTACCCGCCGGAAAAAAACAACAAACCAAACAACAAAAAAACCCCTCCAATATTAATATTGAATATCAAGTACCTTACAAGCTACTTTTACAACATTCATTTAGAGTCTTTATGTCACCTTTTCTCCAAATATCATTAAAATCCAACCGGAAAGTTTCAAATCACAGCAAATGCTTTTAATATTATTCTTCTTGAACGATATAGGCTGTAGAATGATGGAAATGTATCTATTCAAATATACTTGTTCTTAATAATGAGTGGATAAATGGTTTTGCATGATTGCAAACCGTGTCTAAAATACTTAAATTCATTAGCATAGTTTTATGATAGATGTCTATTCTGCTTTAAACTATGTCTGGATTTGATGGATGTACAGTGTGCCCATATAGTTAAATAAGAACATACAGCAGCTTCAGGTAGTTTTCTGTAAACAACAATCAGAAAGTATCCAACCTGTCAATCTGATAGCACATTTATGCATTTGACATGGAATGTCTTCTCTTAAAGAGGTTAACAGAGTCACAACATGGAGAACCAACAAAGTCAAACTAGTCTATACAGACTGTGAAGAAAAGGGCAGTTGGAAACTACTGGAATAACTTTCTTCCTGCTAAAACAATAAGGGGAAAAGAGGAAGAACTAGGACTCTAAGAATAATCAATTCCTTGCTAATATTATGCTCATATTGCTTAATATTGCTCATAGTGTACTAAATGATGTTTCTATCAATCCAAAGACAACTATGAAGACCTGCAAACAACAAATTAGAAACTGATGCACAGTTATACTCCAAACTATTAAAACACTTTTCTATTATTGATTGCTGAATTCATTCATTCTAAATATTCTGATATACTGAAAACCTCTGAAATAAAGTTGTTTGAAAGAGGGAAATTTGATTCAATACCAAGGTATTACGGATAGATCAAATAAGCCATCTTCATTTAAGCTAAATAAATCTATTTCTAGTTTAACAACATTTATTACTAAAAAAAAAAAACAGGAAAAATGGAGTTCAAGCCAAATTTATATCATAAAGCAAATTATCACTGAAATAAGTAGTTCTCTTTAAAGAGGAAAAACACAGCTAAATTGGAATTAAAATAAAAACAACTTTCTGGCTTTCTAAAATTAAAGGAATCATGATGACAAGTGTGTGCCTATAGAGTACAGAAATTAAAATCTAAATATTCTCTGATATTTTATACGAATGTAGATTAGAGATGCCACTGTGAACCATTCCAAATAAAGGTAGACAGAACTATACAGCTAAAAATAAACGGTGAGCATGTATAAACGGACATTGGCAGGAACTTCTGCTACCATAAATCCTATGTATTGCAGAAACACACTTTCACTTTGAATAATTTCACTCTTATCTATTATTTGCCTGGAATACTTGCAGAAAAAGAAGAACATAAAAGTAAGAGCATCCATCAAAGCATCTAATTTAAAATTCAATAGTTTTAAAAAAAGAATTTCAGATCTGCATTTAGTGGTTATTACCTCCAACATCTGCTAAAACCAATGACTAAGATAAGACCTTGAGTTCTGGATATTTGATAAAGGGCCTTGACTTTCAGAGGACAAGTGCTCACCACTTTCTGAATCATTAAGTAGAAAATTAAGGGCTATGTTCCTCCATCCTGGCAGAGGCATACCATATGATTTAGGTGATGAGTCACTGAGCTGGAATTTCGATGATCAAATATTCACAATGAGATCCTTGAGAATGAGCTACAGACCAAGACCAAGAATTATTCACAAATGTTACCGGGTGAATAGTTTCGAATAATGAGCACATATGAGAGTCTTTGCTTATAGTATCTGGGAAGAAAAAATATCAACTGTGGAATAAATTATTAATTTTAAATTATGTATCTGGCTCCAAAACACCATTATTGCATTATGGTGAACAGGAAGCCTGACTGTAACTGACTTAAGATTTGTATTTTATAAGTCCAGAGTTTTCACAATGCAAAAATACATGACTGAATTGAAGGGATGGTGTGAGTTTGTCGGGGAACTCACAATATATTGCTTCTTTGATCAAAGGTCAAACCAGGAAGAGCAATGTAAACTCACACTGGCTGGGCACAGGTGAGAAGTCTTTCATAAATCCAACAGAAGTAAAAGCTGTCACTAGTTTCTTTTTATGAGCTTGTTTGATGAGAGTGGCCTGAGGTACCAATTAAAGGGAGTTGCTTTATGACATTATTAGTGCAAAATGTGTTCAAAGGTGAGCCTATTTGTCATGCCTGATTAGTACCAAGTATGGGAAAAAATTAAAAAGGTTACAAACCAAGCAAAATATGCTTTTAGTAAGATGCAGTCAAATTTATTTGAGTTTCACATGCTCAATAAAATTTTGTTTTTAAAAAATTTTGTTTTAAAATTGTGTTTTTAATTAATGACTCAGAACAGAATTTTTTTACCACACAACTGGTACAATGACATCTATTAATACTATAGTGCAGATCATTTTGTTGAGTATTTGAGTGGGAAGTTTTAATCTACTGGGCTCTCTAATCATGCTGATATTTTACCCTTTGCTTCTCTCATTCTAGACCACTAGAATGACTCTCCTGACTGAAAAAAAAGACAATATAAACTAAAATCTTTAGGCATTACACCAGGTGACAACTAGCCTTCCTAAGCAGGATTTTTATTAACAATCTATAAAGCTTTATTCTCATCCTTGCCTGGAATCAAAGCTAAAACTCACAACCAAATTAAATCATACTTCAGAAAGCTCAAGAGGACAGGTTGCATCTGTTGATTTAAAAGCTTACCCTCTTCTTTTTAGTTTTAAGTACAACCTAATAAATGTGATGTTAAACCATTTACATAAAATACCTCTTCCAATGCTATCTAAAACTTAATTTATGAAACTAAATAAGACTTAATAGAAGTCAAAAAAAACCCAGCATTCAGCCTACATACATGTTTCCCAAACAACTTCTAATTTATTTATGAATCCTAAATATGAGTTTCTATTACAGAATTCCATGAGTGACATTTTTTAGAAAGAAACATTTTACCTAAAAAATTGCCATGAACATTCCCTGACACTAAAACACTGGTTGCATACAACTCATTTAAAGTAATCAGGAATATGTAGAGGAGGTAGATACAGTGTATGCTGTATCATGTTCCAAGTCTCGTTCGTAAGCAATATAGAGTCCCTCATAGCTGCCCAGTTTAGGGTCCTCGGCTCAGCTCAGCTCGCTGGCTGAGACCCCTTTACAGAGTGAACTCAGCACACTGAGATAGTCTTGACAGCATTATGCAACTTCCCATTGCACAGCACCAATTTGTTTACAATTTTTACACCCTTCTAAAAATTCAAACGATGCTACCGCTTTCATTAAAACTGCCACAAAACCAGACTTCTGCCACTGAACTGCACATGCAGCCTTTTCACAGATTTCATGGAAAGAAATTATGACATGATCCAAACTGGAATCTTAGTCTGGGTTTTTTTTCTTAAAATCTTCTCAGGAAGTGAAATGTTTCTTTTTTGAAAGAGAAGAAATAAGTAATGCTTAGTTTAGCTTTAACAAGTCTTACTACATTTCTTAGCTGTACACCTTCATAGGAAATTCTAGGTTTTGAAGGGTCATTAGGTGAGTAAACCAGCAACAATTTCTTCCTCTTTCCCTACTCTCTCCCTGTCATGAACAAATTGACCTAATACTTTAAAAAGGACCCTCGCTACTCTAAATCCCTCACTTCTGATCTTTATCCTTGCTTATGTATCATCTTTACATTATTTAGCATTCGTTCAGTACTATCCATGTGTCTTCCACATTTCCAGAATTGAAGTTAACAACAATCTCCCTTTATATGAAAAACATGAAAGTCAAAAGAAATGCTGAGTGAAAACAGTTTTTGACCTCACCACAGAAATTATAAATCACTTTTGATTCCAATGTGGGTGTGAATCTTGGAGCACTTATTAGAAAATAAAAAACAAAGGAAAACTTGAGGGCCAGCTGGAGATAGAGTGCAGACAAGGAAAAATTAGTAAAGAATTGTGGGAGGCCTATGAAATACCAATCAAATGTTGTGGAACTTAATTAGTTCAGGGTAGGAATGCAAGGTTATTAAAAACAAGTTATTAGAGCATCTTGTAGAAAGCTATTCCTTCTAATATAAAGGGCAACCAAACAGGGGATAAAGTAGTAGGAGGGAACTACACCTAAACACTCTTACTATGAATTAACACCAGTCGTAAGAAATCAGTTCTTTCCTAAAAAGATTGAGTCAAATTGAGTCACAACAGCCAAAAGTTTTCCAGACCCAGTAAAGAAAAGGTAACAGCAGCAAAGTAGTTCTCATTTTCCCTCAAAGTCTTTCTCTTGTTATTTATAGGAGATTGACAACTGACTAGATATTTCAGAGAAAATTAAACTGAGGAATGAGGTTTTCTGTGCAAATTATGTTAGAAAGAAGTTAATATATTAGTGACTGAGAAACAGTTGTGGCTGTCTGTCTAATCTATATGGTCTTGTATAATTTCTCAGTCCAGAAGACGCTACATTAAAGCATGAAAACAAGTTGTCTTTTCCAGTGGCAGCTGACTGTAGAGCTGGAAAGGATTTTTCTCCTTCTCATTGTTTGTACTGAGGTCAGGGCAGGTTAGAAGTATGGGAGACCATTTGTTGACTGAGGCAGGGTATTAAATACTGTGAAAAAGCGCAAGATGTAGTGAATGCTAAGGATCATTCCCCATATCAGTGAGATATTTTTTGATTGAATAGCAAGCATCATACCAAGCATTAAAGCTGTGCTGAGTAGGAATTATTACCATTATCAAATGTCTTACAGGACAACCCAATACAGAACAATACTGGGATCAGTTCCACATGTCTCATCACTTCCCTAATACCTCTGAGGCATTGGGAACTGATGATGTCCCAGTCAATCCCATTACTTGTTCAAGATGTGCAGGAAGGCACTGGAGAAACCAGTATTGAAGCTCTGTACCTACTGTATCATGGACTGGGTACCAGAGAGGAAAATATGACTGCAGAATGCTTAGTGCATCACTTATACATTTACCAGCACACATAGAAACTTGAATTCAAACTCAGAAATGTTTTCTGTGTCTCAAGACCTGTGCACATTGCTAGCCACATGTGAGCATAGAGCAAAGTCTGGACTTCATACTGTAAAAGAGTTACACACAAGGCATTCTCAAGCAATAAGAATTATATCCGCCTTCTTATACATTCTCATTAAACACAAAAAGGGACAATGGAATCTACCAATGTTGTTTAACACTGCCCTAGGAACTCCTTCTACTCAGAAGTCATTCCCAGCTAGCTCTCCATCCACAATCTCTTCATTTGTGCTTCAGCACTTCAAAAAGCCCAAACTGCTCTGATGATTTATCTTAACATGCTAAATTCAGACAGCTGGGAAACAGCCTAAGATAAAACTCCGTGCTCCTATCTTGAAATTAAAAAAGTTACGACCCAAAACCTACCCCATTAATGCCTGCTGGCATTGCAACACTATAAAGAACAGACAGTTATTCCTTGGCTTTCTGCTGTTATGCTCTTTTTTCTTTCAGGTATTTTTAGTTCTACAAGACCTACCTCTTTCTTATCAGTTGTGACAATATCTCCAAAATGTGTTGCTTGATGCCTGTTAACATCCACTTTGAAATCTTCAAGCACTACCTTTTTTACCAAACTGTTTTCCAAGTTAGATTTACTAGTTTCAAACACCGATAGCACATCTTTATGGAGAAATCAAAAGACATAATATATAAAAGAAGAATAAAACATTCAGTAGTACTTTCACTAATTTGTTTGGTTCAGTTGGTTGGTTTAGTTTTCTTTAATAAGAAGACTTCTGAATCTATTCTGATCTAGTATGTTTATCCTACATGTATCCATTTGAGCCAGAAGCCCTCAATGTCCTTTCTGTAATGCTCACAGTCAAGGTGACAAAAGTCTTCCTTACTTGATTGTGCAGCAGTTGGCACTAATTAATGCTTTTGTCTTCTGAATAATTGCAATTCGAAAGTATGAGTTTCCATTACATTGCAAACCCTGCTTGCTGTACTGAATGCTACAAGGCTAACTCTCAGATAAAGGGATGTGTTTAGAAACAGTATTCCTATTGCTAAGAACATGTGATAAGTTCTTAAACCCAGTTAAGTTAGAAGCCATTTTCAGATCTTGAAAAAATATAAACAGAAAACTCATCTCACATAGTGCACTTAAGTCCCAGAATCATGAGGAGAAGAAAGGAACTATTTTAAAATAAAACCTTTGCCTTCTGTCCTTCACAGCACAGGTTTCTGTAGGAAAACACAGTAACATCTCCACTTTCCAGTGCCACATACACCAGTTTGATGGTTTTTAAACATCTGGAATATTGAGTAATATTTTAACAAACAAATTACGTAAGGATTTTCAGGTATATTCAGAAAATAAGTCATTGCTTGATGAAAGAATGCTGCCACAAAATGAAAGTTATCTGTGTGTATGCAAAATAAAACAACATTGAATGCAGCACATTGGAAGAGCCTTTTAACCTGTGAATTGCAAGGTTATTTTTGTGTCTGCGTCCTGTCTAACCAGTGCAGCAGATGATTTATGGTCTCCAGCAGAGCTTCATCATCATTGTTCTCACCTTTATTTCCATCATAGTTAATTAAGGGGAAGGTCATTGTCACCTTATGTTTTAAACCTTCTTAACATAATATATCACCCTGGATATGCTTTAATAAGGAGACCTGTGGAGGAACACTGTTATAGGAAAAAAGCTACTTTACAGCATAATTCATCCTGTTAACAATTACACCTTAGATTTACACGTAATGAAAGTTAATAAGCAGACAGAATGAAGGCTACATCTTGATACTCATTCAAATCTTGATTAATTGGCTGTGTGATCTAATGGAATAAACAGTAGTATGCTTTCCTTGACTTCAGGCGTATGTATCAAGAGGGAGTTTCTAAGGGAAGATCTTCCCTTGAAATAATATTAGCATACAAAATACGGTGCCAGTGGGAAAGGAAAAAAAAAGAAGCAGAGCACATACTTTAAATACTACCAAAGAAACCTCTTTTGATGTTAGATGTACAAAATAAACTAACTTTAAGTTGAAGATTGGCTCAGACAGATTACAAAATATTCAGACAATGAAGACAACAGTTCTTAATACAGCTTCAGTAGGGTTAGCATTTTCAAACCTGAGGGAAAAATTCAAACTGAACTGACTTATAATTATCTACTAAAGACAACACAAGTCTGTGAGGAAAAAACCCTCATTTAAATATTTACTCCTGAAAATCTCCCCAAATCTTCTATGTTTAGTCTACATTAAACATTTTTAAACCATTATGCTGTTTATACAGTTGGCCAAAATATGGTCTAAACATACATGGAAAATAGATTTCCGCAGCACTGCTATACTTGTTAGCCACAAACAGCCATACAAAACCTAAATGCTGAGCACTTCATGACTTCCCAAGCTCATCTCCATGCTCAAAGACAAGGGTGATTTTTGTTATAGTATTAGTGGACTGTAGTATAATCCCTAGAACTGACAGTATACAGAAGTATGTCCTTGTCATTTAAATGTATAGTCCTTTCATCCTTATGTTGTAAACACAGTAGCCTTCAACTTTGGTATCCATACAGGCCTAGTAAGAGGCAAGTTTTTACCTCAGCCAGCTGGCCTGTGCAGTCTAGTGATAACTGAAAAATTGTGACCCATCACCTCAGCCGGAGTCAATAATTGTGTCTTCCTTGATATATATACCAAAATTTCTCCAAGCTTTCTCCATCAGTGGAGAAAACAGCTGGTCTATATGAGACCAAAACCCTACTGCTTCAGGACCTCCTCATCGTGGTTGCAGTGCCTACAGTACTGCTTCCAGTGCTGGAGTATGAATTTCTGATACATTAGTGTGGTTTTGAATATTGGCTCTATGGTATGCCTCAGTGGTTTGAGGAGTTAGGAAGCAATTTTAAGGTTGCCCTGAAAGATAAGTTTTTATTAACATCTTCCAATGACTTAGCTGGACACATTGGGAGAAGAATGGCTAGAAAACTGCCACTTGGCCATCTTGCTGCTGACATCAGCAATATTTTTAGTGTACACATGATCAGACCACAAAAATATATTAATACTCTCTGGAGACAATACATGTACATTAACTCTTCATTTGTCTCAACTTGTCTTCTGGCAGCATCGATGAAAGCCCCAGAGGCCTGACATCCAGACTTGTGTCAACTTCAATGGAAAAGTCACAGATCAAATAAAGACAACATGAAAAAACTTCGCTATATACAGCTTCATGCAGAAAAAAATGTGACACCTCAAGACAAACATAGTAGTACACTCGTGCAATAGGAGAACTCATTCATGCACGTGTGGTATGTTGCTGTGTAATTGTGTGCAGTAGTATATTTTTAATATGCTGATTAGCCATTCATTTTGGCTAATAATATAAATAATACACTGCAACAATGTTGACCTTTTCAACACATCCTTTGCTTATATCTAGCCAGCACTTCAGAAACTCCAGACTCAGCATTCTGCTATAAAGCCACCAAAAATCAAGGTGGGGATGTGGACAAGGATGAAGGCAGGTCTTATGCTTCATAATGATGCATCAGTTTCACTTATCATGCTGTGAGGTTCTCAGTCATATTCATTAGCGCAGTTCAGCTTGCTTCAGGACAGAAGTATTTCACAGAGTAAAGCCTAAAACCAGTTTTATTACTTTAAATACCTAACCAGAGAAATGTAGCAGAGGATACCTTCATATACATCCACAAAGGGAAGAACCATGGCCACAAAATGTACTCTTGCACCAGTCTGAACAGTAGGCGAACTGACAGAGCCAGCAGATGTTTTAGTTCCAGACATTCCAATTGTATTCAGTTCTTCTTTATTACTGTACAAAATGATGTTGAGCTGAGGAATATCCTTTACATAATCGCTATATTGCTTCTTGATTATTATGAGTCAAACAGAAGAAAAACCATTACCTCCATGCCAAAATCCCATTTAAAAAACCCTATTTTTCTATTGCACGTTTGGCAAGTCTTCTGACCTCCCATTAAAGAAGGCTTGTGGAAGTTAATGTGCCAACTATACCTGACATATAAAGATTAACTTGGCTCCTGCTTTAGAAGCTCTTGCTGCTTAGCAGGTAGTATAGAACGTAGAACTTCTTATCAAATCTCAACTGCTAATTAACTAATTACTAATTGTATGAAGCTTCTCTGCTCTTCAAACACCCATCAAAGAGCCATAATTAGTATAACCTTCATAGTTCCTACAGAACTTTGCACCACTCCCTGAGACCAATGTACTGACTCCTCCCAGCACTTTCAGGGATTCTCCATTATCCTCTTCTGCTCCCCAGGCCTGGGTTAGCATTAACAGGAAAGAGAGCAAGATCACTATTGCTTTTCACAAAGACCACCTTCACTACCAGAGGTTTCAGGTAATCAGATGATGGATCTTTATGGGTATGGAGTCTGGCCTTTCTCTCCTCCAGTGGTGTCAGCAAAGGCCATAATCAAAATTATGGAACATGTCACTTCTGACAGATCTCTTGCATGATGAGGGAGATACTATGTTAGCAAGCACAGACAGTCTTCCTCAGAAGAATGGGCAGATCTATGCAGCCACATAAATAATTGTCTCCAGCTCATTTGAACTTCGCACAGAGAGATTTTTCGTGATATGGTAAAAAAATTCTCCTCTGCAGGCAGCTGTGAACAAAGTTCACAAGGTTTGCTCTCCTACATAACAAAATCTTAGTATCTCCACTAATGTGCAATATCTGATTGAGCCTGATACTGATTATCCAGTAACAGCTCCAGCCAATCTTCTTGTGTGATTTCTCAACATGAGATTTTGAAAATGAGATATAAGTCTGAAAAGAGAGATTTTGAGATCCCCCTCATACAGTATTTCTACTCAGGTGAGTAGGATGCATAGTAGCATCATTTCTCTTTTGGCACTTGACAATAAGCCCATCTGCATTAGTAGGCTTTTCTTAGAAAGTCTGTAGTCTAGTAATGCAGTGACCTGAGTCTTCAGAAGCAGCAGTGGGACAGACAACAAGAGGCTTCTTTAGCTCATTTTTCAAATAACAGGGTATCATCCAAGCATCCTCTTTCTCCTCTACAAATCAGTCAACAAACTAATATTAGGTACCTCAAGGAAGAACTTCTGTTCAAGTGGTCATCACCAGCAAAAATGGGATAAAAAACAAATTGCCAGAGAAGATAAGTCCTAATTTATAGTGGAGCATGAGCTTTTTGGCCTGAGGGACTTGGAATTTTCACCTGACACTAGTATTTAAAGTGACAGATGATTACCCAGAGATGGAAATAATGTGACATTAAAATATTCCCCAAGACATACAGCATTTGATACCCTAGCTCAAGAAACAATGAAAAAAATGTTTAAAATAAATAATTACAGCAATTCAGACAAGCTTGGGAGGCAGCATGGGCTAAAGAGCGGTTAAAAAAATAATGCTAGTGAAATGACTGTGGCTGTGACTATGGCTAAGATCTGTCATTAATGCCTAACAAGGCCTCATAAAGGTCCGTTAGAAATCAGTAATGGGATTCACAGTGAATGAACTTTGTTTACTGACGTGCCTACCTGGCCCTGATAAGAAAGATCTCACAAACCATACCGTAATACTAGCTATGTATCAGTCTACAGAGACACAATCTGTAATGATTAAAATACATACACAAATACATTTGATTTCATTTTTTTTAAAGCACACTCACAACTCTCTGATGGCATTCATAGGTGGAAAAAAATTTTGCACCCTAAAAATTATTGCTGTATTCCTCCCTTACTCCTACCCTCTCCAAAGTCACTTTTTTTCATCTTTTCCTTCCAAGACTTTGGAAACTCTGTCCAAAAATAGAGCCAGAGTGTTGTTCAATACAGACAAAGTGCCATCCCTCAAAAAACCCTTACATTTTCTAGATTTTTGTGGTTTAAAAGATGACGACAATGCCACCTACCAATAGTCTGAGGCTGTATTTACATTACTCTTTACATTTCCCTGGTTGTTAGGTTTCAGAAATCTAGATGGTCTCACTCTTGCCTGCCAGCTCAATATGACACTCTCCAATGCAAATTACTTGCTGGAGACAAAAAGTTAGAAATTGTGAAACAAGTTCAATTTTCAACATTATACAGTGGGGTTAGAGAACAGCTAGCCATAAAAATCTATATGTATATATTTCAAGCACTGTTTACTATTTATATCTTTGTAAATCATGTATAGCATCCTGCTGTATTTGTAGTTTTACAGCATAAATTACGTAGGTGGCAAGTCGTGACAGTCATACAAAATCTGATTGTATGACATTTCTCCACTTGCTGCCTTTGGTATTAAAAAAATCAGGTTAAAGTCATTCTGCTTCATATGTATAGCTCCTATAGAATGATATCAAGAAATTTCAGAGCAGGTTAGTCACATTGATATGCATTTGTTTTTCTACATAAGTGAGACTGCTTATATACAAAATCAGTAAATTTACTGTAATCTGCATCTCAGCAAGCCAGCACTGTTTATAGTAATTCATATAAAATTGTGTATGCTAAAACATGGCTGTAAATATTCTCTGGGATTTCTAAATTAACTTGTCTCTTTCAAAACTATTCCCAAAGAGAAAATACAATGTACTATTTCTACTCTGCACAAGGCGATCAGCATTGTGACTCCCTTTAGTGAGGGTAGGGCTAAGGAAAACCTTTCTAACTGAAGCTAATTTACAAATTAAGACTAATCATGTAACACTTTCATTTGACTTTCCTTACAAAATGTTAAAAAAAGGTATATGTATGACAGAACTCCAAACACTAGTCAGATTTTTCCTTTTCTTTAAATCAGAGAAACACCAAAACCTAGCCATTAGTTGCTTCATATAGTAGAAAACACACAATATTGCTTACGCTGCCAACACCTCTTGTAAAACATGTAATAGCAAATACACACAGTAAACAAACCACTGGGGTTTATTACTTATATTATGGCAGCAAACACACCCTGTAGACTTCTTCAGATTATGGCAGGACGTTGTAGAGAAAGTGATGATGTAGCTGTCTGGCAAACCTGAAAACCTTTCTTGTTCTCTGCACAAGACTGGAAATAAAACTATTTCAAGGTCTATTAGAGTTAGCAAAACAAAAGTCAGAACTCAAAAAAAAGTACCATTAGATTTGTTTTTCACACTACACTTGCTTCACACAGTTGTTGATTGACCAAAATATCCACTACGAAACAACTTCCCCGGACATTCTGGAAAGACATCATGCCAAGCACTTTATGTTGGGTTTCGGGTTTTTTTGGTCTCATTTTTGTTTATTATTTTTTACTTGGTTGATTTGAGGCTTGCTTTGTTCTGGCTTAGTTTTAGTAGTTTTATGAATATTAGGGGGTTTTCTTTGGATTGCTTTTCCAGTTTTTAATATTAGCCTTTCATAATGCTTATTATCCTGCATGATACTCCCTGGCTGGAATGCAATTCCTGTTCCTTTCCCCCTCTGGGAGGAAGTAAGGTTCATGTTTCTGTGCTAACAGGGTTTTTGGACTGATTGACCAAACTAAGATAGAAGAGAGGAACCCAGGGCTTAGACCTGCAAAAGTTCTGCAGCATGAGAAACAAATAAAACTCTCTCACTAGCAGGACGTGATAGAATCACTTTACTCACACGAACATTTCAGCCTTAAAATATTGACCATTTTTCCTATTAACATTTTTTGTAATAGCTATTCCCCTTAAATTAATACATCTTTTTTAGTATACTTTTGAGGCCCTAAGACAATTTTTTTTAAAGGTTAAGTAGGTCCTATGAGATAACCTAGTATTCTGAAATACCTGGAGTAGTGCTCAGCACTGCAGCAGTGTACTTATCTTTATAGAAATACATTGTTTAAACTCATTTCCTTGCATCTTTCCCACTTCTGTTTTGCCATAAAGCTATAGGATTTGGGTTTTAAGGACAATGCAATATTTCTTAATTAACTGTATGAGGAGTAAGGTTTGAATATGAAGCACAGCTGTACTAAACCTTGATAATATTCAAATTATGAGCACCCCGGTTTGTGTAAGTTCAGTTAACTGGCAAACATCCCAGACTCCAGAAGGCAAAACTCAGTGCATAACAAACACTACCAACCTTTTATCAAACAAAACATTTATTTTGTTGTAAAATTAGTGGTGTTTTTTGCATCTTATTTGCATGTTATTGTCTTCCTGCAAAGCCCGCTCTAACACTGTGCACTAACAAAGCTTGCAAAGTCACCACAAAACGTGCAAAATTGACTCCAATGATGGGAGGCTACAAGAGAAGAGCTCTGATAAATCCCACTATTCTTCATTGTAGGTTTTTCCATATGCCTTTACAGAACACTTTGCAGACTTTTTAATCTTTCAGCACATTATTTCTGCACTTTCATGACGGCAATGATATTCCAGCCCTTCCAGCATGTTTTCCAGTGAATATGCTGGAACCTACATCACATTACACATTGCTTTGGCCACAGCATTTATTAGAAGACAATGTCTACTGAGAAAGTACTTTGGCAGAAATGCATTAAGTAAATGCAAACGAAACTAGCAATGACTATGCAACATGTTAATCTGAAAGTACTATCAATATCTCATGTTAATTCTGTCTCAAAGGAACACTGACTTGTATGACTACCATATGCTTTTATCCCTTAAAAATGTCGACACTCTCTAGAGCCTTTTAGAAGGATTTCTCCCAGGCATTGTGATCATGTTTCAAACCACTTATATTCTTGGACAGCCAGGGGACTGCATTTGCTCTATCAGAAACCTAATGCTGAATACTCAATACTCAATGTGCCAAATTTATGTTCTGGCATGAATTAAAAAGCACCGAGCAGTGAATTAGCAAAACTTTAAGGAGAACACACAATACTATTTTGATGTAATACATGTATCTCTGTCAAGCTGCCATCTTTCATTGGTTCCATGGAAAGTTATGTGTCACAAAATCCAAAACATACTACACTGGCTTCATAACTTTAACTTCACCATGTTTAAATAAGACTTAGGTAACAATTAGAAACCAATATTTCAATTACATTGTCTTCAAAAAAAGTATCTGAAAGACTTATTTTTAAACCTGAAATCTGTTTGGAATTCATTTTCTAATTCTAGGAGGAAGATAAGCCAAAACAAAACAATAGAGCCTCCACAAGGCTCTATTGTCTAAGTATCATAGACACTTAGACATACAAAATCTAGCCTAAGTAGTGCCTAAGCCCAGCCCCAGTCCAAGCACAAAATGGAAGCATCACAGTTTTCTTCTTTACTGTGCAACTTCTTTACTGCTGAACTTGTCCCTGCTCATCTAGTTCAGTTTCCAGCCCTTCAGGCCTGGGGTGCAGCTTCACACAGCAGAAACAGCCTCTCCCCCACTCCTCCCACATGGAGGGCATGAAATCTAGGCAGTCAGCAAGAGTTTTGTCTGCAAGGCCAGGATTTCACACAGCGTTGAATGACAGACACAAAAGAACTTGAAAAGTGCTTCAGTCTTAAGATAGATGTCACGGCTGACAGTTATGGTATGGAGCTGTCAGCTGGGAGTGACAACACATTCACCACCTACATATCCTTCTGTCCCTTCACCCCAGGGCTGGTACAGCCCAACTTTTGAATAACTGCAGGCCAAGATTTGGCTCTTGAGGTACGACTCATGAAAACCCCTACCTTCAGATAATTCATTCCTTTCCATAGATCACCTCTTCAAGTTTTGTGAGCTGTAGGCTAAAATTACAAGGTTGGAGCATGCTTTGTCAAGCTTGTGCTGATCAAGGGAACTGACAACATAATTGCTTTATCATGATGAGTATCTATTTGATGTTCTTTTAAGATTCTGCCCAGCTGGACTGCTAAGCAGAAATTTATGAGGTTTTAGAACAGATGTAACGAGGTTTAGAGCTATGGGGATCCCTTTCTTTCTCCAGATGTACATGCACTCACGTACAAGAGTTTCATATTTAGTTTCATACCTGTGTTTTTTGCCCCCGCACCTCATACACACACAAACATACATGTTTCTTGAGAGGCTAATGCCACGGACATTTTGATTAATCTATAAAATGCCTAAAATAACGTGGTCTATTTGCAGCAGTGGGGAATTGAAAAAATTAAGAGTACTTTGAAATAATTTCAGCACTACTATATATTTTTTCAGACCATAGTTATCCCTAAAGATGCTACCAAGTTGCATAAACTTTATTATCTGACACTGTACAGAACGCGTGGCAATAAAACAGCAGTATGTGTTCCTAACACTAAATACAGTCTACTTAAACAAGTGTTAGGTGGCCTATTGGTTTGAATGTTGTATTTCACTATATGGTAATACTATGAAGAGATCTTATTATGTAAAATGCGTGCATCAAAATGCTATACTTTCAATAAAGATATTTGAATAATTTTCTCTATGTAATGATTGCAGTCAGCCCAGATTCAGAGGAAGTTACTATCACATTGTCATTAATTTTTTATATCTGAATTTAAAATACTTTACCGAGAGAATCCCTGGGAGGAACGTTTAAAATAATTGCATGCTTACATTAGTTAGTAGCAATTCAGAATGATCATTATCTTGTACAAGCTCTGAAAGAACTTTTGTGAAGTTAGGATGAAAGCTTTAAGCCCAGCACATGCACAACATTCACTGTTTAATGTGATTAAAGGAAATTGTTTCAAGTTAAATAAATAATCCAGTACTACATATATATTTATCTGCTGTAAGATTGTCTTGTGAAGAAGCACAAGAAAGTTGATCATGGTTGGAAGATGTCTAGGAGGGTAGATTTGGACTGAGCTTTGACTATGACTTGTGTTTCAGATATACAGGATTAGTCTTTTTCTAACTAGCTTATCATCCAGGAATCAAGGGGTGATAAGTACATAAAGAAATCACTTGTCATAAGATTCAGAGATACTCTATAGATAACTCCACTTTATCCAAAGATTTCCAGTTAACTAAATGCAAATGTAATATGTAATAATAATAATAAATACAACTAATGATGACAAATAAATACCTAAAAAAATTAAGTTATTTAAAATATTTTCTCACTTTAAAAAATTTACCTAAAGTATTTTCATTCAAATATTGACACATTAATTCTTCAAACTCTTACATTCCTTTCATGTGATTTTTTCCAAAAATAAGAGGTAGCTGAGTCTGGACCCTAAAGACTATTTATTGTATTGTATATCCAGTGGGCTAAATTTTAGGCTTCTTGGGTCTAGAGCTATTTCTAAAGCTTTTAGGACTAGAAATGTATCAGTGAGTTCAAATGGTACTAACTTCTGAGAAGCAACAAGATGAGGAAGAGTCCTTTGAAAGAAATGCAGGATTATTTTAGGCGTGAGACCAAAAGCTGGCTAGAGTTTTAATTCTGATTTAACAATATTGTGCATCTTGGAAGATATGCTCAAGATATTTTGGCAGCATCCAGACCAAAACCAGGAAAGCAGCTTTTGCAATGTAGGAGGCAATGTTAATCAAAGAGGAAGGGGTAGATGCAGATGAAGCAATTCAAATAACAAGTAATCTCTGTAGCCACACAATTTAAAGGAGAAGCATTCACTTTTATTTATCTGAATTTACTTTGCTACCTATTTCTCTTCTGCAGTTTTATTTTACTTCAAATAAACTAGATTCCCCTTCTGTCTGACTCTTTTCTCACCTAAGATCCTGCCACTGAAGGTGTCTCAGTCAGAAGTCAGAGAGACTTAAAGAAGACAAAGACATAAATGCCTCTTCTCATTACTGACAATGAAGTGACAAAAGGGATTTTACAGCCCAAAAAACCCACGTATGAGAACTAGAAACCTTTATTCCCTGAACTCCCATGAATAAGACAAGTAGATATTCATCAATGCACAGAAGATCAAAGACAACTGTAGTGCAAAAATTTACAATGGGGATAATAACAAACTATTTTGCTCTGATTTTGAAAAGAAGACAAATAGACAAATAAGCAATCAATTAATAGAATACTGGACTTATATGTGGAGGTTTCCCATTCAAATGCCTTTCTTTTTAATATCCTATTAAATAAATTGCCAAGTCATTGTATTTACTGAAATGAAATAACACTAGTTCAGCTCTGCCTAATTTCAAACACTCTACTGTGTGTGTTTAATAGAAATACTTAATGTTTAAGTCTGGGCAGAATATGTTCCATTGTAAATGCATCCACTTATATTACAGTAGTTTAATTCTACTTAAAAAGTCACAAACTATTGTAGGCAGCTATATTCAAACACATGAGAAAATGCATATTTGGATATTGAGCTTTGACTGCTGACTGCTTATTTATTTTTTGAGTGTAAACCTGTATGTGTGTAGGAATATATTGACTGAGAACTTAACTTTGATTTCAGAATTAGCTAGAATCAAGTAGTCTCATTTGACATATGATTTAAATTTCCATTAATATACATTTCGGAAGAAAAGCTAAGTATAGAGATCTTACTCACACACATTGTTTTCTCTCCTGCACTGGTATAAATCAAAACAATAAAAGATTAGATGGCAATACAAAAAAGGTAGGATTTCTGTAAGACCCCATCTTGCAGCTATAAATGGAAAAACATATGAACGTGTTCAATGGAGCTGAAGTTTAATATTACTATCCAAATTCCATTTTATCCCACTGTCACTGCCACCAAAGGAGGGGTTTTATGTTAGAGATAATATGATACCACAGTATAAGCTCTCCTCAGATTTCAAACAGGTCAACTTGTCAAAGCTTTTTAAGGGAGC
>JAOXOE010000343.1:17601836-17627071 GCA_028565055.1 Phoeniculus purpureus
CCATCTTTATCTTCCTTAGCTTCTCCTACAGGAAGAAGACACTGGGCTGAATTTCCATGGACAACCTCATCCTTGGGAACTAATACAGTGATGCTGAAGTCAGGAATGTTGAGGACAATCATTCTCAAAAGAGCACTTTCATGTAGAGTAATTTTAGTGAAATGATTTGGATGGTGTAAGTACAAACTGTGCCCAGAAGATTATGGATTCAAGCCTTGAGTACACATGAGATTAAAGGCAACCCTTCTGGAAAACATGGCCACGTTCTGGACCATGACATACAAGAAATAAAAGCCTTGTACCAAGCAAAAAAAGACATCTTGATGTGGACATGCTGATTCCCAAAAGTTTGAAGATGTTTGGGTCAACTCAGTACCCCTTCGAACAATTTGAAAAAAACAGCTGGCAATAGACTTTTCAGGCTGTTAATCTTGCTTCTCTACCTGAAGATATATCCTGAGAAAGTTCATCTAACCAAGAAAAATGATGTTTAGCCCTAAAGTTTCAACTTTTGCAAAGCATTTTTGTAGCGCATGGGAGAGGTTCTTCTCCCCCTCTAGTCTGCCCTGGTGGGACCATATCTGGGGTATTGTGTCCAGCTCTGGGCCCCTCAGTTCAAAAAGGACACTGAGTTCCTTGGAAGGAGTCCAGCACAGAGCAACGAAGATGATGAAGGAAGTAGAACTCCTTCCTCCCCTTATGAGGAAAGGCTGAGGGAGCTGGGTCTCTTTAGCTTGGAGAAGAGGAGACTGACGAGTGACCTCATTAATGTCTATACATATTTGAAGGGTGGCTGTCAGAAGGATGGAGCCAGGCTCTTCGTGATGTCATCTGGTGATAGGACAAGGGGCAATAGGTGTAAGCTGGAACACAGGAGGTTCCACATAAATGTGAGAAGGAACTTCTTCACGGTGAGGGTGACAGAGCACTGGAAGGAGCTGCCCAGGGGGTTGTGGAGTCTCCTTCACTGGAGATATTCAAAACCCGCCTGGTTATGTTCCTGTGTGTCTTGGTCTAGGTGATCCTGCTGTGTCAGGGGGATTGGGCGAGATGAGGTCCCATCCAATCCCTACTGTTCTGTGATTCTGTGAATGCTTTGTATGTTCATGCAGGTATGTTTTGATTATAATACCAAAAAAATCCCCAACAAGTGTGCACTGGGACACTGAGAAGTTTTTATGCTTTTCAGGCTGCTTTATATCAAGCATGAGTACCAATAACAGCTTCTTTCTTTCTTTTCATTCTTTTTTAATATATTGCGACTAATTTTGGAAAAAAGCTCCTATTCTGATACTCCAACTGTAAAAAACTCTTAATTAAACAAGGGATGTCTTGTTACAACATTAAACTTCCATACTGCAGTGCAGAGGCATGTGATACTAAGAGTGGGGCTTGGGCAGCCTGTACAGTTTATATTACTATGGTTTCTTTTTACCGGTGTGTTATAAAGGGTCGCACAAAGGCTATAATCAGGTTTCAGCACTTTTTTTCCTCTCTGTCTATGAGCAGCTCTCTGTTTTCAGAAACGATCATTTATCGTCATGATAAAATCTCTAATTTGGTGTCTACCAATTTACTTGGTCATCTGTTCCTACACAAGTCATAACAGAAAGAAAAAGCAGAACCTACATATTCATCTCATCCTTCCACCTACCCAGGACCACCTCTAGTTTCAACCTTCAAGACAGAAACTTGTTCCAACTTTTTCTGGAAACTCCTGATGTGCTGCTGAAGATCTTACACCCTCCCTAGCAGAGCTGTGCTCTTTAAGAGAGGATTTTTCTTTATGCTGAAAAGGAAACATTTAATTACCATCATATAAAAAACTGTCTCTCTCTCTCTCTCGGCCATATCTGTTTTCATAGGTCACAAATTTTCAGTTTCTGGTCTTTTTCATTCCTCTACTAATGTGATCTGCTTTCTAAAAGGACTGTATTAGCAAATGGAACATGGTAAGTCAGCTGGGGCTATTAGAACACAGCAGGGTCCAAGCCTTAGTTCACGTGTTTTTTAGAGCACGCTCTTGACAGAACCAAGGTAGTAGGTGTCTTTTTGCAATACCATGAACATTGTTGACTTGGGCTGTGGTCCACTACAGTTCCCCAGTTCCTTGTCTTCAGTCCTTGTGCCAGTCAGCTTGTATTTGTTCTTGTAAATACTTTTTCTTTCCTGAGCACTTTGCTCTCTTGATTCAGTGTCTTTATCTTTCCAATTTGTCAGGAACTTCTTTCTTATCCCAGTCATGTTCACCAATGCTCTTCATGCCTCAGCTACTCTAGAGATTCCTTAAGCATCACTTGAGTCCTTTGCCCTATTCTGTAGTGACAAAGTCAGACCAGGACAGATCTCTGTCAAGTGTCATTCACTGTAATGTTCCATTTTGAGAAGATAATGCTACCAGCTACGAGGTGGGTGTGGTTCATAGCCATATAAACCACATTTGCAAAGCTTCTTGACAAGACCACAGTGCATAATGTCTTACCAAAAAATGTGTACTCCTTTCATCAATTATTTTGTTATGATTTGCCCCTCACAATTCCCTGTTGGGTATTTATTCCTCTCTGTGGTAAACCCTTTATTTATTAGGGTCATGCTTTTTTCTAGAACTGGAAGCTTCTGTAGCTGACTTGTATGTCCTACTTCTTCATCCTTTTCTTGTTTGTATCTAAAGGAGTCTGTTCAGATCCTTCCCTACTGTAGACTGGCTTGTTTGTTTGCTGTTTCCACTCAGAGACTGGTCAGTGCTCACTGTGTGATCACAGTCAAACCCTTTAGCAAAAGTTGTAGCACCCTGCCTTATGCTATGCTGACATACCCTCCAGAATGCCTTTGTGTTCTCACCCATACACAGTGAAAACACAGAACACGAGCCTCAGAGCGACTGTTGCCAAACTATTAGAATATGTTCATCTTCTCTAATGGACACACGCATTGCTACACATCATTGTTTCCTAGCTTTGGCCTGATGTATTTCTGACAGACAAACAAAACCTACCTCCTTTTCTATCTCTTTCCATACATTTGCCTTCTTCCTTCACTCCTTGTTCTTTGTCATTGGGATTTACAAATTTTGTATGATCTAATGAGACGAATGTTATAAAGTGAGAATAGGAAGCTGAACTAATCTCCACCCTGGTCTAAGGGGCTTATTTGCAGCTGAAAGTCCTGGCAGTCTAGAAATAAATGCCTCATAAAGAATTACTTAATTCAGTTAATAATGTTTGAATCAAGTCATTCTTCATTTTCCATAAAACTAGAATAGGCTAGAAGTAATTCAATTATTTTTTACAAGTACTAATGAATAAAGTAAATGTGTAATTTCCAATAAATTACATAGTTACTTGTGGTGTGAAAAATGGTGCACTCAAAACAAGTAAAAAATGTGTCACTTTTATTTTTATAGTATGTCCTTTAGAAGAGATATTAAAGCTCTGTTTACCTTATCCCATGGTACTCCATAGAAAACTGTAGATTAATTTTCCCTCAGAGAAGCCATATAGTATTTCAGCCCTGGAAGAAAAAAATATTCCTTAGAGAGAATCATTCAGGTACCTTGTATAAATTCTTCTGTAATAAAGAAGGGAGTTTTATGCACTTCACACACAGCCTGTATCTGTTGAGGAAACATACTCTTGCCCCGTTAAAGGAAAGATTTAGGTTTTTTCTGTCTGAGTCTTTTTACCTCTCTTTTAATTAAAATGCAAACGTAGTCCTGGCCTCTCAAACAGTGTTTTCCTGTTCTGAAGCATGTGGTCTCTTTTCGCTGGGTAACGGTAGGACAAAGAGCCATGAATGGAAAACAGTGCGTGAAATACCCCTCATGCCATGAACCCCCTTTCCCTCCTGTAGCCCTTCCAAAGCTCAAGAAAATCTCAGTGTGTTTATGGAAATGACAAAGGAATTTATTTCATATTTCCAAATATGAAGAGAGGCAGCTTAGAAGAACACAGCATTTATAAACCTGCACCGCGAGGTGGGATCCCTCGTGGCATGCCTCTGTGCAAACAGGACCTGCGGGTAATGCTGGTGCACTGAGGGGGAGGGGGCAAATACAGAGATTCACAAAACACATATCTCACTAACCATAAATGAAGCAAATCCACTTTAGCTTTGCTGTGACCTCCAGGAAGCAGAGCATGAACCGCTTTGATTTATCACAAAATTGGAGCTTGCATCTAGAAATGTAAGTGTGAGATCATTTACTTAAAAGCTGTAGTCATCACCATAATCTTAAAGGAGCCAGATCCTGAAGCAAATTGCTGATGTGCTGATGTGCTAAGGCCTAGAAAGAAAGTCAGACTTCCAGGATGTTTTACAAATATGGCAATACTGACAGGCTGCAAATTGGTTTCTTTGTGCATGCTGCCCAGCCAAATAACCCTTAAGGAAAGCGTGATAATAGCATAAGTCACCAAATACGTTTCACCGGGCCTCTGCACAGATGTAACTCTTCTGAATAAAATAAACCAGCTATGCTAGTTTGGAAGACAAGGTTGTCTTACTTAGTCATGAAATACACCGCCACCCAACACAAAGCAGCATCCGCAGCCGGCTTTGTCTGGAAGATGCGAAACCAGCACCTTCACAGATGGCAGAGGTGTGCCCAGAGCAGGAGCAGGACAAATATGGAATTAGTGAAGAAACATACTGGCTGTTAAAACAATGCAGGTAAAGCAGCGCCATGCGCTCAGATATGTGTATGGGAACAGCGATTGGTGAGACCTGCAAGCTCCGCACGTTTCTGGACCACGGAAGTAAAAACAATTTTTGTCAGAATGGCCTTTGCTGTGATGCCCCTTTGGTCAGAGTATTTGCACTTCTGGTAGACAGACATTAGAGAGTGACCCTTGTTTCAGCTCTGCTGATCGATGACCCATCACCTTTCCCCAGGTACGCCTCTTTACTGCCTTCTGCGCTTTACAGCAAAATCACCCAAAAAGAGAACCGTCGGTAAAACGTTAAGTACATGTCGAGTAACTGTTGATTTCTTACTATGACTCGCTAGTATCCTCCTTTTAGAAATCTAAGGACCAGCACAACCTAAACACAAAGCACACAGTGAGCCAGCTTTTATAAAAGAAGCAGGATAGCAGAATGACAAAATAAATTTAAAGTAAAAAGGTTTAGATCATTTTCTTTCCCAGTGAGCTGATTCAGAAAAGAATCTTCAAAACTGAACAACCCGTGATCAGTACGTGTACAGTTATGTACTGAGCATCCATATAATAAGTGTTTCTCATTGCTAGAAATGCCTGGAGTCCCTTATCTTCTGTTGTATGCTAATGGCACACACTGATTTCCATAAACAGGATCCAGTGTAGGCTGACTACTGGAAAACACAAAAATATTTACATAGATCAACAAAACTGTGTGGTAATATACTTGCAAATTTATCTTACAGATGTCATTTCCAGGCATGAAGACATGATAATCGTTTTCTAGCTAGCTCTAATTAATTAGGACCCCAGAAAAGCAGAACAAATTACCACCAACATATTTGAAAGCACTTTAGAAAAGTATTCCTGAATCTTTCAGTCAGTGTAGAAACGTGGTGACAATTCACATTGTGTGTGAGATTCATTTCCAGAGCACACAGTATGAATAGAAAGAACTAAGACTTTTTCTTCTTAAATTTACCAGTGCTGCACCTTGTTGCACCCAGTTCTGGCCATAAGACAGCTGACCCTTGGGTACACCTCTGCCAGTACAGCCTTCTGGCCCCAGGCTACCAAGTCATACACCCTCCTGTGCTCGCGTTCTCTGAGCCTGAGGAGTTTGCATTCATGGCTATTCCACTGCCTGCCTTCAAGAAGAAAACAGAGAATCAGTCTTTTCGTGATAGCCTCATGTTGTAGCCCGGTGCTTATGCTGCATCCTAATGTGACACCGCAGCTGTGCGCTTGAACCCATTCAGGCTGAGCCACTTCTTAGTCCAGTTCAGTCTCTTTTTGCTAAAGCTCAGTCGAGACAATTAGAACAGCCTGGTCAATGGAGAAGAAACTCAGGCAGCTAAATCAGCACATTGAAATCTGAAAGGCATTACTTAATTTCTAACTTTTGTAGTGTTAAATGATCTTTTTGGGGTCTTTTTTTCACCAATAAATACAATATTTATCTAAAATTCATCTAAAATGTCCACTCCCCGGTGACTACATTTTCAGTCGATGCTGGTCTCTCAGTTCATGACATTGTGTTTGTAGAACCGTTTTTTTAAGCTTGTTATTACTTTTATTGACTTCAAATTGGAAACTCATACATTAGGTTTTGGACAACTACAAACCTCGGTAGGAGAAAGCACGACAAACGTCAATGGAACAGTTAAAACGTTGATCTGACTGCTTAACACACAGTTAAGCTTAACTTACAAAGTCTTATTAAAAGTGACAGGTCTGAATTGGGAAATTGAGCAAAATTTCCTTTAAAATTGGGCCATTTTCATGTGGAAATTGGCTTTTTACATTTCTGACTTGTTTCTTTTTAACATGGATTATTTCTTTTCTGATGTGAAAGATTTTGAGAGCAGATCTATCATGTTTCCATCCTTTTTGTGCAGTTGCAAGACTTTGCAAATATTCTAATTTTAAAACCATAATGAATAACGCCAGGAGAAATTACAAGACCACAATTTGAGCACACTTCTTTCACGAAAAAGACACACATAGGACTTTGACTACTCCACTTGGGAGCAAGTTACATTTTGCCATTTGTACTGCTCAGGGCCATTAGCTGCTGGAGTAAGAAAAAGCAGCTTCCCAATGCTTCACCTAAACCAGGAACAGTATCTCACACTGCTCAGTGCCTGTCAGCATGGTGATGCAGACTGTCTGGTGGTGAAGATCAAGAAGTACTACCAGCAGATTGAGGGAAGTGATTCTTCTGGAGTGGTGCATCCAGGTCTGTCTCCTGTACAAGAGAGGTGGAGCTATGGGAAAGAATCTAGCAATGGGCCACAAAGATGATGAAGGTGACTAGAATATTTCTCCTATGAGGAGAGGCTGAAAGAACTGGGACTGTCCAACTTGGAGAAGAGAAGCTCGGGGAGGGAAATCTCTGAATGGATACAAATACCTGAGAGGACAACCTGTGGTGCCCAGGAACAGGAACTGGGACAATGGATGCAAACTGAAATAGGAGATTCTGCCTCAGTGACTGACCAAGCACTGTCATGGGCTACCCAGAGAGGTTAGAGTCTCTGTCATCGAACATATTCAAAAACCACCTGGCTGAGGTCCTGGGAAACCTGGTCTAAGTGGCAATACTTGAGCCAAGAGATGGGACCAGATCACCTCCAAAAGACCCATTCAGCGTCAAGTATTCTGTGATACTGTGAACTATGTCTCAAGTCAGAAGTCTAGACAGGTAACAAGATTGTGTGCACCACTCCTGGGCTCTCTCAGACAATGAGGCTATAACACAGGGGGCAGTCATAATGTGCCCTTGCTTTATCCTCCCCTGAAGACCTTTCCTTGCAAGGTTATGTGCTCACTCAGTGTTCCACAGTGTTAATATTTTTAATGTTCTTAATGAAGGGACTGTGCTCTCTGAAGATTTTCCTCCTCTTTGGAAGGACAGCACTTCCAAGTTCTCCATCTCATGAATGTCCCCCATGAATAATTTCTCTTCATGAAGACAGAATTTCCCCTGAAGGCTGATTCATGGCAAGAGAGTCTTCCTCAAATTCTGCTCTTCAGTGATTGAGGTCCCATGTTTATGGAAAGAAAAAAAAACCTTTTGAGATTCGCAGGGCATTGATATCTTGCATCTCAGCAAACTGCCATGGGGTAGAGCATTCTGGTGTTATCTGTTAATACCAGAAGGTGCAGTCTTATAGATTTTTATGTTAAGATGCAAAACAGTGGCACCTGGTGACTCTAGCTCCTTGAAGAGAAACAGTATTTTTGTATTGAGTCTGTTCCATTCCTGCATTCATCAAGTCATTTTGCTGAGCAAGAACAGATCAGTTAATTTTTTGGCCCAGCTTGCTGCATAGCCATATTAATTGGAATTTTCCATGAAGGATTTATAGGGCACAGTTAAAATGAAATATACTTGCTAACACCTCTGCAGAGGAGTTTATATTAGAAAATAGATGAGGACTAACTGGGTTCCCTTTAGAAAACAAATGTACAGGCATACACTGCACACTGCAAACCAGGTAACATACATAGTTCAGGGTATAAAATAGACACAGGTAAAAAAATAAGAAAAGATCAAGAACTTGAATCTGAAAGGCTTCCAGTTGTCTTTTCCTGAAAAATAATAATGCAAAAATTTATTTCCCCCCTCCCCACCCCCTGCCAAAGCTGCTACCTCTCAGCCACTGGGTGGTAAAGTTTCACTCTAAATAAAGCATTGATGGTATGAAAAACACAGCTGCAAAAAAAACCCAAATGACAGTCAGTTCTGACTGTCAATCTACGCATTTAATGAGAAACTCTGCTCAATTTAATGAATCCTGGTGCTTCAGTCTACCATCACTTTAAGTAGAACCTGCATACACAACTATGTAGTGTCAATTTGGGGCGCACATTATGGCAGTACAATGCACCTCTGAAGGGAGAACTTCATTTTCTGAACTATTAACCATATGAGCAATTGTTACTAATTTACTGTGGGAAGCATGTGTGACAATGAGTGCGTGTGCACATGATTGGCTTGGTGAGACAGCTTGAAAATGTTTAATCAAGGCTGAATAATTCCGTGTCTACAGTAGCAGTTAAATTAAAAACAATCAAAAGAAAAGAAAACAACCGCTATTATTCCACCAGTGTGTCAGGGGTGAAAGTCTAATTGGTTTGTAGTTGAAGATGAACTAACTTCACTGTGAACTGACTAGCTGAAATTTGTTGGCAGGGGATTCATTATCTTGGGCTCAACCTTTGACTCCTGAGTCTGATAAAATGTATATCACATTCAGGGGGAAAAGGGAAAAATGCAAAGGAGGAAAAAAACCCCAACACCTCCCTGAAAGCTGCAATCTGACATCAGAACTAGGTTGTGGGTTGCAATGCCTGGGTCTGGACCATTCCCTCAGTGTCAGCGTACGGATGTGCTGCTGCCTCTAACACATTTATCCGCATTGTCATTAGCCAGGAGTGCTAGCACGAACATTATTACTTGAGGAATCCCTCTAAAATATCGCCCTTCAGGTTCTGCACAGAAATACTGATCCTAACAGTGCTCCTCGAATGCTGGCTCTGAACAACACCAAGCCCATACCAGGCAGCTGTGAAGAAGCCCAAACTCTCCCCCTCCACCCCACGCTCCCTTGCAGAAGCCCATCCTCGCACAGCCGGAATGGACTGCAGCCCGGTTCCTCTCGGTGTGAGGCTGAGAACCAGCTCATGTAAATACAAGCCGGAGAATGTAGCTTGTGTCACGTAGCAAAAACAATAAGTGGAACAAATGAGTCGAGCAGCTCAGAGAGCTGGAAATCTCTAATTAACAGACCCAGTCACAAACACCGAAGGAGAGGCAGACTGTTTGCACCTAGTGCCACTCAGCCAGGGTGACAATAAATTTATGAAAGGTCAAAGAACTTTCCATATGTAAAACTTGCGGTGGTGGGAACCATGTGGGGCCGTCCCCGGCCAGGGCTGCCAGGGCTGGGGCGATGCTGCCACCTGCTGATGCCTCACACCCTCCTCTGAGATCTCTTCCCACGCTGTGCTTCGCTTTTCCAGCCTCAGTGCTACTGCTGGGTTTGTCCTTACCACCTGCCGCGGTTTCCACTTATTTACTGAGGCTGTAACACATACTTAGGAGCTACTTGGGTCAAACTGGCATCTTCTTCCCTGCTGAGAACCCAGTACCCTGCGTGCAACCACAGTGTCACTCGCTGGAGAGGCAAACACGTTATTAGACCGTTACCGCTTGCCTCTGTTAAATATAACCTTCTTTTCCAAACGGAGCCTCTACTCTAGAGCACTTATATCGCTGTGGACTACAGTATTCTCCTTGCCAACATGCCCCTTATGGCTTAGTTATCAGACTGTGGAACATGTTGGAGGTTTAATAAAAAATGTCTCTCATAAATATACAGAAACTCCCACATCATTCTGTTGTAATGAAAACCCCTGTCACAGGAGTAAGTCTGTTAATAAAATGTACACAGACATGTATAAATGAATACCAAACCATACACACTGACTGAAATCGTACTAATAAATTATTCTTAAAAGAGAAATATGACCTAACCATATTTAATAAATATATATTCTCTCTGCAAATTCTCCCTCCTGCTTTTATTTATTTATTTATTTATTTATTTACATTCATCTAGCTAAAGCTAAAACTGTGGAGGAAAAGCATTGCAACGGCATTCACAGGGCAGTTCATGGCTCATTCTCTATGCCTGGGTATCAGGCAGGACTCAAGCATCAAGGAGAGAAGAGCTGAATTACAGGATAAGCACTTTGGCAGCTGCTCCTGCTACCCAGCTGCGGAGTAGTGCAAAAAGCATCCTGGCATCTGCTACACCACTGCCCACTTCTCAGTCATTCCAAAGCTGTGCCTGGACTGTGAGAGCCTCTAAATCTGGAAGAATCATAGAATCATTAGGGATTGGAAGGGACCTCGAAAGATCATCTAGTCCAATCCCCCTGCCACAGCAGGATCACCTAGACCAAGTCACCCAGACTAGTAGGAGTAAGCCTCAAGGACTATCGTCCATGACACAAAAGCAAGGGAAGACTTCCCACTGTCTCTCTGGGGCTTTTGAGATGGCTCCTAACAGGTGTACATTCAACGTGCAGCAACTACAGAAGTGAACCCATCTTCATATGGCCAAGTGAAGGAAAGGCTCCTTCTAGCTGCACAAATGCTTTCATCGACCTACGATGACCACTGTGGTCAAACCCTGGAGGAATCATGTGGCAGCAGTACCTGCCCTCAGAGCAAAACCACCAGCTCTCCCACACGGACAGCCCAGCACAAGCATAATTCTAGTTTCTTTGTGCCTGATTAAGGACTCTGCACTTGAATTTTAATCGTGAGAAAATCGTGTCCAATACAGAGCAAGAGACAGAGAGAAGGTGCCCTTGGAGGACCTTCTGTAGCAATTATTTGGCTGAAACCCCTAAATTTCTTACATTATGTTTAATCATTATAAGACAGATAGACTAAGGGTAACAATTCCAGCAGTGGACAAGCCCTGATGGTTAGCTAACGTACCTAAGGGTGTGCATTTCAAACTATGTTTGCATAATGATGTGACTTTTCTGTTTAAAAATTACATAACAGCACAATCAAAATGCCAGAGAACGGCACAGTTGAGCTGTTGCTTAAATTAGCTGATGTGATCCCAAATCTCCCTGCCAGCCGCTTTCTTCTTTGAAACTTCTCCTCTTGAAAAGTAAGGCCACAATGCTCACTTACATGGAGTTTTCACTCCCAGAGTCTCTGGTGGGCTGCATGGTGCTTTCTCAAAGAAATATTTCATACCTATAACATCTATAAATATCTTAAGATTTGCCAAAACAATACCAGCATTTAAAGGTCACCTTTATCTGCTGTCACAAAGTTGTGGGCTAAACATTGTTTGCAAACATAGATGGTGATAATAGTTGACATACGTGCAGAGCAGCTTTCTTCTTAAAAAATAAAGCACATACCAGTAGTCCCAACCCTCTGCTGGTCTTCCAATATATCCTAACTGTGGGTCTGATCCTTAAAAATCTGTTAACTCCAGTGTAGGTTTCTGCACTTCCACTTCAGCACCAGTACATAGGATTTAAAATCTTTGTTTAAATACCGGTCAGCTCTGACACCAACAAGTGCTGAAGAGAGTTTGTATTTTTTCTTTTACCGAGAGAATTCTTTCTGGTCCCATGTTGTAATTGAGTGGCTAATAGCTGCCATGAGACCAAATGGAAAGACACAACTTCCCTTGCCTCTGATTTTCAAGATTACAATGGACTCAATAGTCCAAAACTGAGTATTTCCTTCTTCAGATAAGACTGATTTGTGAGATTAAGTTTAAATTTTATGTCTGGGCCCTCATCCCCGTTCAAGACCTGGGGGGGTGCTGGGAGAAGCATGACAGCCGATGGAAGCCCACTCTACGCTATACTGACTTGTCACGGCATTTCCTATGTCTGAAAATGAAAATGTGAGAATGAAACTCGCAATTCTTGGCTTTAAGTGACGGCGAGGCACTTATTTCTGATCACTGGGACTGGTTAGGCAATAACTAAGAATTAGAGGAAGGTCAAATGTCATCTCCTGTCTGTGCTTCATAAAGACACACCAAGAAGCCTGTCTAATGTTAAACATTAGGCTACTTGCTGTCTACTCACAAAGACCAAAGACAAATAGCAATACACAATAACATTTCAACATGTTGCAAATCGACAGAATTCTTTAACAAAATCCTGCAGAAACAACCAATTTTTTTAAATAAACTATTGTATTGCATATGAAAAGATCTTGATTTTCACCCCTTTTCATTTTTGCCAAAAATAGCTGCTACCATGAATTCTGAGCTGCTGCTGCAACAGTTGCTCGAAAGTCCTCATTTAGTTCTAAAATTCATGTTTTTTTCTAGAGAAGTTCCTCAAGAAATGTACACTCCTGCAGCCATCAGGAATGGCCAGAGTCAGGCACAGGGCTGTTTCTTCCTCACGAGGAAAGTCACGGTGTCTTACTTCCAAAGCAGCAGGAGGCAGTGAGAGAAGTATCTTGACCTATTGCTAACATCTACTGTGTGTAAATGGAACAGATGTTTGAGGTTTGTATTTGCTTGGCTTCTGCATTAGACAGGGAAGGAGGAAGACCATGTCAACAACATATTTTACAGATGAGTGCTACATACTACATTTTATATTTGCTTGGGCCGAAAGCCAAGGAAGAGTCTTTTCCTTAAAACCAAAATTCCTTTAGTTTTACTCCAAACATTAACACTTGGGCCTGCTAGCCAAACCAGCAGGACAATTGCAGAGCAGTAGAATTGCATTGTGCCATGGCTCCAGCGAGAATACACACAAGAAGAAAACTGTTTTACTTTCTGGAAATTAGTCTTAGATCATAGAATCATAGAATCATTAGGGATTGGAAGGGACCTCAAAAGATCATCTAGCCCAATCCCTCTGACACAGCAGGATCATCTAGACCAAGTCACACAGGAACACATCCAGGTGGGTTTTAAATATCTCCAGAGAAGGAGACTCCACAAACCCCCTGGGCAGCCTGTTCCAATGCCCTGTTACCCTCACTGTGAAGAAGTTCCTTCCGATATTTATGTGGAACCTCCTGTGTTCCAGCTTATACCCATTGTCCCTCGTCCTATCACTAGATGACATCACGAAGAGCCTGGCTCCATCATCCTGACACCCACCCTTCACCTATTTATAGACATTAATGCCGTCACCCCTCAGTCTCCTCTTCTCCAAACTAAAGAGACCAAGATGCCAGGAACATAGAATGAACAAGTCCTCTAACACACGTGCATGCTACACATACGCAATTTTACGAAGGGTGTTTGAATGCCATTTGCTCAAACTGAGCCATTCCTATCGAGTAGGCAGACTGAAGATACATCAATTTTTAAAGAAGCATTTAAACCAGATGAAAGTGCAGCACTTAATTGCTCATCTCGAAAACATTTAAGATAATATCTTATGGGTGATCTATGTGCTGATCAAAATGGGTTTCATATACTGGAAACCAGATAAAAATAAGTCAAGAAACTGGATTAATTACATTATTTTGCAGGAACCAAATGCAGGGAGAATTGTCCATGATCAAAAATGTTCTTGTTCTGCAGTGATTCTCTGCAGTGTTTTAAAATTTGTTCAATACTATGTAATGTAGCACGATGTGATGCAGCAATACGGATCTCGATCCTACCTGAGGTGCTGTAAATCACTATTGATTTCAGTGGAGGCAGGATCAGGTTCTCGGTTAGAAATGGTAACAAGCCAATTCTGAATTCTCTTATGCTTACAAAGATAGTCATCATCTTTGACAGAGATGCAGAAACGTCAAGAAAATCTGTTCATTTGCTTTAGACACTGGCTTTTAGCAGCAGAAAAAAGTTATCAAAGAGCAGAGCTATACAAGCATATGCAGGGACGGCATTACAGATGACGTTCCTGAACAAAGGCGTGTGTGATCAGGCCAAATTGCTTGTGAAGCTCTCACCAAGCTTTCAAATTGTATGGAAATCAGGGGAGGAACTGGTGTTTAAAAAGTATTTTTGAACCTGTTGCAACGAACTGGCTGGGTTTGAATTAAATTGCAGATGTTAAATGTCCCTGAATTAGGACTTTTTATTAACAGACAAAGAGCATTCCATTAAACTTCTGTTCAGTATCACACTGCCTGTCTTTAAAAAAAAATCAGAGCATGTTTTCTCTTTCTTTTGACCTTGGCAGTTAACATATAAACTTTCAAAGCACTACACCCAGACCTCGGAAAAGAAATATTATATAGAACACAATTAGTGACATAAAGATGAAGGAGACAAATAAAGGGTATCTAAATATAAAGAAATTTCCTAAAAACGCTTCCTGGAAATGAGACACTGTTATTAGAGATTAGACAGTTTAAAGTGAAAAGACATCTGACATTTGCATTGATGCTGTAGTAGTGCAGCTCTGACTTACAGTAGGTGTAATTAGGGCGTTCGCTCCACAGAGGAAGAAAGACCTGTCACTCTGCAGCAAAGCCCCAAGCAAGGCAGGATAGCTAACAATGTCTTATCCTTAAATTACACTTCTGATCTGAAAAAATATTTTTAAAAAAACAAGGTTTGAGGTGGGTTGTGTAGTGTTAGTAACTGAAACTTTCCCGCCTCTCTGTGAATATTATTACAGCAAGTTATTACATATTCTTTGAAGCCCAGAGGACAGCTCAAGATTCATCTGCTCGAGTAAATGCACTGATAGGATTATTTTGGAAAAGCATGATGTAAGCAGGCTCTTTCTAATAGAATGAAACCCCTCAAGATACTCGTAATTAA
Source organism: Phoeniculus purpureus (assembly GCA_028565055.1). Classification (NCBI taxonomy): domain Eukaryota; kingdom Metazoa; phylum Chordata; class Aves; order Bucerotiformes; family Phoeniculidae; genus Phoeniculus; species Phoeniculus purpureus. The sequence goes on from JAOXOE010000343.1 coordinate 17,616,796, forward strand.
ATCGACTCATTTGGCTTGTGAAGGTACAGTGGGTCATCTGATTCTGGAGGTAGACAAATATCTAAGAGACAGAATATCAGTGTCTTCTTGTACCGTCTTTATTTAGGGTTAACGTACAGCAGCGAACACGGGAAACACCTCGGACAAAAGCTCCTTTTCAGCTGAGATGATTGAAAAGAGTTGGAAATTTCCATTTTCTCCAGTCAAGGGCAAAAAACCAATTTCCATGCATTGGAAAAAGCTCTGAATGCTCTGAAATACATGAAATGCAAGCAGTTTGATCCCTATTCAACCTTGAGGACATTCCCCGCAAACCTCACTGTTCTTCAAAAACTCCCCTCTTCTATAAACAAGGGTTTAATCAAAACAGATGAGGTTCTCACTTCTATGTGACCAGAGATGAAGTGGATGATACCTGCAATGATGCCTTCCTCTGTTCTTGCAGCATATTGAACTTTTTGTCACCTGCCCCCAGAGATCTGCTGGCTCTATTTTGTCATTACAGTGCTTGCTGTGAGACACAGAAGGGACAACTTAATGCTGCTCTCAGAAACTGCCATTTCACAGACTTGAAAACAGAGATTGAGACCAACTGCTGGAGAGCTTTGTGAAGGGTATCTGACTTTCAGATAATGGCCTCACACCTAGTCCTAAAGCAAGCCATGAAGGTTTTGTCTTGTAGGGATCCCTAAATCTTCTCTGTTTTGAAGGAGCAATAACCTCCCAGGGAAGTGGAAAATAATGCTAAAAATTATTGACAGTTTCAATTTGTAAAGGTCCCCTTGGCTACAGCCACAACGGAAGAGAATTATTTGGGCTTCCCGTGTCAAATCCATGAAAATCCATAACTGAAATCTATGCTAGTGAACAAAATACAAGGCACATGAGCAAAAACATGTAATGTAAAGTCTGAGCAATTTAGCTAGTAATCAATTTGGAATTACCATGAAACAAGGTAAACTTACTCTTTGAAGAAGGCTTTCTCAAGGGCTAGTTCTGTTGAGTTGGCATCGCATTAAACTTCATCATCATTTGAACTACTTATGAATAATTGATTTAGAAATAATTTCACTGACAAAAATCTCAAAGTTCAATTTGCTACGGTTTGTGGAACATATTTATATCCATCCATAACAATGCTAATCGACAGCAGTCCAGAGTTTGGAACCCTTAAAAAAATTAATTGAACATTACAAACTCGAATACTGTCGATCAACATAATTTAATAGAGTGTCTTCCATAGATTACCTAACAAAGATCAATCATAATCACAGGACCCTCAACCGCTTCTATTCTCCTGTGGTTATTAAAATAGATGGGATTTTCCAGTATGTCCAGAAGATTAATGAATCAGATTACTGGTAGATCAGAGTGGGATGCTAAATAAGGAACAAGGAGTTATCCATACCAGTATGAACTCTCACCAGTAGCCTGTCCATACATGCAGTGTTTGTCGATGGTGTTCCACATCTTTGCTGATAACAAAGGTTTCAGAATATTTAGCACTGCTAAGATTCCTAGAGGACAATGGGACCTACAAGTCCACTGCGAGATTACAAAAATAGCCGATGGCAAGCCTGAGATGCTATACATTGTCTTAATGAAATACATTTTTTATTATTATTCATTTTGTTGTTGGAATTGATGACGACTTTTAATGTCGTATCAGTTATGGATCTGCATATGCACAGAAAATCCATGTGCCCTGTAATCTTAGGCACAGTGTCTACTTCATACAAAGAGAGAGATTAATTACCTTCAACTCACTACACTAGCAAAAGAACAACGAGCTGTTACAGCGTCTCTGGGTTTCATGCACTTGTATGTGCGTGTGCACACACTAAAGGTAGGGTAACTTCTCAGCTAATAGCTTAACTTTTTGGTGGCTTGACACACGTGTCTCTGCTCCACAAAGGAAATGAGGTCGTTTTTGTAATAAATACACTTTCATGCAAGAACACATGCACATTGCTCTGCTGGACAGTAGCGCCCTGAAGATAACAGCTAACATGCAAATCCAGAATAAAAGACAAGTGGGAAAAGGGTCGTCGGTACTAGAACGGGTGACAGCACAGTACGTTCTACACTAGAGGTGTACGGTGATTTACTCAGTACTGATGTGCTGAGTCTGCTTTTACCTCCTGAGTACAAGAGATTTCCTCCTCATAGACCCTTCATATCATGAGGAAAGTAGCAGCTGGTATAGAGGACCTCTAGCACTGAGCATAAATTTGCCAATGAAAATATGACTGCAGACTTCATTTTTGATGAAAGAAGTCCCCAAAGGAACCTTTGTTTCCACTTTCCTATTTCTATCCAGTTTCCCTTCCTAACCAATTTGTCAGTGTCCGTACATGGCTTTACCATGAATACTGCAGTTACAAAGCATCAGAGAAACCAATGCCTGGGCAAAGCAGTTGCCTCTATTGCCCATGTTTATCGAGAAATAGGTCTGACACAGCAAACTCATCAAATATTTGGACCATTACCAGCATACCACGAGAAACACTTCTGCCCTTGGGTCCAGTTTGGTAGCTCACCAAGAGACACTGTCCCTGGAGACCTCTTTGCCATGCACAGGTTATAGGGACAGAGTAGCAGTGGAGTTCCCTCTTTCTGAGACCCTTCAGAGAAGAATCCTGTTGTGAGAAGAGAAATCACAGCAGCTGCTCCAGCGTGGCTCAGACAGAGGGGAGGACAAGCTCACTGGCAGGTAACCCTCTGCCCAAGCAGGATTGCAGATACCACACAAGGGGACACAAATCTTGCAGCCCTGTAAACAGGCTCACTCTTTACAGATGACACTGAAGAAGCAAAATAGACTTGATACATGCTGTGATGACAAGGAAATAAATTGTCTTCACCCATTTGTGTCTGTCTTTCAAAACACACGGAAGCACATTCTGCTTCACGGTCACGCAGACACTTTTAACTCTGCGACGTGATATGCAAACTCCTAGGAGTTTCATGTTCTCTCTTGTAAAGGGGGGAAAAGTAGAAGTGAACAACTCAAGAAGTTACAAGACTTTCATTCAGAGAGTCGCAAACGTTGGCGTGGAATACCACGAGAAAACTGGGATTGTAGGTTTATCTGTCCCTTTTCACGGGTGACCTTGAAATGCTTAGAGAAAGCTTGAGAGAAAAGCAATTACATTTTTGAAATTACACACCACTGTTCTCATTCATCTTGATAAGAACTTTTAAGGAATCCAAAAAGGCTAGAATATTGCTTTTATAAGAGTCACACAGAACTTGGCTCTGCAGAGTCAGTGTTAAAATGAATTTAGATGTACAAAGATGAATTTTTATTTCCTTTGTGTTGCTAAATTGGTCACTTTAGAAGAAAAAAAGAAAACCCCACACAACGCTGCAGTTCTGTTCTGAGGCCTTCAGCCAAAAAGAAAAGTGTACAGGATTTTTTTCCTTGTTCTGAAAAGATACACAGCAGCTCTGCTTATGTTGTGCAGTCATCCCTACTGCGCCACAAGCATCTGCATTCATCCTTCTCTGTGCATTTATAAGTGTGATGGAAGTTTTGATAGAAGGCTGAATTTATATAAACAGGATGTTATGCAAACAATAGGCATAAGATCTTAGTTATTCTTATTCCTGCTGGTTAAGCTCCCCTGTGTTCATTTAAGCATGATCTGTCTTCGTGTCTCTTTTACCCTCATTATTATCTTGCCTTACCAATTAGGTAAGGCACTGAACAGCCTGTTATTCCAGTCTGGGAGGCCTGGGGGGTCACAAGGAGTCATGCTTAATGTTAAATAGCTGTGAAACGTTAAAGCCTGTAAATTCATCAGGACAGTTGGCCTAGCCCACTGCAGGGCAAGGGGGGTAAGTACTTTTCTGCTTGAATTACACATGAAGCATCACTGCCTTTGAAATGCCAGGATCCACGCTGAGCCCAGCGAAGGCTCCCCAAGCGCAGAGTTCCAGCCTCAGCTCTAGTAGCAGGAGCAATAGGGGTTATTTTTGGAAGCTCTTGGCAGTCATATAGAAAAAGAAACTTCAAAAATCATTCTGCCTCTTTACTGAGGACCCCCTTAGGAGTACTACTGGGAAGAAGTCTGTCGATCTGCCACAGCTAATAGTCACTCAGCAACCCAGCGTAACCACCGCTCCAGAATCAATGTGCTGCAGCTATTCAGTAGTACCACATCTGATGCTTGAAAGGATGGAAAATACGATATGTGACAGCTGCTTATGAGTGATAGTGATAGTGAACAAAAAGCCTAATGGGTACTGCAATCTCCCCGCCCTGCATACAGAAAAGACGAGGAAGGGAATGATGAGTTTTCCTAGAACGGCTGCACTCTTCAGCAGGCACCGTCCTGCGTGCCAGATTGGCATCTCCAACAGCTCAACAGCAATTATTCACATGCCACCTCTGAAGCTGTGGTTTGCTACTCACATAATCTCTGCTGTATCACATACCAGACTGCTGACTGCACATCAAGGGGTTTTTTCACTTGTTGGACAAGAGAATAAGAGAGCAACAGACAGAAAACAGAAAAGGGACAAATCTGTTAGGCTAGAGTGTGTACAAGGAAAGCAAGAGCTTTAGTAACCAACATGTACAAGGGTAAAATCTAAGCAAGGCTGGTTTAGCTTCAGAAAGAAGGATCATCTGATGCATCAAAAAAATAGATGGCCAGGCTTTGTGGTATGGTGTTTTCCCACTGGCTTCTTTGGGAACTCGGCTGTATATCCTCTTGGCTTGAATCTTAGCACCCAGCAATATTCAACAGATGTCTGGAATTGTGGGATGTTTCCTGAAATCCCACAGTCTCCCATTCAGACGTACAACAAGACACTTCTTTGGCAAAGGCACCTTTGCTTCTCCCTGCTGTATGGTTTAGCGTCTCTAACATACAGCTCCAAATCTGAATAGGTACGTAAAGTCACACGTGACCTCCATGAACTCCACTGTTCATTGTACAAGCATAAATTTGATTGGTACTTAGAGGAAAAGTAGTCACTTGTTCTGAGTGGGAAGCACATTTGCCAACATGGCTGAAACATTTTTTAGGATCATAGAATCATAGAACAGTTTCAGCTGGAAGAGCCCTTCATCAAGTCCAACCTTTTCCTAGCCCTGTCATCACCACTAAACCATGCCCCCAACACAACATCTACCCTTAACAAGTCTCTAAACAAATGTCGTAAACTACTTCTGCCCATGGCAGGGGGGTTGGAACTGGATGATCCTGTGGTCCCTTCCAGCCCTGACTGATTCCAGCCCTGAATCATAATTCTACTTACTGTGGCAGGCTTCTGAAGAAAAAATGTCTTCAGAATAAGACAGTAACGTATTTCTAGCATGCAGAATGGCTGAATTAGTTCCTGAAAGGAAAAAAAGACAAGATTAAATTTCATCAGGAGACTTTTTGATTAAAGACATTGTAAAGTCAGAGTTGATTCTGAATTTGGGGTGGAAAGATGAGTTTGATCAAAGGACCACTTCAATCATTTGTCTATAGTGCTGCCCTAAGTTGTCAGTATCTCTTCTCTACCTATTAAAAGTCCTGATTATTAATTTGCAGCTCTCAATGGGAAGGACTCCTTTAATATTCCTACGTGTGAGAATAATTAATGTTTAATTTTTCTAGTCATTTTTTACCAAAGTATTTTCTGTCATTATCTTCTATTTGTTATCTTGGTGTAAGACACATAAACATCCTTTCTAAAGTCTGCACACCATCAAGAGATATTTTCAAGGCTATCTCTGTTTGTGTTTTTATCTTCATGCTAAGGGAGTTAAAAGGTTAAGGTTTTAATCCACTGCAAGGGATTTTCTGAATAAATATCCTGGTTGTAAGAGCTGGATTAAGACAACACACTAAACTGCCATCTGACTACAGCACAGTGAACCTTATAAAGAAAATAAACTCTTTGTTTATTCTTTCTTATGCACAGATCTGTGAATAACTCTAATAACCAGCTAGTGATCCTGCTATATTACCTTGTCTGTAAGCATGCTTCTGCATGGTGAAAATGCTGAAAGGAACACACAGGATTAGAAGAAATCACAGAAGCTGAAAATATGTTGTAACACAACTGTGGAAGAAAAAATGTCCCCTGCTTCAGGTGAAAAGCTTTAGAGTCTCTCTCATCTCCCCTTATCCTTTCACATTGCTTAGAATTGCCCTACGTTGTAAGAGAAAATCTATATGAAAATCTTCTTAGAATGACCCAACTTGAAGGACTACCTTACATTTCATTGCTCTAAGAGGAGATAAACCAATATATAGGCGGGTACATCGAAGTTACTGTTTCTCAGAAGGTACGCTAGCACCAGGTAGAAAAAAATGTTAGACTTCAGCAAGTAAAACACAAGCCCCAAATGGTTTGTGAATTTGTAAACCACTGCTTAACTTTTGAGTTTCAACATTTACTTTTTAGCCCGGGAGGTCCCAAGCATGTCACAAACATTACCAACTATCCTGTTCCTGTTAATGCTACCAGGGCTTTTATCAGAAACATGAGTCAAGCAGTAGTGGGCTGCTTGTTTAAGGCAAGCATCTATCATTAGCCTGCACAGGAACAATGCAAAGGAACAGAGCACAGCAGTTTAGGAAAAAGAATACATGGCCATATTACTCTGCCCACCTGACATACTCTCCTAACCACCTCAAATGGACTCAGTCTGGATCACTATGTTTTCTGCAGTCTGTAGCACCTCAAGATTGCAACCATCCTTCAGTTTTTCTCAAAAAGACTCTGTACTGAGATTTGGAGAGATCCTACGTCACAGGACAAGCAACTTCAATCCAGCTTCTCGGTTTATCAGGAAGAATGAGCATAAAGCCCTTGATCTTTGCTATGATAGGATTTGCTATGATCTCTGTCACATTAAGAACATTAGCAACTCCTGGTTTTGTGACTAAGCTAAAGGACTGCAGCTGTGGTACAAAACAGGTGCTACTACCATTACTCTCGCACCTGGGATCTGCCTGTTCCCAGGTAAATGCACTTCACTGAATATTCAGTGTAGTTTGCAGCACCTCAGCCAAGGGAAGAACAAAGTCTTCTACCTTCCTGCAAACTAGCTAGGAAAAACTGCATCTATTGTTCAGCTGATCTCCTCGCCATGGTATCACATGACAATACCAATACATCCCAATTCAGCATCCAGGCAAAAGAAGATGAGGTATCTCTTTCAACTAATCTCATAGGCAAGAGTGTCTACTACCTTAAGAACATCTATGTTTCTATAAATCAAGTCTCTTTTTCTTTAGTGCTCCCCACATAAAGAGGCAGAAGAACAGATGCATCCAGCCTGGTGTGGTCAGATGTGGTTAGGTTGTTATGATCAGAAATACAGGCCAAGGTCTTTCTTTCATAGTTTGGATGTCGCTACTGACATTTCTGATAAAAACAGTCAAGGCTGTCCCACTGGGAAGCTTGGCATAGCCTTTCCCTACAATCCCGTGGTACTATTTTCACTTCATGATGCAATGCAGTTACTGTAGCTTGGGACACTCCATAGATCAGACTCCTGAACATAATTATTTTCCCTTCTTGCAATTGGCAAAGTGTTGATGTGACTGCACCACGATGTTTTCCAAAACACTGTTTTTACCAGGAAGGAATTCAGTGATGAAATGCATCACATTAAAATCAATGTTTCAAACCTCCCACAGACTCCCAAGAATTAACACTGGAAAGACATTTAACAGCATCAGCACAAATGTATTAACAGCCTTGTTAAATCACAAGATTTAAAATACAGTCTTGCCCTGCTTAACTTTCTACTATAGAACAAGCTGGCAAAGGGGCTAAAAATGTCATGGCCTTGGATTCCTGAGGACTTAGAAAATCATTCCTCTTTCCACCTTTACTGGACAAGCCTGTTCACTCATACATGCAGCCCCAGAACCAGATGCATATGCAGTGTCTGTTTAATGGTTGTTACAGCATTTGCCAACGGTTAAATGCTTTTCCAATTAGAGTACTTCTCATTTAACCTCTTCAGGCTAAGTTATTTCCCAGGAAATTATCTCAGTGAAGCTGTTGTCCTCATACTTCCTCCCCTAGTCTTCTGCTATACACCATCACATGCGGCATGCACACACACACACACACACACACACACCCCCCATGTATATCTCATTTCAGTGCCCTTTTTTTTTCTGTAGCTTTTGGCACGTGTGGACTAACTCCCCCTTGTTATTTGGTTTTATAGTGGAGTAGTTTGACAGAAATTAATTTTTATACAAAAACTGTGAGAAAAGATCATGATTTAAGACCAACTGTATGACTAATACCTCTAATCTCAGAAATAAGCTTGAGAAAAAAAATCTATTCTATACCCAAGCTGTGTGAATTCCAAATCTAAACTGAAATTTAATGACAGAATTTGGATAGCAAGAGTACCAGCCTGGCCAAGGCGAGTAAGGGCTCCTGCGATGGCTCACGTTTGGCCTCTTATGTGCGCTCATGCAGCCTGCAGTCTTTTCTCATAGCAAGACCTAAAACATACAATTATTTTGTGTTTAACTTTTCCTAAAGGTGAACTGAGTAGGTCACAACAGAAGGGCTAGATCTCACATTTTCTTTAGGGTTCATTTTCTAACACACTCTAAGATTAAAAGTTTACATGTGTTAGTACAACTTGGGTAGTGCATGGGAGTGATTTCCTGCTGCAAACTGAACATTAGTAAGACCCAGCAAAATACTCAGCATCAAGACTGAGTAAAACCAATGACAAGAGGATCAATCAGACAGAAGAAGATAGGCAGCAGAGAATTCAATGCCGCTAGTACTCTTTGATATTTTGGACGGTTTTTTCTTCGTACACAAAGGAACGTTAGAGATCCATAAAGTAATCTGGAAATAGCACAGAGTTCATTTACGACACTTCTTTTGACACAGGACCTCAGGCCATAACCGAAGCATGAACTGACAGAAGTTTGGCTCCAGTGACAAAGGAAGCTTTGGAAACAGACACGTGACAGTTACTCATCGCAGATAAGCACCGCACAATGCCAGATGCACAGAGTACGGTTTTTGTCTCGAGCAGATCACTTCATTTTACATGTTGCCAAATTTTGGAGATTCAGTGACAAAATCAGCTACAAAACAAGATCCAAAAACATCATTTTTTATTTCCCCATTCAATGCTCAGAAACAATCCCAATGGGTATGAATTTGTAAAATTAAGCTAAATTTCCTATGAGAAACTCTGACTCAGAAAAGACACAGGATATGGGAGAAAACTTTCTCACAAAAGGAAAACTCTGCTTCCCGTAGAGAGGATGGATTTCTGAAATCTGAGCAATTACTCTAGAGTTAGCTTCAAGTTTTCAAATTCAAAAGAATGCAGCAGAGTTGTCCATAAAAAGTTGAAATTACACTAGTGAGAAACTATTTCAGATGCGATTCTGCACATTTTAATAGACAGAAAAATATTTTCTCTAATAGCTCTGGAAATTAAAAAAGCAAACTCTACATTTTTCAGATTTCACAATTGCAACTAAGTTTTAAGGTTTTTATTGCTCTGAAGACAAAGAACAGAAATTGAAACTCTCACCCGTTGTCCTCCCCAGCCAAACACATTTCGACATGTTTGGTTGAGTTCCTTAAAATCCCATGCAGAGAATGTTTTTCTACCATCTTATTTAAAATTTATGAGTAAGGCCAAACCAAAACACAGTTCTTGTTGCTTATAAGGGCGGTAGCCTCACTCTGTCTTAGATGTTTCCTAAGGTACTGCATGATACTAAATCTTTTTAAGTGTTGCTCTCAGATTGTCCACTGGAGACCCCCAGATTTTCCTGGTAGCCAAGTGTATTTCCTTATTGCCACTTCATTTTTATTTTGCCAAGAAAAACACTGTGTGATCAGCAGAACTAGCAAAGGGGACAGTAGAATGATCATTTGGTGGACAAGTTTGGACTTTCTTGTCAGTTAGTTTGCTTTTCTACAGGATGCAGAGCTAACTGAATTTCCATTTGGTGAAACCATTTCCTCTTTGACTGAGTCAAAATTTCTGAACAGAATATCCCCGTACGATAAACTGTGGCACGCACTGATCTGAAAAGAACGCAGTCACTCAGGGTATGCGTTTGTTTTATTCCCTCAAATAGGTTCACAGAATCACAGAACATCAGGGATTGGATGAGACCTCGAAAGATCATCTAGTCCAATCCCTCTGACAGAGCAGGACCACCTAGACCAAGATGCACAGGAACACATCCAGTTGGGCCTTGAATATCTCCAGTGAAGGAGACTCCACAACCCCCCTGGGCAGCCTGTTCCAGTGCTCTGT
>JAOXOE010000343.1:17627171-17638886 GCA_028565055.1 Phoeniculus purpureus
TTCAAATAAGCCTTGCTAGAAATATACACTGTTAATTATAAAAATTAATTAAAGATATACATTATGCTTTACTACCATTAATATGCTTCCTCCAAAGGGAAACTAAGAGAATATTGGGAAGGAAATGTTGTTGTCCCTACAGAGAGCTATAACTGTGGGTTAACTGTCAAGGAAGTATGACAATACTATCCTTTTTTCACTGACATTACATTCTGAAAACACAGAATATTAAATCAGTAGACTATCAGTTATTCCTCCTTACTTAAACTTGAGTCACAAAAGGTAGTGAAAATTGAGTGAAATTGACATTTTTTAACTTCTCAGATCTCTTTCATGACATAAAAATAAGGAGGGGTTTGCAGTTTTTTTAAAGCAGACTTTCCTTTTACCCTTACTGGGTCATAAGCTTATGAAATGACTTTACATTGCATCATCTTAAGCATGCATTATTGCCTCTCATGTCAACTTTCAGAGAGATAATTTCAAAAAATGTATTGAGGTTGTTTAAAATCCAGGCGTATGATTCTGACAGAGAAACACCCTAAGAATCTATTGTAAAAAAAAATCCATTCAACCAAAATGTATTTATACCTTGTCGCAGACTATTAATATGCATCATCCCAACAAAGACTCTCTTTGTTCCAAACTGAAGGTAGAAGAATTGAGTGAAAGTGGGATGATTCTTGATCCACAGGCTTCTGTTGTTCATTCTTAAGCCAGCATGGCTTCTTTTTCATGGATATACTTATTTACTTTGTCTTCTTTCAGGAATGTAAAAGGAGTTTAAAGTAGCTTTAGCTGGGCTGCAAGATTGGGTTAATAAGATTATAACAAATCTTTTCAATTCTTCAGTCATCTTACCTTGGGTTTGAGGAAGGCTTTGAGCTTCAGCTGAAACAACTTCCACACTTCTCAAGATGCAAACTTCATTAACGCCAGGCTTCATTAATAGAAGCCAATTTCTAGGAAGTCATTACGAAATTATTGCAGCTACTTTGCAACCCTACTCTACCTTTATGACATAACTGGCCAGATGACCCGACTATGTCTAACTGGGTTCAAGAAAGAGGCCAGAGAGTTAGGAAACATTAGCACAAAGTCCTCACAGATTTGGACATGTTACACACTGCCCTGGTTAGGCCACATCTGCAAATACTGTTTCCAGATCTGGGCTCGTCAGTTCAAGAGAGACAGGGAGCTACTGGAGAGAGTCCAGTACAGAGACACCAAGATGGTCGGGGGGGCTGGGTCATCTTCCTTATGAGGAAAGGCTGAGAGAGCTGGGGCTGTTGAGCCTGGAGAAGAGAAGACTGAGGGGAGATCTCATAAATGTTTATAAGTATCTAAAGGGTGAATGTCAGGATGATGGGACCAGGCTCTTCTTGGTGGTGCCCAGAGATAGGACAAGGGGCAATGGCCATAAACTGGAACACAATAACATAAAAAACTTCTTTGTGGGAGGTTGCCGGAATACTGGCACAGGCTGCCTAGGGAAGTTGTGGAGTTTCCATCTCTAGGACATTCAAAACCAGCCTGGATGTGTTTCTGTGTGGTTGACTTTAGAAGAATCTGACAGGGGAATTGATTAGATGATTTCCAGAGGTGTCTTCCAACCCCTACCATTCTACGATACACTGAGGTGGCACTATGCCTCCGGGAGCCTTGGACAAACGCTAGATCATTTATTTCTTCTTCTTCCCAACCACACAGTATATAGATTACTACCTAATTTAACTGTTCCCTATAAGAAAATACACTTTCTTTAACAAACCATTTACCCAAAAAGTCTGAAAAGAAAAAAGACTATGGCATATTTTGCTTTATTTTTCTAAAATTCTCTATAATACAGTGGTACATGATTTCTGCAAGGTTTTCTATTACAACAGAATTTATTTTGCTCTCTTTGCCCTTTTACAGATGAGACTTCCCAAAGCAGAGTCTGGTTCAATGCATGACCCTTTTTGTAATGAAAACGTTATATTTTAGAAAAGAAAAAACCCAAAGATTTTCTATAAATAAACGGGATTCAATGCACTTAATAAAAAGGGAATAAATTAAATTGCTCGGAAGTCATTACCAGTCATTCCAGCCATTGATTTAAACATCTGTTCTTAGTTCATGTTAGTTTTGTCAATAATGGTGATCCATAATATCAGTTTCTACAAAGTGTGACTGTTTGTAAACAGGTCACCAATTTTTCTGAACTTATTGCAGTAGACAAAAGTATCTAGGGAATGCCAGACCACTAAGTGTGGCACTAAGCCCTAGGAAACCTGTAGAAACTATCAATAAAGCATAGAAACAATGAACTGAAGGCCACATGTGAGGCAGTGGGGAACAAATAACCAGGAACTCAAACAGAAGCACTGTACTTACAGTTTGCTGATGGTCTCTAGGACTGATGCTCTGTCCCACTAAGGGGAAAACAGCACTGGTAGAAGTAGAGAGAAGTGGCGTGGCACACTTTCCTATACAAAGAGTACTTACAGAGATAACAACTCTACCATCTGGAAGAAAGATAAAAAAGGTCTGTAAGTAGATGCACGAGAAAGAGATATGAAGTCAGGAAGGGCCTGGGTGAATAAAAAACACGAAATAGCACATTTAAAGGAGTTAATACCAGATCACATAAAGAACACAAAACGCAAAACCAGAAAATCCTACATAGGTACTGACCCTGACTCACCACGTCCAGACATTGCTGGCAGCTAGGAGGGCACACAGAGGGAATTAGCACTGTATGCTTCCCCAGGCATCTGCAGCTAGTCACCAATGAATAAAGGAAACCAGGATAAGACGGTTATCTGATCCAGCATGGCAGCACTAATGTTTTTATTCAAGAGCCCCTGACATTACAGAGGCAAAAAATTGTCAATTGGGTGATTAGCAGTATCTTGCAACAGGGAAAAGCAGATGCTCTTAAACTAAATTGCTTTATTTGGAATGCATACAGGACTGCAGCAGAAGTTCCCACAGAGATCCTGCAGACTGGCCAAATCCAGGACTAGCCTACCACCATGCTGGGAGGACAATGGGAGAAGGGAGGGTTATCACATATGTTTTTGATATACCCATCCAAGCTCACTGTAGGAGCACCTATTTTAGAAACAAACCAACCATAACATCCTGGTACTACTTGCTTTTTCTTCTAATTTATTGACACCAAAACCACAAGCTTTTTGAGATGAAGCCTGTATAAAACTTTATGCACAGGAAGCAGGTGAATGTCAATGTCCATCTCTGTTACTTTACTGGATTTAGTTATGTCCTTCATTTATGGTCCTTGTAGTTGTAAAAATACTCTGACCCTACAGAAAAAGCCTCTTTTAGAGTTGATACAGATCTGCCCTCACTTACAAAGAAGAGATTATCAGTCAGGAGGAGCTAAAAGAAGACAGAAATGATCTAATGACTTTAAAAAATAAAATGTAATGTCATTTAGATCTCTGTGAAATCATAATGTTTTGACCACTGCAAGGCATCATCAGAAATCAAAAATGATGTCTTTGGAGTGGTTTGCACTCTACTATACCCAAGTACGTGCTTTCAGCAGGCTATCTTTGCTCGGCTACAGCGTTGTGGGATCGCTATGGCTGCCACTAACATTTAGCTCAAGATTACTTCTAAAATATTCTCTTCCTTCCAAAAGAAAAGTCTCACATATGAGCAAGCAAGCTGGTGTGAGATATACAGCTTTAAACCAGCTGAGAATCTGGCCCAGAAAGAGGGGCCAAAACAAAAAGTTCCCGGGCTGATGCACCGTTTCCCGTAGCTGTCCACAACGCTGCTCTGCCGTTACGTAGAGGTGCAGGCACGGACGCACACACACACACACAAACAACTCTGTGGATAAATTCCTGATGCGACATCACACACCTTTCCTTTTGGTCCAAATCGCTGCTAGACACAGTTGGTTCTGAGATACAAGCCTTCAGGAAGCGTATTGGAATAACTTGAAGAACATTTCTTCTGGTTCTACTAATAAAGGAAAAGATCCAAGCCACATCTGTAATGCTGTATTTCTGAACAAGGTGTGATTGTTCTACCAAGGATATGCCAATAATTCAAGATAATCAGCAGAGTACATTACAGAGGAAACTCTGAACCAACAGGCTGTACAAACAAAATAGCAATCAGAAGGTTTAATGCATTTCTGATGTACATTTAAGGCACTGACACTGGGCCACAGATGTACATGTGTTGTGTTTTATCTTGTTGAGATATGACCTGTGAGAACCTATTATAGCACATTGTCACCCACAGCTACTGGACCCAGCAAAGGAAGAATTCCATCACACATTACTCCTTCAGATATATTAGAGAAACAAATTGTACTTGGAATTGAAAAGTCACAGGCTTATTCTGTCTTAATAAATCCCTGCCAAAAGGCTAAGTGTAAAACTAGAAATACTTCCCAAACGTTGTTACTGTATTATCATCTCTGACATCTCAAGGGCTGCTCAGGGGATCATCTAGATATCATTCCGATATCATTTCAGAGTCCTCACAATGAATCTTTCTCTTTTTTTTTAACCTGTGCCTGGTTTCATGTAGCCATTTTGAGTTTGCTGTACTTGAAATTTAACAACCGCTTTACCAAAAGGAACAGGCTGGTTCACAAGAGCTCTGACACTTTGGTGAACTGATGATACTATGTGCTTTTCAAAATCTTAAACACACCTTTAAATGTTAACTTCAATGCTCCCAAAGACAGTCTGGAATCCTGTGATGCATTCTGAAGGATCTTAATAGGTCAGGTTCTGTCCCTGCCCTTTCTATTCTAGATTATGCATTATAGTTTGATAAATTTTTGTATTCTATTAACAGTATTTGCAAAGAATCTTGAGAGTTTTCTCTCACACACCTTGCAACTCTTCCATACGTCGTAGTAGTATGTAGCAATCCTGTGAAGTTCTCAATTACATCTAAACTCCTCTCTTGATCAATACAAGAGCTTATACTGGTATGATGATGGCAAGATGCTAAATACAACGTGCTAGGAAAAAGCACTTTTATTCAGGTTATTCCAAGAACAGTCCTTTAAGTCAACCAGCAAAAACATTTTGTCCCATTTTATTTCTGTTTCAACTAAACAGAGATCAGAAAAATGCAGGGTGTGTGGCTATGACATTGGTTTAATTTTAATTACTCAGTTTCACTCTGTCCTCCTGCTTCTTTGACAGGCCATGCTGCAGCACTGCCAGATATTCCCTGCGATGGAGCAATAAGGTCCTTACCCAGGCAGTACCTAGACTTGGCTGAAAAACTTAGGTATGCAGCTATAGGGATGAGATGGCTTCCTCCATTCCCATTCCAGTCTGCCAACAGCCTATATTCAAAAGCACATTCATCTCACCCTCCTCTGCATATGGTAGATACCCTCACCATCGTGCTGTTGGAGCAGAAATAGGGAGTGAAGCTGACCTGCAACTGCCTTTGTTAATTATATTAATTCTGAAAGAAACTTAAGCAAAATTTTTGATCCAGTCCCAGTTAAAAAAAAAGCTACTTTAGGCCAAGGAGAAGCAACAGCCTTGACAAATGCTTCTAGCTATTGCAGACGCAGGGCAGGGTGGCACAGCGAGAAGACCAGGACATGATCTCCACCCTTATCTGGAAGAACCCATCGGGGTGTTCCATGCTGAAGGCATTAAAAACTAAACAATGGCCTCCATTAAGGTGGAACAGACATGTGCTGCGACAGGCATGAGAGTCCTGTGGGTGTAGATACAAAAGGATAAGAAACAGGTACCAAACAAGATACCACTGAGAGGTTATGCAATGCAGACCAGTCAAAACTGCTGACCAAGCTAGCCATGAGCAGCGCAGGTGTCACCCATCCTTACTCAGCCTACCAAGGAAATGCAGTGACTCTCTGGGGAAAGTCACAAAGGTCATATAGAGGTAGCCAAAGAGCAGAAGCAACCTGTCCGCTGTCTGTGCTAGATCTGACAAGGATCTGACAAGCAAAAGCTGCATATGATGATCTCTGCATGTCGTAAATTAAATAGGTGTGGACTTACTTGAATAGAATAGTTCCTAAGTTATGCCAACTTGTAAGTGAACACTTTTCTGCCACTCCTACTCAGCGGGAAGCAACACACAGCAGGGGAAGGAGACTGTGAGCTAAGGGTGCCAATCCCCATTTAAGCAGGAAAATAGTCAATCAGAGTCTCCCATCTCCCTAAGTGACATCTAGGAAGCAGTGTTGAGAACCTGTAGAGATAAACAAGTACACGAGTACTTGCAAAGCCTTGATGTCTTCAGTCCATATATATAAGTAAAGGCATTTCGGATCGGGACCGTGTCCTACTGAGTCATGTATCCCAGCAGTCAGCAGCACAGCGTGGTGTACCGCAACGTGACCTGCCCTAGGGAGAAAAAGTATTCGAGTAATTCTGGGATTCTCGGGGGGATATTAAAGTCATTTCAGGTGCAAAATCATTTGATACGTAACAAATGTAGTACCTTTTGGTCCAAGAATCACTGCCATTTTGTTCTTACGTTAGGAAAACAGGTAAATATCAATGGTCACGCTGCTACTTCTCCTTCACGTTTCTGTTACCATTGTTCTTCTGTGCTTCTTTCCTAAAATAACTATGAACTTTTAATGTGGACAACACTTTTATCTGGACAGCTCTGGACTGACACAGTCATTTGAGGAATGCTCAGTGATGCTACAACTGTTGCTCCAGTCATTCCTGTTGATCCTTGTCCCTGTCTTCACAAGTTAGCTTTGAGGTTTGGGATTAGTAGGCTACAGTGAGCCTCCTGGGCAAGCAGGACACCTTATGCAGCATCTTGATTTTCTAGGGGATAACTTTCCTCCTGTTCTTTCTCACAAGTGTTATTTATCCAAGCATTAAAGTCGATGTGGCTGCTGCTGAGCTTCATAGGAGTTCACACACAGTGTTTCAAGAGACTTTCAAACTCCCTCACTGTTTGTGCTTAACATGTCAGGATGCAGTGATCAAAAACTTCCGTCTGTGTTTCAGCGGTCTGCAAAGTCAGAACAGAAGATTGCTGTTGTCTGTGTACAGGCTCCACCACAGAATGCTTTCACATCAGCAAACAACAGGTAGGCAAGCCAACCACTGATCTTGAAATAACCAAGTAGCAACTTGTCATTTCAGCTGTGATTAAAGCCAGCAAATGTGGTGTGAGGTACGTGTGCTGCAAAGAGCGATGATCTTGTTTTACTGGCATCCGAACAAAGACAAAGCCAACTGGGCTTCACTGTTGTGCATCGGTGCCTCATAGTTTAACACTCGTTAATGTTACCAGGCTCTGGTAAATGAATGAAAAGAGAATTGAACATTAAATGGTGTGATAAAATGTATGAACAAGATACCCAGATACCAGGAACTTTCCACATACTGATTGTAGCAGCGTTATAAGCAACAAGCTTACAATGTACACCTGCAGACCCCACTAAATTGTTTAGATTGCACACTTTACTGTAGGTCAAGGCTGTTAATCACCAGAACGCCCCAGGGCAGCCACATACAGCCTTATTTATGGGCAAATCAAGAAACTGAAATACTGAACCGTGCCTGATTAGCTGCACTAATATGCTACTTGTGGCTAATTTCTGAGCTGCTTAATTCGCAGGTGTTTGCCCCAGCCAATAAATCATGCTTTCTACCTCCTCTTTGCACTCATGGACCTGCCATGCATATGTGGAGCCTGCTTAAGTGACAAGCAGGAAATAATTGATGGTGCATTAAATCACTCTGCTGTTTAGTGAACTGACTCCCCTTTGAAACAAGCCTTGCTACGTTCCCACTCCCAGGCTCATTTCAGATGTTATTGTAACCCAAGTCTTCTGCGCCACTGCTTGCAACCTTTCAAAGGTACGATGTGTACATTTCCTCATTTTTATTTGTTTTACTTGTAGAGCACGCTATTTGCATAAGACATCGCTATTAAATTTTCCACAACAAGGTAATCACCAACTGCATTCACAAATGCAATGAAGCAGAACTGACTGAGAAGATGGAAAGAGTACCAAGAGCCTCAGATGGTTCAGCACTGCAGATATCCTTTAAATATTCCTAAACTAAGCTTTTTGTAAACAGAAGTTCTTGGCCACATATTGATCATCACTAACTTGCTCACTCTCATTTTCTTCCTTTAGATGAAAGGGATCTGAAAGCAGAGCTCACAGAATCAGCTCTTAACTCAGTCAAAACCAAATGTTCTTTCCACAGAGCTGTATAATTTCCAAACTTCAGTCTAGGTGATCCTGTTCTGGCAGGGAGATTGGACTTTTGAGGTCCCTTCCAATCCTTGATGTCCTGTGAGCCTGTGATTCAGCTTAAAATACTGTCCATGGTGTGCTGGGAGGCCTGAAACTAGGGAAGACCCTATTTTTTTTCATCTGTCTTTTGGTTCATCCCATATTAACATGTGACTACCTGAAAGTATTTCTTTTGGGAGGGAATCTCTGCTCTTTGCCTTGCTTTGTAGCTGAGATGGCAGTTCCTTAGGGAATGGGACACATAAATCCTCCTTACGTGGCTTATGGAGAGTGCTCTTCGGAGCAAAGGATAGGAGGCAAGACCTAACCACTTCTTTCTACTCTAAGAAGTTTATTGCAGTTGTCCTTGATAGAATCCCTTTGCCATTACTCTGGGGTCTGAGCAAAACAATCTCAAAATAAAGCACTTCAGCAAATGAGTTAAGATTTGAGGTTTTGAACCTTTTTTCCTGGACTAATTATCAGGTGTAATGCTGAGACCAAAGAGGAACTGCAGCTAATGGGTAATGAAGTGGTCTGCCTAATACTGCATCACACTTAAAGCTTATTGGTGTCCTTCGAACCATAATGCTGCCAGCAGTTTTGTGGTGACAGCTAAAAGGAGGGATTTCTGGATAAATTTTTTTCTAGGAACACGTAAAAGTGATATTGATGTAAATATTAACTTGCATTGTTCGAGCTACATTTACCTCAGACTTTTTTCCCAGCATCTGAAAAAATACAGATCTCCAAAGAAAAGGATCTAGCAAAAAGTAAATTAAAAGGATAAAGTGCCTACAAGTGGAACAAAACGTTTTTAAGAGAACTTGCATGAAGTCACATGGCTAAACAGCAAAGGTAAAGGAGGCAAGTCTGAAAATAGAAGGAAATTACGCTCCTTAGTTATATCCAGCTGAAGTAGTTTTATGAAGCTTACACTGACACGCATTGTTTCTCACAATAGGTATGTACATACCACAACTACAAATCACAATAAAGCACATAAAAAGAATTCTGTTAATAATTTTTTAAAAGCACAAAACCTACAGAATAAAAATTAATAATAAGACATTAAACTGTTCTGCTGGAATTTTTTTCCTAAGCTTGATATGTAATCTATGAAGTGAACAGAAGGTCAAAGTTTATAAAGAGAAGTTTAATGTCCTGTAGTAGCCACTGGTGAAGACACAGTACTGACTTACATGGACATTTAACCTGACCTCACATGGTAATTTTATGTTCTTAACTTCTGAGGTTATAAAACGAAAGTTTTGCGGTCAGGGTGCTCT
The DNA here is from genome assembly GCA_028565055.1 of Phoeniculus purpureus. Taxonomy (NCBI): domain Eukaryota; kingdom Metazoa; phylum Chordata; class Aves; order Bucerotiformes; family Phoeniculidae; genus Phoeniculus; species Phoeniculus purpureus. Next base: position 17,636,700 of record JAOXOE010000343.1, read on the forward strand.
CTCTTGCTGTGATTTGCTTTCTTTGAATGCCAAGAGAGGATTTGTTAGCTTCTGGGGAAGCTGTAAAGTCGTGTTTTGCCATAGACTTGCAAAAGATTTGGGTTATGATCTGGATTATGAGACATTCTTAACACATTTGTAAATTTTAAGCCCAGAAAGAGCCATTATGTTTGCCTGAGGTAATTTCCTCTGCTATCCAGTTATAACATTTTTTCCAGAGTAGTTTCTGAACTGGAAGGAATTATTTTTTTCAGTAAAAAAGGAGGTTGTTTAGATTTAGGATCTAGCAATTTTTATATTTTATATTTTTATAATTTGGCATACTTTTGCAATTTTTTGTGGTAATACAATTATGCAAATAAGACGTAGATTTGATGTATGTTTCTGTGTATCCCAAGCATCTTGGTTTAGAAGAGGTTATTAACACAAATATTTAATGAATAAAGGTAAGTCACAGAATCACACAGAATCAGAGAGCGTTAGGGATTGGAAGGGACCTCAAAAGATCATCTAGTCCAATCCCCCTGCCAGTTAAAATGTCTGACCTGAAAAACTTAGAGTGAGATTTTCAAAGCTGTTCTACATTCAATTAGTTGCTTCTCTCCATATTCAAGATGCTCTGAGTGTTTCACAAATGGCTCCCCTACCCCACGTCATTTTCATGCTTTAAATTATTGCTGGCATTTGAGAATAACTGAGAACGCGCTCTAGAGCGGTCTATGCCAGAAATAACCAAAAGATACTTGTATTTGAACCCCATATTAACCAACATTCTTGCTAACATTTAATTTGGGGGTTTTGTTTGCTTCATTTGCCTTGAATTATTTTCTTCAACTGAAAATCCACTCTGTGTGTCATCTCATCCTGGATCAACACCAAAGGAATAATGTCTGACAACTGAAAAAAGGAAAAAGGAAATGTATAATGCAACTTGGTAACACTATGTAATTGTCACACTGCTGCTGAAATATAAGCATTGGAGGGGGATATGGGGATGTCAGGAAGTGTGGTTTCTGTATTTAAGAATTAAAGGTGTGCCAGCCTTTACTGTCAGAACACACTTTCAGGAGGCAGCAATGAAAGTTTATATTACAAAGGTCACTCAGAGAAAAAGAATGTCACGAAGTTAAGTACATCCAGAGAAGATCAGATAATAGGGAATATCTTTTTCAAAGCTAAAATGATAGATTGCAAGAATGGTAAAATAGAGCACATGGCAGATAGAAAGGGAAATCAAGACAAGGAAAAAAAATAAAATAGAAGGGTAATACAATATAAGTGAAGCTGTAGAAATCATAAAAGGAATGCTTGGAAACAAGAGTGAAACTTATTGAATAAAATAAAATTTATTCAGAGCATTCAGATGGCAAGATTCAGAAAAATAACCTGCAGAGTGGCATCCTAGCTGATTGCGAGATGCTTGACGAATACATTTTAAAAAATTGTCAGGTGTTTTCATATAACACCGTATGAATAATTTAAAAGCAATGCCAAGATTTATGAAAAGAGTATTATCAGTGAAATGTTAATGCCTGAGACAAGAAATTGTGGGAGTTTAGGGTGACTCTACGGTTCTAATTTATGAAAACTTACAGCATTTAACATGGACTTGTAAAGCTGGGACAAGATCTTTCTGGATTTCTACAGCATTAGCAAAGATGGAAGCTTGATGACATTTGGGGATTCTGTTATCATTTAATACAATCTTTGGCAAACAGAATATGTATAATACTCTCAAAGCAGTGTTTATACAGAATAGCAAGTGCAATTATTTTTTGTTTAATATTTTGCTTACTTTGACGAGCTCACCATGAAGTGATCCTTCGTCCTGAATGAGAAATGTTATGATGTCATTAAGATGCTACAGACACAATCATTATGTAACCTTAGTCTTTTTGCCCTTTGAAAACCTACAAGAGCATGTGCAGGCAGACTGATGTGGTCGCTCGCTTACCTGGCCACTACATGAGGCTGACAGTGTTTCCGTATCCTACAGGTGGTATATGCTGCGGCTCAACAAAACACCTACCTGTATTCACAAACTTAGGCTTTGCTGTGTCACAAAATTCAAGACAATTCCAATACTTTGTCTCCATAGCCTTCATCTGCTGGGTTGCAAGAGTTCCTTGCATGCATGGGGAGCTGTTGGGGCAACGTCTGGAGAGGACACAGGTGGGTGGGTGGGTG
>JAOXOE010000343.1:17638986-17721672 GCA_028565055.1 Phoeniculus purpureus
AAACCAGTTGAATACAGATGGAAGTTCTTAATGGATAGTTGTTGAATGTTCTCTTAGAATAAACCAGTTGAATACAGATGGAAGTTCTTAATGGATAGTTGTTGAATGTTCCCTTAGAATAAACCAGTTGAATACAGATGGAAGTTCTTAATGGATAGTTGTTGAATGTTCTCTTAGAATAAACCAGTTGAATACAGTTGGAAGTTCTTAATGGATAGTTGTTGAATGTTCTCTTGGAATAAACCAGTTGAATACAGTTGGAAGTTGTTAATGGATAGTTGTTGAATGTTCTCTTAGAGTAAACCAGTTGCATACAGTTGGAAGTAGTTACTAACTGGAATAAACCAAATGAGAGTGAAGATACTTAAATACTCAAACCCTAAACTTGAGTGAGGAGAGTGTTGTTGGGTTTGGGGGTTTTGTTGGCTTGGAGGGGTTTTTTTTGGGTCTGATGTATTTTTTTCAGTGCTTACAATGAATTCAGAATGATGAAGCTAAGAGCCAAGATTACCTGTAAGAGACTGGTTAGTGTAATGATAACCTCGGGCCGTTTGGTTTGCGATGATGAATTGTAACTGCAGCAAATGAGACGCTGGACAGAAGAGAAGTGCCAAAGAGACAAAAGCATCGGGTCATCTGCTGTAAGGGCAAATGTTTTAATTAAATTCAGTCACCGATAAAATATTTTCCAGTGTTTATCCACAAGGGAGAAGAAATGAGAAGTAATGTGGTTAGTGTTTTCCTACTTGCTGTGATTCCTCTACTCTTTGAGTAGAGTCCTCAAAGCACAGACTGAGCTATTTATTGTCTTCTCAGCGAGAACAAAGAAGACGAGAATCATTTCAGTGCCTCGTTTCCCCAGTGTGGACACTGATTATTGACTTTGTATTTTATATTATAATGGGGTTTTTGTTTTCTCCATTTACCACCCTTCATCCTGCTTTTCGTTGCCCAGTTTCACCATCTTGGCCACCCACTTAATGTCACAGGGTGAATCCGATGACCGTGGAGAGGAGGAGCATCAGCTCTTGCTGATGTTGATTCTGGGTGCAGGAGGGTTTGTCCCACGTGCAGAGTTTCCAGGGCTGTTTTTCTACCTGTTAACCTCGCACTGGGTTTTTTTATCTCTGGCTGGGAACGTGGAAACTTTGAGTAGAAACGAATTTTTGCTGAGCTGCTAAAAACAAACGAGAGAAAAACACTTCAGTCGACGTCAAGACACTTTAAAACCTGAAACCAACAGATTAGGGTTTAAATGGGCAAAATGGCATTTAAAATCTGAATAGTTTTGGGAATTTGGGGCTGATTTTTAAAAAGTCATTAATTTTAGTGCTACCAACAAAATATCCCAACGGACTTGTTGAAGACAAACCTAACAAGCAAGTTCCAGGGCATTAGACAGGGTTTGCGTTTTCGTTCTTTTAGTTGAGTAGCAGATTCTAAGTGGGAGAGGAAGTGATTAGAATTTTCTGTTATTATATTCTAATAATTAGGAATTGTTAGAATTTTCTGTTGCTTCAGCAAGATGAACCAAAACAAGTACCTTACTGTAAGTGAGTTCATACAGTTGGGTGCAAGTCTTCCTACTTGGTTGTGGCACAGGGTTGATTGGTTTAAAATTATTTTATTCAAGCAAAAATAACAGGAAGTTTGAGGGCTCAGGAGTCTTTGGCCGCTCCCTTCTTTTCCTTTTCTCAAAGAAATCATAGTAATTTGCCATCCCATGGCAGCAGGCTCTGTAACTTCTTGTAGGACCGTCATGATTTTCCCTTAATTTTCAAAACATACTAATAATCATAAAACTGTCCAGTCTGGAAAAGACCTTCAAGATCATCGAGTCCAACCATTAACCCACCTGTCCCAAGCCCACCACCAGAAAACACTTTACTCTCTGTACACCACCATGCTTGTTTCCTGCTATGTATTTACTGAACAGAACCTTCTCAGCTTCTCCTAACAACCAGTTTTTTGCAGCACCAGCCTTCCAGGATAATATTATTATTATTATTATTATTAATTTCTTTTCCAAGCTCTTCTTTGTTGTCCAAGAGTCTCTTGGAGATAATCAGTACAGGAAGGTATTCCATCCTACTTTCTTTTATGAGTCTTGGGGAGAAATTCTGTTTCTTAGCGGAGAACAGAGAGAGGATTTCAGTTTTATTCTTTGGTGCTGATCGCCATCCAAAGCAAACATTTACAGAGGACGGAAGAGAAAGGAGCAGATTTTGGTCAGGACTCTCCTTTGGAGGAGTCAGTAAACCTTTCCCTGCTTTATTCCAGTTCTGTCTCCAGCTCAGCCCCAGAAGAGACCTCCTGGGGCTCTGTTGCAACACATTTTTGTTCGCTAGCCCTGCCTGTAAGTCACACCGGGCGCTTGGTCTCAGCTTCCTTTTACTGGGTTTGTATGATCGGAGCGGTTCTGACCTTTGGCAGAGCTCAGAGCCGGGGTGAGCTGGGGTGGGCAGAGTGCTGCTGGGTAGGACCGGGAGGAGCCCATGTCCCATGGGACCCACCTCTGCTCCTGGGGCCAGCTAGGGCAGGCGTAGAGGAGAGAGACAAGGTAGGAGCTGGCTGTGCTGGAGACAGGTTTGAACAAGTGTCTTGGGACCAGCACAATCCCTGCTCCCAGGGGAAATCCCTCGTTGTAAAGGAACTGGGGAACAAGAATAGGGGAGCTTGAAAAAGGCTTGTGTGGTGCCTAGGCTGGCGTGTGGTTATGAGCAGGAAAGACCTCTTTGCAGTAACGTGGACGTTGGTCACTTTGCCTGCCATGACCAAAGATTTCAGGTCCTCTTATTACTCCTGAAGCAGCAGACACCTGCTTAGCTGGGGGGTCACTAGCTGGCAGGACACAGGCTGCACCCAGCCCCCAGGATGTTTTTCTCCTCTCTGCTCCCTCTACCAGAAAAAAACTCCCAGCAGGTTTTTTCTGTACAGCCTTCTCTCACAAGGTGTGTCTGTGCTATTCAACCCCCAAAACCACCCAAGAGAGTGGGACACCCACATTTCTACAGTGCTGGAGGTCCTCTGCAAAGTCAGCTTTCATGTTCTGCTCCAGTTAGTAGTTACTCACTTAGTAGCTGCTTTCTAACAGTTCTGCAGATGATGGATAACATCCTATAAGCGAACATAAGATCCCTTTTATTCCTGTTCAGCACAGAGCATCTCCCTTGAGTGCCTGATGTCCTCTCAGCTCATCTGCTGAATGGCCACCTCTGTCCCAAAGTCACAGCTGAGCAAGTGGCTGCCAGATTTGGATAATTTAGGGTAATTGACTCACAACTTCCTCACACTATTTAGAGTCAGTTGTGTGTGGAGGTTGTGTATTTTCTGGAGTGGAGGCATCTCCTTGCTCCTGCCATCTGCGATAGGAACAGCACGTGGACTGGAGGACAACCCAAATGGGGTGCTGTAGGCTTAGTGGTGGTCCCAGATCTTGAAGGAGGACGCGAGCAGGTAGAGAACAGTGAAATAAGTCGCTGCAGTGAGGTATTGGCTGAATTACCTGTATTTTCCACCCCGGGTTTGTGTTTCCCCTGAGAAGAGAACACGAACGGCCTCAGGCTGTTCTGTCTTTAAGCCTCTTAGAGCAGCTAAGCATCTGTGCATGGCTAGAGCTGGCTGCTAGCAGGAAAACATCATCCCTTGGTGTCTTCACTTAAGTTTGTGTTTCAAGTGTGCCTCACCCTACACCAGCTTGTATGGGCTCATTTCTGGAGGTGTTTTCCCTTTTCCCAATCCAATTTCTGTTGCTTTCTCATTAAAGCTGCAGCTTTAAACGTTTTGTTCAGCACATCAAAAATAACAAATTGAGGCAAAAATAAATTACTATGGAAAAATAAACTTGCAAAGTCCACAGAGCGAGGCTTAGCATAACAAATTAGTTGTGGTTTGGGGTTTTTGAGTGCTAAGACCTGCTTGATGCCGTTACGACTGTTGGGCTGCATCCATGCGCTTTGGCTTGTAATGTGAAGACCTGCTAAGTTCTTGGGCAAACAAGCAAAGCATGAGATGCCTTAGTTGGAGTAATAAAAAGCGTTCAGTTTGCAGTTAGTGTTTAGTTATACTAAGGAAGGATTTTAGATTTGAAGGTGACTCTGATTTTCCAGCCCCGTTTGAAGTAGGTTCACTGAATCGCATGAGATGGCAGCTGGCCGTTGGTGTGGAAGAAGTCCTAAACTGTGGGTTAGAGTTGGTCCAGTTACCAGTGAATGGTCTACAACTACCTGAAAGGAGGTTGTAGAGAGGTGGGGGTTGGTCTCTTCTCACAGGTAACAAGTGGTAAGACAAGAGGAAATGGCCTCAGGTTGCTTCAGGGGAAGTTGAGGAAAAACTTCCTGGAAGGGATCCTGGAACAGGCTGCCCAGGGAGGGAGTTGAATAACCATCCTTGGATGTGTTTCTGAGTCATGGAGATCTGCAGCTTAGGGACAAGGTTTAGAGGTGGCCTTGGAACACTTGGGTTAATGATTGAACACAATGATCTTGAAGGTCTTTTCGATCTAAATGACTCTATGATCAGGATGATACGTGAAGCTCTGGCAGGAGCTGGTAAGGGTGGATTGGGCAGGGTGGCTGGAGGTGGTGACCCAGAGATGCATTCTTTGAGCCACGTGGAGACAAGTACAGGGTTTTAAAGAAGAAAGACACAGCACCAAGTGAACTCCCCTGCCCACCCCAGAAGAAAAGATCTGCTCTGTGCAGGGAGAGGCTGATGCCTCCCCGTTTTGCAGTCGGTAGCTGCTCTTCAGCAGACAGATGCTGTTAATAATCACAATGTGCCGCTGTCAATCCCGTTCTTTTGAGTCACCCAGGAAGGAACAGGCGTCCTGAAGTGACAGTGCTGCTGATGTGATGGACTCATCCATGGAGGTGAAGACGAGGATGCAAATGAAAATGATTTCAAAACGACCGTTAGGTTGCTGCGCAACCGTATTCGGGAGCGACAAAGAGAATTCGGTGCCGACAAATGCAGAGCGATGGCCAGAGGGGAAAAATAGCCCAACTTTTCATTTCAATTGAGTTGTGAGTTAACACTCGAGCATGAGATCCAGGGGGTCATTTATTTGGGTGAAGTCAATTGTGTGCTTGCTGCGGGTCAAAAAGCAAATGGAAAATTAGAGGAGCTATAAGAAGGCTGGGGAAGAGCCGTGCAGTAGGGCATGGAGTGATAGGATGAGGGCTCCTAGGTTTTAAGATGGAACAGGACAGATTTAGGCTGGACGTTAGGAGAAGTTTCTTGAATCTGAGGGTGGTGGATCGTTGGAACAGGCTGCCTGGAGAGGTGGTGAAGGTGCCATCCCTGGAGCCATTCAAGGTCAGCCTGGATGGGGCTCTGGGCAAGCTGGTCTGGTGAGTGATGGCCCTGCTTGTTGCAGGGGGGTTGGACTGGATGACCTTTGGAAGTCACTTCCAAACCTGTGATTCTGCTGCTCTATGTTTATGGCAGTACAGAAGAACCTCTCTGTCAGATGTACATCAGCTGTTTGTCTTAAACAGCGGGATTGAGCCCGATGTCTTCCTCCTATCTCTCTTTCCCTTGTTCCCCCTGCAGAGAGGATGGAATAGTCTTGTAGGAGATGTGGGGCTGGACCTTTGGCTTGACTTTTAGGCTTTTGCTCTGGTTTGGTTTTGGTGTCATCAAAGGCGGGTTTGTTTCCTAGCCACCAGTGCTGTTTATTGGCCATCTCAGATCTTTAGTATCTAATGATCTAGTTATTTAAACCATTTTAGGTTTGGGGATCTCAGTAAAGAGAGATTTGTTAAGGTCTTCTAAGCTCGAGAGAGAACTGAGCTGGTTTTGAGCAGGATTGTTAGTGCTTTGGGTCCCTCAGTGCTGAATTGCTCTACTTCCATCATTAGTGCTGGAGTGTGTGAGGATCTCCATGATCAGAAGAAGTGACAGAGCAGTCTGACCTCTGGGAGAACCTGATGAAAGCTTCTGCTGTTGTCTCAGCTGATGAAACTCCAGCTCTTGATGGTGTTTTACCTGTTGAACCAGTTCAGTGCCTTTCTGTGCTGGGCAAGCCCTCCTGTAGTAGCCTTGTAGTGCTTTCCCAGCACCAGAAAGATGGATGGAAGGTTTTTCCCCTGTCTGGGGAGTGTCTGGCTCGACTGGTTGCTGCTTTGGAGTAGGATCTGCTTTTGAGAAAATGCAGAAACTAAATCTTTTGGGTGCCACCTGTTGTTGTTTTTACATATGGGATGCTGCCGAGTGGAAAAGTGGTGTTTGTTTGTTTGGGGTTGTTTTTACTTTTTAAATTGTGGCAGCTGTTTCAGTGGCCTTTATTTCATTTCAGTGTCAGGCTCTGGAAAAACAATAAATCAAACCAGCTCTTTATTCCCCAGTTAGGGGGCGTGAGATCAAAGGGCAGCAAACGCACCAGCAGGAGGGAACCTGTCTCAGCACAGAAGGTATGAAGTTGCTCACAGCAGCAGCTTGCAGAAGGTGGTGACCTAGAGCAGACTCGTGGCTTCAGTGTTTTAACCCCCAGAAACAGCTGAGAGCTCCTCACTCCTCGGTTGAGGACACGGGGACTGTGTTTGGGTTCGTATGCAAAGCGCTTGTGTCGTTTATGCTGAGCCCCATCGGGAGCCCTTGCTCCTTAAGCAGTACCTGTGATGGCAAGGAGAAGGCTGTTCTGGATTTCATTTACATCCATTGACTGCTCTATTCTATCAACAGCAGAGCTGCTCATTGCTGCAGAATGTAATCTGCAGATCACAGAAGGTGTCTTCAAATATTCTAGCTTTTTTTACGTGTTTCCCCTTAAAAAGAAGAGTAGCTAGAGGAGGATTTTTGTCTTCTCTTTCCATCGGGTTTATGTAAAGTATCTGTCACGGGTTCCTCCTTTTTAAACGCAAATAATTATGTATGGCAGGGAGGATGATGAGCATTCAAAGCTGACACTGAAAAGAAAATGCATGAAATTTTCCTGAAAAACCGATCAAACCAGGTCATTAGTCAAGGTTATAGTGACGAGTAGAACATTTTAGGGCGTCTTAAATATTATTTAAAATGTTTAAAAAAGTAGTTGATAGCAGGATGCTGCTGTTTTAAAGACAAGTTGCCAAGAGTTTTGAGCTCACAGAGTTTTCTGAGAGGTCTTTTTCTCACAGCCGTTGGAGCAGTTCTCAATATGACAAGCTGAGGTTTGATCCTCACTGGTTTTGGTAGGCTGGGGACTACCTGCTATCAGTGACTAGGCTCAGTGTTGGCCAGAACCTACTGAGCCATGGTGCTGGGGTTCTAAGGACACAGAACTGCTTGAGAGAGTCTGGGGCAGAGCCACAAAGGTGATGAAGGGAGTGGAACATCACCCTGATGGGGAAAGGCTGAGGGAGCTGGGTCTCTTTAGCTTGGTAAAACAGAGACTGAGGGGTGACCCCATTAATGTTGGTAAATATGGAAAGAGTGGGTGTCAGGAGGATGGAGCCAGGCTCTGCTCAGTGTCATCTAATGACAGGACAAGGGGCATTGGGTGTAAGCTAGAACATAGGAGATTCCACGTCAATGTGGGAAGGAACTTTTTCCCAGTGAGGGTGGACGGAGCACTGGAAGGGGCTGCCCATGGGGCTTGTGGAGTCTCCTTCTCTGGAGACGTTTAAAACCCACCTGGATGTGTTGCTGTACAACTTGGTCTAGGTGATCCTGCTGTGGCAGGGGGATTGGACTGGATGATCTTTCGAGGTCCCTTCTAATCCCTAATGTTCCATGATTCTGTGTAGATCTGGAGCTTAGGGACATGGGTGATTGGACATGATGATCTCAAAGGTCTTTTCCAACCTGAATGACCCTGTGGTTCTGTGCTCCTCGCTCTCCATTAACTGCACAGGCTCCTTGTACAGACAAGGCTTTTGCTGCTTCCCCCCCCCCCTTCTTTTTTAATTAGCTGGTTGGAGGAAATCTTTGGAATTCATCTCAGTTTGCCAAAACCCGGAGGCTTTCCCTGAGGTCCCTCCAGGTCAAATCTGAGCCCTTCTTCATACACGATGTTGCTTTGCAGCACCCGTCTGGGGCTCGGGGTATTTAATTTGCAAAGAATTGAAGTAATTTCTGTGTGTGTCTGTTGGAAAAAGATTCAGCATGCAAAGTGACTTGGTTTTTTTTTTAACAACTTCTCAAACGTCTTCCGATGCGGTGAGGTAAGGGAGAGCCTGAGAAAGCCAGAAACTAAACGGTTGCCATCTGAAGCTGTTTTGCAGGAGGTATTTTTAGGATGACTCAGAGAACCGTTCTTCAACTCAAGGGGAAAAAACAGCAGAACGCTGACATTTTCCTTCCAGCTGTTTTGGTTAAATGTTTGAACATGTGGCCTTTCAGGAGAGATACGAGCTCGCTGAGTTTAAAGCTTTGATGAAGTAGCCAGTTCTTAGCGTTTGATACCGGGCAAACCTGCTAATTTCCTGCTTCTCTGCGGAGATAAAACCAAAGCCCTTCAAAATTGTTAAGACTGAAGGTTGAAGATGGTAAACCTAAACCCCTTTTCATTGGTTTAGAGGAAAGGTTTTGTGTCTTCAACAAGAAGTCCCCCAACAGTGACACAGGCACATGCAGCTAGCTCAGAAGGACAGTGTCTCATGGATCTGGAGCTCAGGGACAAGGTTTAGCGGTGGCCTTGGGACAGCTGGGTTAAGGGTTGGGCTCTGCGAGCTTAAAGGTCTTTTCCATGACCTGATCCTATGACATGCAGACCCAAGCTCTTGAGAAAACCCAAACCAAACCCTACAGATGAAGCATGTCCTTGGTTCCACCTTTAAGCTGCCAGAAGTCACTGGTTTCGTATTTTGCAGACACTTTCTCAACGTTTCAGCTGAAATTCCTAAACCTTTATTTTACCTTCTGTAGCTGACCCCATAAGTAAAGGTCCTAAAGCTTTTCCTGAACGTTCCTAATGCTCTTCTGGTGCACACAAACACCTTCGCGTTCGCATCGGTTCAGATTTTGATAGGTTTAAAAAAAACCCACCCCACAGGAGAGACCTTTGCAAACAGCATTTCATTTGTAGTGTAATGAAAACGTGCGAGGCTCCATCTCCCAGTGAAGATCAAAGATAAGAGGGCATAAAGCTGCTGAAAAATCTGGCTGGTTTTTGGTGGTTGTTCATTTACAAACCCACCGCAGCATCAGCCGTCTCCAGCTCAGCCAGTCGGTACCCGTTTAATGATCCGCCCCAGCAGGAGGCGTGTAAAACAAGCAGAATATTCTAACTACGTGCCAATCTCCGTCCTAAAAAGCACGGTGACATTATGTGTTTAATACCCCGAGGAATCCGGTGGTATTTCCACACAGCAGATACCTGCTGGGAGAGCTGCCTCGGACAGTAACGACAAGAGGTTTAATACTGCAGTAAGGAAAGCTGTTGGACCCGTGTAGTTTCATTTTAGTTTAGATATGAGCACGTGCATGTTTTGAATCTTCTCAGTGTCTTCTAATGATAGGACAAGGGGCAGTGGGTGTCAGCTGGAACACAGGAGGTTCCACATCACTATGAGAAGGAGCTTCTTCCTGGTGAGGGTGACCGAGCACTGCAATGGGCTGCCCATGGAGGTTGTGGAGTCTCCTCTTCTGGAGACATGTTCCTGTGTGACTTGTTCTAGGTGATCCTGCTGTGGTGGGGGGATTGGGTTAGGTGATCTTTTGAGGTCCCTTCCAATCCCTAATGTTCTGTGATTCTGTAATATCATAAAGTATATATCTATTTTAATATATATATATTAACAGGTGTTGTCCAGGGAGGTGGTAGAGTCACCATCCCTGGAGGTATTTAAAAAATGAGTAGATAGAGACCTTGAGCCATGGTCTAGGGGTTAGGGAAATGTTGGAATGATGGCTGGACTTGATGATCCTGGAGGTCCTTTCCAGCTGTGATGATTCTATGGCAGATTGGACTAGATGATCTTTTGGGGTCCCTTCCAATCCGTTATGATTCTATGATTTTATGTTTTATATATAATATATTTTGTATAAGATATATTAAAATATGTAATTTATATAATGTCATAGGAAATACATTAAAATATATAAAATACTTTTTATCAAATACATGTCTATTGTAATGATGTTAACTTTTCTACTGCTGCGCCACTGTTTGCCCCCCATAGTAAGCACGTGGGGAGAAGTGTCCCACCTTAAATCACGGAACATTAGGGGCTGGAAAGGACCTCAGAAGATCATCTAGTCCAATCCCCCTGCTCACCTAGATCAAGTCACACAGGAGTGCATCCAGGTGGGTTTTAAACGTCTTCAGAGAAGGAGACTCCACAAGCCCCCTGGGCAGCCCCTTCCAATGCTCTGTCATCCTCACTGGGAAGAAGTTCCTTCTCATATTGATGTGGAACCTCCTCTGTTCCAGCTCACACCCATTGCCCCTTGTCCTGTCACTCGATGACACTGAGAAGAGCCTGGCTCCATCCTCCTGATACCAACCCTTCACATATTTATAGACATTAACGAGGTCACCCCTCAGTCTCCTCTTCTCCAAGCTCAAAAGACCCAGCTCCCTCAGCCTTTCTTTGTAAGGGAGGTGCTCCACTTCCTTCATCATCCTCGTTGCTTTATGATGGACTCCCTCCAGCAGCTCCTTGTCCTTCTGGAACTGGACACAATACTCCAGATGTGGTCTCACTAGGGCAGAGTAGAGGGGGAAGAAGAATCTCTCTCAATCTGCTAACCATCCTCTTTCTGATCCACCCCAGGATGCTGTTGGCCCTCTTGGCCACAAGAGCACATTGCTGGCTCATGGTCATCCTGCCGTCCAGCAGGACCCCCAGGTCCATTTCTCCTACACTGCTCTCCAACAATTCAGTCCCCAACCTGTCCTGGTACCTGGGATTGTTCTTGCCCAGATGCAAGATTCTACACTTACTCTTGTTATATTTCATTGAAGTTCTCTCTGCCCAGCTCTCCAGCCTGTCCAGGTCTGGCTGAAAGGCCAGTTGCTGGAGCTGGTGCTGAGCCCTCCACACAAAACTTATCTGTCCAAAGATTTCAGTGGGAGTCTTATTGTGGTAGTTCAAAGTCCTCCTTATCATGGGGAAAGCAAGGAGCTCCTGTGCCTGCACTGCTGCCAGCGTGGTACCTCTGCTCTCTCTGCACAGTCTGACACTGTGCAGTGACAAGATTCCCAGAGACAGCTGCGAATCCGTTACAGCTTCTGCACCGGGAACACATGGACGCGTGCCACGCGATGGAGTGAGGGGGTCTGAATCACTGCTTGTGCTTGCAGGAGCACAAAATGGAACAAGGCACAGATCCAGCTCAAGGATGCTCCATCCAGGGAGAGGCAAACAAACACCACTCTCGGAGCTCAGGATAACACAGGGGGGGACTGTACCTTTAAAATCAATCCGAGTGTTTTGCAGTAACTTAAATGTGAACTTCCAGACAACAGTCTAATGTTCTCAGCTTCTACGAGGTTAATTTTTTCATGGCCTCTTGGTCACACAGATAACTAATCAACACCCAGCTTCAGCTTTGGAAGGCAGTTAGTTATTTGCCCTCTGGTTTCCTTCACGTTTGCTTCGATGCTGTTACGGTGTGGAGCTTAAATCTTCTTTAATCTACTTCAATTCTGTCAGACTGATTAATAAACATTAATTATAAAAGTGCTGAGCAGGCATTGTGAAAGAAAAGGTTGGAGAGGAGGTAATGACTGGGGAAGGGAGGGTAACGTCACCATCTTTCCAGTCTGCTGTCTGTGTGTGAGTGTCTTTGTGCTCCCTATCCCAAATCTGGCAAGTGCTCTCACATAACCCCTGCCTTCTGCTGCCACAGAAGCTGAAGCTCTCTGTCATGCATCCACAGCGCTGTCTGTCTCTACTCTCCCCTGTGACCAACGTGCCAGACCTTGTCCATCAAGGTGTTTGCCATCTGGCTTTATCTTGTGCTCAGAATAGCCGCCTTCATGAGCCTGTGCTGCTGCACCCTTGAGCTGGGAGTTTTCTCACCTGGCTTGATAACACCGGCTGCATCCTTGAGCTCACTAGGGTCATGACTTAGTGGTCACCTGGAAGTGCTAGGTCAACGGTTGGACTTGATGACCTTAAAGGTCTATTCCAAAGAGTGAGATTCTGTGCTTTATGCAGCAGAGATGGTGCCACCTGAGAAGCCTTGATGCCACACATCTCAGTGGAAATAAGCCTCAGTGGGAGTAGATTCCTCTGCTCGTTTTTGTTTTCGTCTCTGCATAATGTTACGATGCTTGAAGAAAAATCAGGAACTAGAGAATCTGCTTAACTAGACATAGAATCACACCATGGGTTTGTGTCCCTGAGAACTCAGGACATAGTGTGGACAGTGGCAGGGAATGAGAAGAAGCAAAGGCATTTAAAGGAGAGACAAACACTGACATTTTATTTTCTAAGTCAAAGAAGTGAGGGAGGATGATGGTCTCTTAGAATGAAGTGGAGACTAGAATTCCAGCTAATAGAGCATACCCATTCACAAAGATCAGAGAATTATAGAATCACAGAATGGCCAAGGTTGGAAGGGACTATAAAGATCATCTTTATGATCCAAAGAGTTCCAACCCCTCTGCACAGGCAAGGACACCTTCACTGGAGCAGGTCACTCAGGGTCCCAGCCAACCTCATCTTCAGCATTGCCAGGGATGGGGCAGCCACAACTGCCTTGGGCAGCCTGTTCCAGCATCTCAGCACCCTCACAGCAAAGAATTTATTCCTCATGTCCAACCTCAATTTCCCCTCTTCAATTCTGGAAACCTTTCCCTTTGTCCTCTTGTTATGCACCTGTGTCAAAAGCTTTCTTGTAGCCCACTTCAGAGATTGGAAAGCTGCCATAAGGTCACCTAGGAGCCTCCTCTTCTCTAGGCTGAACAGCCCTGACTTGCTCAGCCTGTCCTCACAGGGAAGGTGCTCCACCCTCTGATCATTGGGGTTGCTCTCCTCTGGACACCTTCCAGGAGCTCTCTGTCCTTCTGATCTTGGGGACTTTAGAACTGGACACAGTCCTCCAGGTGGGATCTCACACGTGCAGAGCAGAAGGGAAGAGTCACTTCCCTTGACCAACTGTCACTGCTTCTTTTGATGCAGCCCAGGACACGGTTGTCTTTCTGGGCTGCCAGCACACATGGATGGCTCCTGACCAACTTGGTTTAAAAGTAAAGAATTTATAGTGTTTCTCTCACATTTAGATCCAGGGATTAATTGTGATTAGTAAAAGGGTATCCACTGTCACTTGTGCGTTTTCAACTCCATTCTGGGTCAGAATAAGCATTTTATTCACTGGCAGAGGCTGGTACCCATCCCAGAAGCCATCCCAGAAGCATCCCTGTACAGGTGTTGTTCTAATGATTCCTTTCATTCTCAGAGCTATTTTGAGGCATTCCAAGCCAACTTGAGTAAGCTGATAGATCAAGACCTGGGATTTAGGGACAGCAAAGCTCGGCTCGGCTGAACCTGCTGTATGCATCTAGTGGTCACAGCATCATTTACAGCGCTGAGTTATGTGTCTGGGCACCATGTTTCATAAGGCTTTTAGATCCTTCTGGCTTCATCCCAAGACACAGAATTTCTCCAAGGCAGTTTTTATTCTGCCCAGACCCCATTTTATTGTACCCGCGGTTACAGCTCTGAGAAACCTTCTTCTAGTCTTCAAGAAATATTACTTTCACATCGCGGCTAAATCTAAATTAATCCGAGAGGCACTGTCAAAGATCCACTCGTGTGCAGGCATGACTAATGATTATTTGGCAGTCATGGCATTTAAATATTGATAGTCTTCCTTAAAAGCTCTTTTATTTTATTATTCGATGTTTGACTGTTGTATTTCATATAAATGTGCGAGCAATTTGCACCTAATTACGCACTTGCCACTTAACTCCTACTTAGAGTTTTCCACACCGCTGTTCTGGATAAGCATGAAGTAAATGATTTAGCTGTGTTGGATCAGCTATTGTTCTCTTGAAAGTTCTTCATAGCTGGGAAAACTGATGAACAGAAACTAAGTTTGCTTCTAATTAACAAAGAGTAAATTATTAATGCAAGCTGCTGATGAAAGGGTCCAAAATGTTTGTTGCTTTAAAATCACAGACTCACAGAACATCAGAGATTGGAAGGGACCTCGAAAGATCATCCAGTTCAATCCCTCTGCCACAGCAGGATCACCTATGCCAAGTCTCACAGGAACACATCCAGGCAGGTTTTAAACATCTCCAGAGAAGGAGACTCCAAAACCCACCCTGGCAGCCCCTTCCAGTGCTCTGTCACCCTCCCTGTGAAGAAGTGATTAATCTGAGGTTCTTGGGTGAATCCAGATGCTTTACTGAAGAAAACTTGTGCTAGGTTAGGAGAAGAGATTCTGGGTATCATCTTTCCCTTTCCTTTCCTTTTTCCTTTCCTTTTCCTTTTCCTTTTCTTTTCCTTTCCTTTCCTTTTCAAAATAACATCTGCTGTGACTATAAAGGAGGCAGAAGAAAACCCCCACTCCAGATAGCAAAAGAATGCTGCTCAGGGAGGGTGAGTTGATAAGACCTATCAGCCCAGGTATTGTAAATCTCAATGGCCCATTGTAGGGGTGGTTAGCAGATCGAGAGAGGATCTTCTCCCCCTCTACTCTACACTAGTGAGACCACATCTGGAGTATTGTGTCCAGTTCTGGACCCCTCAGCTCCAGAAGGACACAGAGCTGCTGGAGGGAGTCCAGCATAGAGCAACAAAGATGATGAAGGAAGTGAAGCACCTCTCTTATGAGGAAGGGCTGAAGGAGCTGGGTCTCTTTAGCTTGGAGGAGACTGAGGGGTGACCTCATTAATGTCTATAAATATGTGAAGGGTGGTTATCAGGAAGATGGAGCCAGGCTCTTCTCAATGTCATCTAGTGATAGGACAAGGGACAAAGGGTGTAAACTAGAACATAGGAGGTTCCATATAAATAACAGAAGGAACTTCTTCACAGTGAGGGTGACAAAGCACTAGAACGGGCTGCTCAGTGTGGTTGTGGAGTGTCCTTCTCTGGAGATGTTTAAATCCCACCTGGATATGTTCCCATGTGACTTGTCTAGGTGATCCTGCTGTGGCAGGGGGATAGGAGCAGATGATCTTTCGAGGTCCCTTCCAATCCCTAACGTTTTCAGATTCTGTGATTCTGTGATGATTTCACAGTGGATTGAAGTGACCAAAATGCCCAACATGGGCATGTTTAATAAATCTGTGCTCCCTAATTAGAAAATTATACTATCCAAAATCATCTGTTTAAGCACTTCAATATATCGGGGACCTCTGTAACTCAGTTGGCTTGACAAAGTAACACACCCGTTCTTTCATAACAAACATTTTACGGTACCCCCAGATTCAGCCCATACAACACCAGTAGTGTAGAGAGAAGGAAAGATGTAAAGAAACCTCAGCAGATGATCTAAACTTCCATGTAATGCATTACAATAAAACTTGCATTAATCTAGATTTATGATGATGTTTATGACAGAAATCTTGTTTAGTACTTCCAAATTGCGAGAGTCACATAATTAGCTGTCAGAAAACTGCACTGCTTGTCATTTTGTAAAAGATATTTTACTTACAGCATCATATAAATCACAGAAGGTGTATGGTCATACCCTGTGTCATCAAAGTCAATAGGACTTAATTGATATTTGGCAGTCTACCTGATCATTTCTTCTGATTACTGCCAGAAAGATTGTTCCTCACAAATGTAGGGAAAAAATATCCTAATTTCAGGTCTGTGATTCAGAAATATAAACACACCGGTATTAAGTGTTACAGATATGGAATCAGCTTTTGCCTCACTTGGCCAGTCAGCCTACTCACTCTGAAATAAGAGCGAATCACAAAATCTCACCAGTTACAGAGGGGGATTTTCTGGTATTTTTGAGCCAGGCACAAAGCTGAGCAGGAAGTAACAGGACAAAACCACAACAACACAAGCATTTTGCACCAAAGAGCTACTCTTTATCACAGCTCCTTGCTGGAAGCAAGGGTTGGAACACTGGAGTCTATGAACAACAAAGATAAGCTTACTCAGAAACTTTCCCAGCAGAGTAGGGATGCAAAAGGCAATGGTCATTCCTCTAGCCTAGTCTGAGGCTGAAAGAATTCACTGGCCTTCAGCTCTCTGCAGATGTTTACCGGTCATTCCTCTAGCCTAGTCTGAGGCTCAAAGAATTCACTGGCCTTCAGCTCTCTGCAGACGTTTACCAAAAAGGCCCAAATATACTTTTCACAGAACATGTGTCTTCCTACTCAACAGGAAAAATAAAGCTGAAATGCAGTCTACCTTCTGTACAATAAAAGTTTGTAATTATTGTACTCTTTACTACTTTTTAACAGATTTACAGGCTTCATTTAGATTCTTTATATGTCACAAGATGGTTAAAATGAACTTTAAGATTTAAAGTATTTTTTTAGAAGCTCAGAAAGAATGAAGTTAAATTCATTACATCAAGAATAACTTTGACCCCAAAGTTTGGAGGACTCTATGAGATGAAAAATAATAATAATAAAAAGGAAAAGCCACACACTTCAAACCACGCTCTGAAACAACTTAGAGCCAGATTTTCTGGACTGAGCCTCTAATTTTACACACACAAATACTGTAATTAGCCATAGAACTGCTCATGTTTCAAAAATTTTTTACAGCATGGTACTTAGCCTACATCAAGAGGCAAATCAGGGAGCTATTGTGTCTACAAACTCTGGAAGAGTAGCTTGAGTTGTCCAGATCATAGCTGAACAATGGATCTGGAATAGAGCTGTTTCTAGAATGTATGTGGAGAATAAAATATGACGGAACAATATTTCTCACTGTCAGTTTGTGGGCAGTTAAAAAGAGTGCTTGGTTAGGGTTGACAAGCCATATGTGATAAATGGTGCATAGTTGTGCAGGACTGTATTTTCTCAGCAAGAGGTGAAGGCTTTGACTTATTTTGGAAATAGAGTGGAATGACTTAGTTTTTGCAGAATGGTGGTCTGATGCCAAGGACTATAGGAAAAGTTGTTTGTGAAACTTCACATATGCATTGCCACCATAATAATGTCAACCACATTCTAGCATTATTAGCATTATTTTGCAATAATACTCAGCACCCCCATTGGAATGCAGATCACACTGCAGTCTGCATTTGTTCCTGTACTGAGCAAACACGTAATGAAATTGAGTTCTTTACCTAGTGGGAAAGGCTATTGTTGTATCTTTGCTGCTGACTCAATATATTAAAAATATATTACCAGAGAAAGGTCCATATAACTGTATTTGCCAACGACACGATAACATACATGGCTTAATTTATGTCTCCTTTGGTGCTGGTACTTGTGACTTACACAATACATGTGAAGGAGGCCCATCAGAGGGCTCTTAAACTATTTTAGAATACTAATCAGTCCCTACACACTACAGCTTTTATGCTGTTTACAGTAGGCTACAAAAGCAGAAACAAGCTGCAAGTGCAAACCTCAGTCATAGCAGCAGTTCTTAGTCCCATACTGTTTACCGGCACTCAGCAAATGCAATTCTAAAGGAATTATATGCTTGCTAATCACAGAATATCTTTGGTTGGAAGAGACCTTTAAGATCATTCTCCACTATATGACTGCACAATCCCAGAAATAATAGCTGTTAATCAATAGCAGGATTATTTCCTTTGCACTTCAACTGCTGCTTCTCCCTAAGAGAGCCCATCTTTCTAATGAAGCAGCACTATTCAGAAAGCCCTCAGTGATGTAGGCATATTCAAAAGAGCTTGTGCTGTGCAGATCGAAGAGCATCTCTACCACATCCCAGGCTGTGGCTGTGCT
This sequence comes from Phoeniculus purpureus, assembly GCA_028565055.1. Lineage (NCBI taxonomy): Eukaryota > Metazoa > Chordata > Aves > Bucerotiformes > Phoeniculidae > Phoeniculus > Phoeniculus purpureus. Next base: position 17,656,754 of record JAOXOE010000343.1, read on the forward strand.
CAGGTAGAGGCAGAGGGCCAGGGCAGTAACTCATCAGCCTTCTGAAACTGAAAGCAACAAGTAACAGCAAAGCATACTCCTATACAGGAACAACTAAGAGCAGAATCCATGCATTGTGGCAGCACTTACACGATCAATCACCAACAATGCAACTCAAACAATCACAGAATCACTCTGGTTGGAAAAGACCCCTGGGATCATTGAGTCCAACCATCTTCCCTACCTTACACAATCACCTCTAAACTATATACCTCAACAGTTCATCCAAAGGATCTTTAAACACATCCAGGGATGGCGACTCAACTACCTTCCTGGGAAACCTATTCCAGTGCTTGATCACCGTTTCTGCAAAAAAATTCTTCTTAATATCAAGTCTAATGAGTAGCATGATAGCACAATGACAAACTGTCAGACAAAATAAGCTTTTTACAAAGAAAGATCAGTTTTACCTGAGCTCCAAATTAAGAGCTCTGTTTCTTTGGTCCTGGACAATGTAAAAAAATGAAGTTCAGCACCGTAACTTTTTTCTTTAAAGTGAGCAATGAGAGCTTGATCTCCTGACATAAACAACAAAATCCTCTAGGCTTTTGCAGGTTGGTAAAAACAGGCAAATCTGCATTCAGCTAGTTTTTCACATTTCCATCATTGTGCAGAATGAAGCCTTGCAGAGCCCAAGGGACTTATGTTTAGCTGCCATCCTGCAGTGCTTGTAGCATTTTAACTTCAAGCCTCTGGGAAAAAGCCACATACCTATTACTATGGCTTTGGAGTTTAAATTGTTAGTTTATATGTCCTGTTTATCAAATCCAAAAAGCTGTTTGTGCCTGAAAAAGAATCCGGCCCTGCAAGCAGAGAGAGGTTTGGTCTGGTTGTTTGGCTTTTTTTAAATAAAAACCTAGAGAAGTGGCAGTCACGAGTAAGCAATCAAGTATTTGTCCCTCTTGTCTGCCTCTCAGTTATCTTACACTTAAATTGACTAATTGCTGACATTGAAAGTTTTGTAAGGTATGATGCCCACCTATCTGACCTTCTGTATAAAATATGCTTATGAGATTGAAATGGACACAGACTGACCAATTCTTCATTTGGTGGGTTCTTTGGTCAGTGTAAAAAAAAAAAAACCAGCAAAACCTCCTGAAATCAATCCCAGAACCTCTTTCCACACTCACACCGATCTCATTGTAAGTAATCAAATTGGATTTTGCAGTATTTTGAAGTCTTAAGTAATTTCACTTTCCACTACAGCTGTTAACAAGGAAATATGTATGTATTAGATGAAAATACATTTAGTTGTATATATTTTTGCAGACAAGCGCATTTCTGTAGGTTAAGACAAGTGTGTTGATTTTCTTTAATATATGTAATCTGCCATCAATTTATTGCATATGATGCAAAGGAAATAGAACCTGACTTACAGCACAAAGACAGTCAATATTACTCTTCAATCTAAAGAAAGGCCTTCATAACTGAAAAGATTAATTCTTTTCAGGTAGCTTAAAACACCTCTTCTTAAAAGGAAATCTATCGTTATGAATGAATTTATGTTGGCCGGCTAGACTTTTATCCAAGGAACAAATGTTTTCTTGTGAGCATGAGACAACTTGCAACTTTTATTATAGTATTTCAAATAATGGAAAGTAATAGCAAAATTGCTGCAATAGACTCCAAGAAAATCTTGATAGGCAAGTCTGTTATGCAATATGTATTCCCCTTGCTGTTCCTTCACTGGTGCCAAAAGCATGTCACTCAGGTAATTTGTTTTAGACCCTTAACAAGACTTAGAAGCAATTATTATGAAACACTGACACAACAGATCTCACCAACAATTGAAGTTTGACAGCTTGTGAGAAAAGTCTCATGTTTATGTCATTGGAGAGGTGATCCTTGTATGACCTCCTTTTTCACTGCTGTGAATGATAAACTATCGTTTTCCGGTGGTATTTCACTATAGCTGAAGGCCCAAATGTACTGCACTTGTAAAGGAAATTTTCAGCTGTTTCTCTGAATCAAATAAAGCAAAAACTCCTTTGTTTCCTTTGACTGATCTAGTCTGGGCTTTGTGATATGCACTAACTGCGTAGGGACCCAAAAACCCACCAGATATGTGCACTGCACTTTGTGAGGGAGTATAGAACAAACCCGGAGATATATGTGCAAAGCTAACACACACATATTTGATTGAAAATAGCTTCACATTTGCCTTTCTAAGCAAACTGAAATAACTTGCATTTGAGAGAGGACCAACATGTTAATATCTACTGCTGTATATGTATTTGCCTTGTTTCGAAGTAGAGCTTGGAAGGATAATTTACTGCTTTACTACCATTCCAGTATGCACAAGCACCTAATCAACTATTCTTAATTCACATTTTAGAGACAAGTGGAAGATGAGGTGGCAGGCAGGACTATGCCACGAAAGTTCTTCAAAACCAGCCTGAATTGGTCAGAACTACTGTGGAGCAATGAAATAATCTTCAAGCAGTGAGTTTAAATCTTCCTGTGTTTATTTTGAACAGAAGCAGGCAAAGATTGTGCTTTATTCTTTGCTGTTAAGTAGCTTTCTAAAGATTATTTTCTAAACAAAGCAAAAAAACCCAAACCACCAAAACTTCAACTCAACCCCTCTCCCTAAAAATAAAACTTTAACCCTACCCCCTGCAAGCTTTCTGACAAGTTCATACGCTTCATGGCAAACCTTTGATCAGTGCTCCACTGTACATCTGCTCCGTCCTCCCATTATTTATTTTATTTATTGCCACTGAAGCAGACTGGATCTGCTTCACCAGATGCTTTAAACTCTTTATCAGTGATGTGGTTGAGGGGATTGAGTGCACCCTTATCAAGTTTGCAGATTACACCAAATTGTGGGGTTTAACAAAACCAAGTCTGAATCCCATCTTTCAATCACAACAATCCAATGAAACACTACAGGCTGGGGAGGAGTGGCTAGAGAATTGCTCATGGAGAACTGTTCAGTGGAAAAGGACCTGAGGGTGCTGACTGACAGCAGCTGAACATGAACTAGCAGTGTGCCCAGATGGCCAAGAAGGCCAACGGCATCCTGGCATGCATCAGAAATAGCATAGCCAGCACTACAGAAGTGATTACTGCAAAACAAATGCAGGTTTGTCTGAATCACTGTCATTAACAGTAATGAGAGTGTTCCTAAATGCAATTATTAAACAACTGTTGCTCTTCCCTAAGAAATCTGTAAAGCTAACTCAGAAGACTACAGTTCGCCATGCAAAAAAAGGGTTTGTCATGGAATGTGATGACATTTATACAGCTGGTTCAGACAGATTGTACATGGTTATTCAAGTCCCTAGCATGAATGTCCACAAATGGCACAACTTGTCAGACTTACCCGCAAAATTATCCTACTGATTGCAGGGTACAAGTGTTGGGCTTCTTGATTTTTCATTTTTTAAAAAAAACCCAACAAGCCCAAACAAAAACTCCAAAACATCAAAAAAACAAAACTGCCTTCTGGCTCCAAGGCTCTCACTTCACACTTGATAGATATTGACACATCCCAGCCATGCTGCCCTATGTACAAAGGGTCTTCCAAGGGCACTAGCAGTCACACCTTTGATCACTAATAGAATTTTAAAGACTTTATATTTCTGTGTCATTTGCAATTGCCTGATCCTAGATAACACTTCACATCTGAAAAATTGCATCAGAGTACCACACCTGAAAAACAAAAAGTTTTCTATTTATTCCTAAGGATACAAGTCTTAACTGCAGACTTTCAACCTCAGAGAAGAGTTGTATTCTTCTTGCGCAGCACCTAATCCAGGTGATGGACACAGCTAAACATCTGACATTTTGGAGTTAATATCGTGTGTGTGTATGTGTGTGCATGCACTAATTATGGATCACAGCATGTACTAGTAAGCTAAGGAAGTTCAAAGAGAATATTAGATCCCTGACTCCAGCAGATGCACAGCTCTGGGGTATAAGAAAAAAAATGTGTGAGCAAATCACACAAGCTTCCTGAGCAGCTAGAAACAAACCTGGAACCCTGCAGGCTATTGTTGGATTTGCAAAATTGACAATAGCCTCTGCAACTTGTAATTTAGTCTTGTTTTTCCTTACTATTAAGATTATTGTTTCAGTTTACTGAGCTCATGAAAATGTAAGCAGGGGAGAATAGAGGGATTTCTCTGTCAGTATTTATGCTATAAAATATTAACCTGTTGACACCTTGCATTAAAATGGATTCATTTTTAGATAGAGCGTAACAGTTATATCATCCTTATGTAAGCATTACACACTACGGTAACTAGAGTGTCTTGAAACTGCTCCGTCAGTTCTCTGTATCTAAACTCAGTTTGTATAACATTTAGAATATATTTAACATTTTATACACACAAACTCTTGTTGTTTGAAGGCAACCAGATCAGGCCATAGAGCTTGTGGTTGTCATGTTGTCTTATGGTTGTTTGGGCAGAGGAAAACAGAATAGTTAAGGTTAGAAGTGTATAATAAAGAGCTCTTTCTCTTCTCTAATGTAAGCCATAGATTTTCATTCTAGGTATATTGGTATACCATTCAGTTCATCTTAAAAGAACTCCAAGCAGTCAGTAACAGGGCAGAGAACTTCTTCCCCAAGTCACAGTGGCAAAGAGGGCATCCATTATCAGTTGAGCAAAACTGACCTCTTGTCTAATAAGAAGCCTGCCTTGCTTTCACTGTATGCAGTACAGAAAGTTAGAGTAACAAACAGTTCTGAGCTGAAGACTCCACAAGAAGTAAAAGCCACTACTTTATCCCAGTAGTTTGTTTCAAGGTTTTCTCAGACCTACTGTAAGTTTGCACACTGGACTCACCTCAGCCTCTAGTCACTGGCTCTAAGTTTGTGTCTCTCTACTAGATTAAGGAGCATTTAGTATCCCACAGTCTCTCTCCTCACACTGCTTTTACAGTGAGAGCAAATCACCTCTGACATTCTTAATACACTAAGCAAGAAAATACCCCCTCCTAGGCCTCAAACAATCACTGTGGGTGTTCTCTGCAATTCTGGGCATCCTTTAAATGCAGATAGTAAAATTGAGTGCATGGATATACCTATGCATTTGTTCATTACTTCAAATTCAAGGGGCACATTCTCCTTTTTTGTCTCAACTTGGCCATTCAAACATTCCACTGTTAGAATCAGCACACAACTGTCCACACTATAGCTATGCACACAGTACTCACTGACCTCACTGACATGTAATTCTGCATGTCCCTGATACCCTCCCACTCCCACTAGTGCATCTTTTTCACTAGCACTAAGGTCTGACCACCTGGTCCCAAGCACTATTAAACCCTCCAGGTTTTTGCAACTGCAGTTCTGTATAGACTTCCAGATCAAAAAGTCTTAAATACTACTAGACCTGGAATGTCTTCCAGATACAGTGCAGTCGACAATGATCTTCTCTGACATTTTGGGAATTTTGAGATCTGTGTAACCTGTATCTATTTAACAAAAAACAGAGAGAAGCTCTGCCAAAACAAAACATGTCTATAGAATACAGCGAAGTACAAGGTAGACAACTGCTTATTGATGATGTTCTGTTGTGGCTCCTGTTCACCTCTACCATGTACAATACTTTACTGAGTAGCACACATAAATTAATGGTCATTAACAAAGGTGTTAAACAGTACTAGCCACAGTGTCAATTCCTGGAGTATAAACTAGTGATAAGATTTCATCTGGACTTCACTCTACAACAGTTCAGACTGTTTCCATCTACTCGCTGTCCTTGTACTTAACTGTGATTCATCAGTTTGTCAATGATGAAGTCACAGGTGACAGGAGTGAAAACCTTACTGAAGCAGGATAACAGCCACTGCTCTCTGCTGACCCGCTAAGTCATCTTATTGTAGATGAGCAACCTGATAGTGCTTGAGCAACCTATTTCCTCTCCCTAAAGCCATCCTGACTACTCTCAATCATTTCTTGTCATTTGTATGTCCAGAAATAATTCTGCACAATGTTGCGCACAATCAGTGAGGCTGACTGATCTGTAGTTCTCTGGATCATCTTTCGCAGTTCTTGAAGATAGGGATGGCATTTGCTTTCTCCAGTCACCAGGAGACTCCCTCAATCACTATAACCTTTCAAACATAAGAAAGGGTAGCTGATATCAGACAGCTCGCAGCATTTTGTGCTGATTCTGTTGGGTCCAAAGACTGGTTTATATCCATTTTATTTGTGTGTACCTTAAGTTGAGCCTCCACCAGGCGTAATGTTTTCTTTCTCCAGACTTTCCATAATGGCTCCATGAACCTGGGTTTCCTCAAGGCTATTTTACCAGTAAAGGAGTGAGGAGACATTAAATATTACAATCTTCTCCATGACCTTTATTACAAATATCACTATAGGCTACAGAATTCAAAAGGGAAGAAACTTGCTGTCTCCTTTTCCTCGATTCACCAACCAAACATGCAAGTATAAGGCTTGACTTTAGTAAACCAGACTGTCTAGTATGCTAGAAATTATGGCATAATAATGAAATTATAACTTTAAATGCTAAGCATTGTTTTAATTCTCACAGTCTGAAATGCTCTTAAAATGTAAGGAAAATAAGAATGGGGAATAACATAAAAATTGCAGTGACATTAGGTAAACTATAGTATTTGGAATGCAATGTTCTCCACTGGAAATCATCACAAAGCAGTGAGATGAACAGAGTAGTAGGATGTTCATGCAAACATAAACCTTTTTTTAAAATTAAATGTATAAAGATAAAATAATAGTTTATATTCCTTGTGCTGAATTATTAATGCAAGCAGAACCTCACCAGGATGCATGATGGATTTGATCTTAAAAATGGAAACGCTTTTGAGTAACTCATACCAAAGCTGCTGAACTCACAATAGAAACATTGAAACGACTATATTGGTCACCTTGTTGGTAAAGAACTTCTGTCTCCAACCAAGAACAGTAGTGGGTCTTTGGCAGAGATTTAAGAAAAGCATGATAGGCTGGAACAGTTTCCAGCATGACTGGACTAATCTTCCTTGCACCTATTCATTGCTATTGAAATTAGTTAGACAATCTGTAACATCCCTTTTTGTGTTTGTAGTATAAATCCACTCTCTAATAACTTCGTTGTGTGCCCTCCAAACCTTGCACTGAAATAATGAAAGTTGTTTCCTGTTCAACCTTCTCCAAATTACTCATAATTTCACATTCCCTTTTAGCTACCTCTTTTTGAAACTGAAGGCAACAGTGTCTTCACTCACACAGAAATTGATCCATTCCTCTGACCATCCTTGCTTCCCTCTTTTGCAACAGAAACCAAAATATAGCAAAATTCACAAGGAAGGATGACATGTGCATGGATAAGTTATACGCACTATGTAATCTAAGCAGAATGAAAAAAGCATCACATTTTCAACATAGGTTCAGGTGAACACCACAAAATCTTCTGTCCTTTTGTTAATTTTGCAGGTCAATTAGTCCACTCGACTGTGTTTCCCAATATCCCATCATGTGTTCCCGGGAGAAGTGCATTGTTTTCTGTGTTCACCCAAAAGTGTAGTGTCTGACTCTAATTCACTGTTTCTCCCATGAAAGCCATGGGGAGGATTACACATCTTTCTTCTCTGTTCCCTCTTTCCTAGCTAATGTCTGCTGCCATCACACGCTGCTGATAGCAGCAGAGCAAGATGGGTAAACCAGATCAAAGAGAAATGTCAGCTTCAATTTTTGTCCATAGCATTGAAAATCAACAAGGAGTTAAACAGAGTCATGCCATTTTTCAGCATTTACATTTCATAGCTGGTACTTCTTTGCCATATATCTCGCATTAAAATCAGCTTAATAATAAGTAAAAACCAAATTCCTCATCCTCTACAGCCTCGCTGTGTTCAAAAAGGTCTGAAAGGAGGTAGCACAAGGCTGAATTTGGCTCTGTGCTTCAGAACTGACATCCTGGTGAAGCAGGCTGCAGCAGCAGCAGCACACCTAGGAATAATTTCCTTTCCACTGTGGATTGTTATCACGATTCTTAACTCAGACTTTGCACAGATCGACTTTGGAAATCAAATGGAAATTTATTGTACAAAACAAATGCAGAATATGCAACCATGATTTTCAGGTGAAGTAACTGTATAATTATCAGCAAAGTGGGTTTGGGTTTCCCTACAGCCAGGTCTGTATTCAGTGACAGAAACGTTGCTCTAGTTGCAAAATACTGTGCTAAAGGAAGACTATCACCACAGCATTAAAAATGTTACTTGACATTCACACAGCTAATAACTTCAAAAGGATCATTAAAGGAAAATGGAAACAACATCAGCACCTACAGTACTTACTGGCAGTGGTGGTCAACCCATGGAATTCATTCTCCAGAGGCCTTGTATAGAGTTTTTATCATGGGTCTGAGTGAGAAATCACGCAACATGCTGACTCAGATCTGTTTCTTTTCAGCTACTCTGCAAACTTGCTGGATGATACCTTTCACTGTTTCCTTCCTTTTGCATATGTAAAGATCCTTTTTTAAACTTCATGTAAAAACATACAATCTACACAATCAACTACTTTGCTGTAAGACACAAATTGCAGAGTGCCTTTGAATTTTCTTAACTGTTTTTGATTAACGCGTTCATTCACAATTTTTAATAAAATTGTCACATGCACTTCTGCATCTTTGACTTGTGTACCCCTTTGTGATTTTAAACGGCTCTTTGGTTGTTAAAGGTCGACTGCCACTGCTCTTAAGGGTATATTGTCATTTCAGTGCACGGAGAGTTATGCACATCAATCTTTAATCAAGATGAAAAGTCCACCTAATGCTTTCTGCTCACAAGCTCAATGCAGAGCAAAATAAACTTAAAACAGAATAAAAGTTGCTAGTTTCAAAAAAATCTATTTTGATATGTTTTCATCTAGCAAATCACGAGTAGCTTCATGATTCATTCTTAATGATTTTCTTCTCTGAAACCTATGTCATAGTTAACATGAGTAGTTCTTAGAGAAAAGCCTGCGTCGCCTTGTCAAAAAATAGCTTTATCATAAGAGGCAACTGCTTTTAATAAATAAGATTAGAATGTATTTTATGGCAGCTTCTGAAGAAAAATTACACGTGAATTATGCACATAGGGATCAATTCTAACTTCCAGGAAAAAAATAACAGATGAAATTCTGGGGTGGGGAAAAAAAGCAGGCATTTGAAAGCAGCATTTCTCCTACACAGAAACAATAAGGGAACAATCTTGATAAAGCAAAGTCTGTATCTATATATGCTAATGCAGAACATCCCACATAACCATCACAGGTCACACATACGTGTAAAAGCCCTAATTCATACTGTAGCAGTCCTATCAATAAAAAAAAAAACAACAGATAGGCCCGAGAAATCTATTCCTTTTTTTTTCATGTTTTGCCTTATGCTCATGTCTATAAATGGATTCAATTATTTACCTAGGAATGGAAGATTTATTTTCTGCAATGGATTCATAACTGAGAGGGGGAAAAAAACCACGTTGTAACCTGTTGTATTTGACATTCTAGTGGTGTTACTTCACTTAGAAAACCCAAAGAAATGGGAGTATGTAGCAATACCTTTTTTGACGAATTTGATCATTGTTTTTTTTATTCTGACAACCACAGAAAACATTTGAATTTGCTTTCTAGCATATGAAAATATGCCAGGTTAAAACACACATGGGTTTTCTGGCAAATATTTGTAAGAGAACAACACAGGAAGTTTCTGAAAAAGAAAAATAGAGAAAAGTTGTTGAAACAGAGGGTGAATGTATTTGGACTACTAACTTTGGTTTTGGTCAGATCAGTTTTACGCAATTCAGTTTTCAGTGATAAATAGACCAATTAATGCAAAATTTTCTGGGGTCTCTTATGTTACATTAGAATAAAATTCTTTGTGAGATTAATCTTTCAAAAGGAGTCTTAGAAAAATTAAGGTTGTATAGATTTGCAGAGATGGCTCTTCCAAGGTTGTAAACACACAGAAAACTAATTTCTGGCAGGTTACGTGAATTTGTAATTTTTTCCTGGAATAAAGTTAGTAATAACAGTGAGGAGAAATTGGCTGGGGTTTTTCTACTCAGGTACAGTAGATTGACGCGTATTATGAAATTCATTTATTTCTAAGAAGAAATTACACTTTATAGCACAGCAAACATTAAAGTCAGCACAGTGCAAACAATCTTTTTTTGACTGGAAATGTTTAAGAAAATTACTCTAATATTCCCTAAGACTATCAGTTTTGTTAAATGTGTTTAATTGGTGAAGTCATCCTCATGTAATGTTTCTTAACACTCTTCCTAAATATTTGATATCATCAAATACAAGTACTGAATTAATTTTCTCCACTGATGCTTTTGCACTTCTGTGGGAACAAAATGATTTTCTCAAGTGCCTCACACGGCTTCCGTTGGCTTTAGTTCCCTCTAAACGATGCCAATTCAGGCTGTACAGATTTGGATCCCTCCTTTTGTACCTATTATTTTCAGGCTTAACCCTAATTTCAGTGTTACAAAATTCAGAGCTATAAATAATCATACTTTAACTGCAAAGGAGCTCTGTTAATCCTCTGAGAGCCACATCTTTACGTGCCTGAACATTCCTTCAATACCTTATTTCCTGTTGTCAAGCTGCAGATACCCGATGCACAAAACGTGCATGCAGGAACAAGCAACAAATACCAGTTTGCTCAAACTCTCCCTCTCGCTCCGGTGGGAAATGCCTGTGTCCCGACTGGATGTACATGTGTTCTCCCAAGTGAGACTCCCCTCTCGAACATCAAACAATGCGTGTTTGTCACCGCTATTGAACTGCCTAATCCAGGCGGTATAGGAGGCTTATAGATCACAAAACAATAGACCTAATTTGAGTGACAATCGCTGCGGCACAGCGGTCTCTTCAGCGGCGTGCGGAAACACCAGCGCAAAAGTGAAACGCAGCGCGGCTTAAAACGGACTGAATAGCGGGCAGCGCACAGCGCAGACACGGGCACAGCGAGGAAAATAAAGGCACATCATTCGTGGGAGCCCCCTCATAAGAGGGAAATGCTCGCTTGAATTAAAAATTACAAAGAAAAGCCTCATCAGCGGAGCCTTTTTAGTCTTAAAATAGGTATTAGTTTGAAAATCAGACTAACGCGGGACATTTCTGCACCGGTCACAGTTTCTCGAGGAAGACACAGTTCGTCCTTGCTGCCCAGGGCTGATACCCCTTCCCCGCCGGGGAAAGGAACGGCCTGTCCCGCTGGGCTCTGCCAGGGACTCGAAGGACGCACCAACACAACGAGATCGCTCGCTTCCTTCCCCGAGATCCCACAGCTTCGCTTTCCAAGCTTCACGGCTTCGGTCACAGCCCCAGCCCTACCCGACCCCCTCAGGCCGGGCCCGGCCCAGGCAAAGGACGTCTCTAGGCGGGGCGCTGCCGCCCGCCCGGCGAAGCCGCGGCCCTCAGTGGAGCTCGTGCACCCCCTGCAGCCCGAGCGGCCGCGGTTCGCCGGGGAAAAACCCCGACAGCGATAGCGAGCGGAAAAGACACCCCTCCTCGGTGGCTTCTCCTGACATTATCACTGCCGTCCACTTCCAGTATTAGGGGTGACTTCGGTCTGCGCTAACTGCGTCGGAAACAAGTTCTTGAGGAGAAAAGGCAGGAAAAACTTACCCACTCCCCAAAGGGTCTGGAGCTGCATCAAGCTGACAGGAACTGGGTGAAAATAGGGGCAGGGCATTTATAGATCAATTGATGGATTAATAAAAAGACCCAGGTGAGAAACTGCTGTAAAAAAAGAAAAAACACAACACAAAGGATTCATTAGCCTAAAGCAGGGCCTGTGTGGAGGGTGGTGGAACATTGGAATGGGCTGACTAGGGAGGTTGTGCAGTCGTCCCTCTGAAGATGTTTAAAACCCATATGGATGTGTTCCTGCATGGTTTGATCTGGGTGGTCCTAGAGGATTGGACTAGATGATCTTTCAAGGTCCTTTTGAGGTCCCTTCCAATCCCTAATGTTCTGTGATTCTGTGAAATACCAGGTGGGAAAGAACTCAAATAGGCACAGAATCACAGAACATTAGGGATTGTAAGGGACATCAAAAAATCATCTAGTCCAATCCCCCTGACAGAGCAGGAGCACCTAGACCAAGTAGCACAGGAACATATCCAGGTGGGTTTTAAATGTCTCCAGAGAAGGAGACTCCACAACCCCCCTGGGCAGCCTGTTCCAGTGCTCTGTCACCCTCATTGGGAAGAAGTTCCTTCTGATATTTATATGGAACCACCTATGTTCCAGCTTACACCCACTGCCGCTTGTCCTATCACCAGATCACACTGAGAAGAGCCTGGCTCCATCCTCCTGACAACCAACCCTCACATATTTATAGACATTAATGAGATCACTCCTCAGTCTCCTCCAAGCTAAAGAGACCCAGCTCCCTTAGCCTTTCCTCGTAAGAGAGGTGTTCCACTTCCTTCATCATCTTCATGGCTCTATGCTGGACACCCTCCAGCAGCTATATGTCCTTCTTGAACTGAGGGGCCCAGAGCTGGACACAATACACCAGGGCAGCGTAGAGGGAGAGAAGAACTCTCAATCTTCTAACCAGCCCACTTCCACCTTAGAGCAGCAGCGGTCACGCTAGGGACTGAATATTTGGTCAAAGCACCTCTTCTTCTCCAGGTGAATCTCAAATAAAGGTGTAGGTGTGTTGTCTGTGGATGTTTGGTAAGAAACAATAAGATCTAGTCTGGCTAAACTTTCTGTAAAGTGACAGCTCTGAGGTAGTGCTTCACACAGACTCGGAGTGCACAGGTGACTGAATCTGTCTACTGGGCAGTGATGAGATATGTAACTGGTACTAATTCTGCCTAGAAAGCAGGAGTTCATGGTTTTGACTCCAACTTAGCAGCCTCTTTGCAGGCATCCTATAGGCATTGCATCTAATTTTTTAACCATGTTGCAGTCTCCGTTGCACCATATAAATTTCATTTAACTCAGTTATATACAGTCAAGTTACCAGAGACAAACACATAGGAAAAATCAGGGGTGTTGTGTGGGCATGTTAAATTGGAGCAGGCAAAGTGAAGGCTTTCAAACTGAAAATTCAGTGTGAGGGTCAACAGCCACTTTTTAGGTAAATTAGGTTAGAGACATTTAGGATGGTCTTTGGTAACCCCCCCCCCGCATCGCTCACCTGCACAGTAAGATTTGTATACCATCTTCATTATTTGTATATCAATTTACATATGCGGATATCATTCTGACCAGAGTTTTATGTGGCAAATTAACAAAACTTTTACCTCTTTAGCAAGCTCAGAACAGAATATTACTCTCGAGTCCATGGGTTTCTTCCTGTACAGAAGTCAGTTTTTACAGGACATGAAAAAAGAGAAGTTATCTCCCTGGAATGCAGTGGCTTTCTGCTTGTGATGATGCAGAGAAACCAAGAACCACATCTCCTGGTGAGAGAGGTGTTGGTGAAATCCATCAGATTTCCAAAATCAGGTTTGAGTGTTGTTGACCAATACAAACCAAACAGTGAGCAGAAACCAGAAGATTGCTCCGTATTCTCCTTACAGTCACAAAGATTGGACTTCATGTAATTAAATGTGGAGGTTTTTCTGTGGTAAAAATGACTATAACAAGGCTTTAGTTAAAACGATAAACACCATCAATCTTCTCATTACAAAAATCCAGGTGTGGGAACATGACCATCTCTTATCCTTGGCTTACTAGTACACAAAAATGTATGACGGATTCTTTCCCTCAAGCAAACCTCCTCAAGATAACATTTCTTAATTAACACCTTAATTAGCAGTGAGAGGGTATGGCCTGTATTTTATTGGATCTATTTAGCGCTCTAAGTAGCTTTAATCAGCAGCAACGTTTCTCAGAAAGTAGAGGCAACATTCCTGTTCTGAACATGCTGCAATATGTTTAAACATTTATTTCCCCATTCAGCAAGGGGAATTCTGTGTAAAGGCCTGCTTCATACTTGGGCTTTTTATTTTCTGTGATTACCTGAAGTTTGCGTTTTCCAGGACTGACAGTAAGAAATTAATTTCAACAGCAAGGGTTTGGGCAAATGAAGAGACTTGCCTCAGTTTCATCGTCTGTCCAAGTGACTTGGAGGAGCATTCGCACAATGACAAGGTCTTTACAGACCCAGAAGAAGACTAAATCTCTTCAGTAGCCTTATTAAAAAATGAGAACTCCTCCTATGAGTACAGACTGAGGGAATTGGGGTTGTTCAGCCTGGAGAAGAGGAGGCTCCAGTGGGGACCATATAGCAGCCTTCCAGGACCTGAAGAGGAGAGGGACAAGGAAGTGTTATGATACCACAAAGGGAAATGGTTTTAAACTAAAAGAAGGAAGAATTAGATTAGATCTTAGGAAGAAATTCTTTGCTATCAGGGTGCTGAGGCACTGGTACAGGTTCTCCAGGGAAGGTTGTGGATGTCCCCTTCCTGGAATTGTTCAAGGCCAGCTCTGGGCAACATGGTCTATTGCAAAGTGTCCCTGCCCATGGTAAGGAGGTTGAAATTGGGTATCTCTGAAATCCTTTCAGCCTAAACCATTATGTGAGTCTGTGTTTCTAAATTAATAGCTTTTATTTTAACTTTTGGTTATCTCCAAATTAAATGGAAGACAGAGCAAGATTTTTTTTGTTGTTGCCTACATAAGTAAGTTTGTGTTACATTTCTGGTTGACTACCAGAGAGAACAGGGGGCTGCCACTCTCAGCTAAGTGACTTCTGCTCTGCCTCTGTAAAAGCAGGATTCGACTCCTTGCTGCTAGGTTTGACAGGCTGTGCTAGTTCTTAAATTACAAGTGAAGTAGGATGCTGTTGGCAGGGTGACCATTTTCATCAGAACACATTAGAGTCTTAAATCTGAAACATAGCTCTTCTGAAACCAACCAATTTCAATGTGAACAGAACTGAACTGTATTCCTGCTGATAATTCAATGTAATGACAGTCTCTAATTTTCTCAGCCACTAGAGCAGTAAGCATGTGCCCTGGTAATTGTCTACTTTTGCAGCCAAAAATTCCCACAAAGTCAGCAAAGATGTGCATATACAGTATGCAGGAGAGTAGCAAACAAGAACCTCCAAACCTTGGAAGTGTTGAAAACAATAGGAGGCTACAAACACTAAATGGGTTTTTAAAGTGCTCTACATGCCATCCTTTACTGTGTCTTTCCTAGACAAAGTGGCTAGTACCTCACTAGTGATAAAGATCTATCCAGTCATTTGTGAAGAAGGTTTAGTTTGTATTTTTATATCATATTTCAGTATCATTCTTCTTTCACTTTGGCTTATGCCACTTTCATTCAGTTAGCAACTGTCCTGACCAAATCAGGGTAAATGACAGAAACCAGGTAACGATTTATAAGGTTGGGTTACTAATCCCACAGGAGTCTTACTTGAGCTGCCGTGCTGAGAAATTACCTCTCAATAGACCCACATCAGAAATACTGAAAATGTGACAGAAAACACCAAGTAAGAAGGCAGAAAAGAACATTTGAAAGGAACATGTTCTGCTAGGATTTCTGGAACTTTAATAGCTTTCCACCTCAATTTTGGCCATCGTGAACTCAAGCTAAGAGAAAAAATTATATCTTTTTAATGAGTTTTACAACTTGCAAGTTGCTTTATAACATATTACATAATGATGTAAGTGCCATAAAGAAGGTTGTGTGCTGCTCTGTAAAATGTATTAGATCATCAATATTTCTGGGTTCGTACTGAGGAATTAGAAATAATGATGAAGATTAGGGTTACAAGAATTAAAAAAATCCTTTGAGTTGACCCATTCAGCTGTCCCCAGGGAAATACGAAGGAATTTGTAGGCTGAGAAAATAGGTGAGTTTATAGGTTCTCCTTAGGTGAAAGAAGTCATGTTAACATCATAAGTTTTATACAAACTTTCCATATGCTGTAGTACCCTCTTTGCTTACCCCCTGCTTTCTTTCCCTCACGCCCTTATTGTGTAGCCCAGTTGGAAACAGATTTATTAAAAATGATCCATCAACTTTTACACAGAAGGAGGTCAAACATCTTTCAGTAGCATGATTCAAACCAAGAATATCCATTTAATCCTCTTGCAAGTGACAGACTAGGAGAGCTTGCTTCAGCAAGCGTAGAGGCAGAGGAGGTTTTGAAAAGAGCAATCCTTTCACTGAATGCTGTGTTCTGTTAGAGTTACCCATGCTCTGTTCCACAGCCTACTTCTGCAGATGTTCTGTATTCCTGGACAGGAATGCAGAGACCTTGAGACTCCTCATCTCCAAAATTTTGTTTGGTTTTTTATTTTTCTTGTACACACATGTACTTTAAAGTTTTGAAATAACTGTGGGGCTGCTATATACACTAAGCAACAAAAAAGGGAGAAAAGAGTCTGTGTTGAATGGGTCTAGGAAAAAGTCCTGTCAAGTTTTTTGGCTTTGTTTAGAGGATTTCAGAATTTAGCTGCTTCTGAAAGGTCAGCCAGGCACCTAACTGCACAAATGCAGCTTCACATCTGGCAGTGGGCAAGCTAAGTCATGCTGGCTGTCAGTAAGACATGGATTTTTATGTTAGTTTGAAAATGAGACTTAGGTTTTAATGATACTGTGCAAAACCAAAACTGAGTAATTCTGAATTTTATTAGAAGTGAAAAAGGGATGAATTAACTCACTAAATGTAATGATTTTCATAATATAACACTCAGAAAGTACCGACAACCAATTACCATTGTGGGTGCACCAAAGAAATGCCATCAGTATCTCCTGTCCAAAGTCAGAAACCCTGGCAAAGCTAAATGAGAAACTTAGTTTTATAGTTAGAAAGCACTGCCTGCAGCTGAGATCCATGTTCATTATGAGATAATGAACAGCATGCTAAGAAAACATGTGAGGTTTAACACATACTGAAGGAATTATGTTTCAATCTCCATTGTTTTTATTTAAAATAACTATGATTTCCAGATTCCTAAAATTTGTTTAGTGAGAAAGTAATCAACATTAAATTTTTCTATTGCTGATTCATGTGGAAACATGGAATAAAAGAGGTCTAAAGCTTTTAGTGTCTATGAATGAAGTAACTTGATCAGGTCTGGTAAGTATTCCTGCTTTGATAAGGGGCTTTTTTCTGTATTTGAAGCACTTTATATTGTGACTCTAATTTTTGTGATGAAAGACACACAGGAATTACAATAGGTAGGGAAGTCTGATTAATGCTGTAGAAGCCTGGGCATCTAAAATCAAGTTAAAGAAGACCTAAAAGGTATAGAGAAGAAATAAACATTAAGTTAGGAATCAGAAAAATAAATCTCTTTGCTTTCACCCTGGAGTGTAGTCTCCAGGGTGGTATTAAGCTCAGGAAGATAAAGATGCTAGGGATATATTCCTCATACATAAAAATTAAAGGAAGTAGGAGAGTATTGAAATGGCTCTTTACTGTATGGTGTGATTATAAACTTCACACCTAGCCTCACAAATTTTCCTTCCCTAGGTATTTGCCTAAATTAAATGCAATATAATCGATGCTGTACAAGCCTTAACTGTCTCATTTGGGAATAGAGAAAACTTATTATTAATTACAGTTTATTAGAAGAGTGAAACCCCATTGGATCAGTTAGATGCTGCCTTGAACGATTCTCCAAACGGGAGCTGTTCCATACTTGTGTTGCTGTTCCTCACGTCTCAACAAAGTGAATATATGAATAGGTTCTTAGATCTGGAGTGATGCTGACATCCAGGTACTAACTTTGCTGCTGACTTTTGTAACAGTATTTTAGACTTGCTTATTTTGTTTTCTATTGAAAATTAAAATCAAGACCTCCTAACACATTAATATTTTGTCTTGCTCCCAAGTCAAGGGCAATGCATTATTAAATTGGGCTGATATGTCATTTCTCACCTCATGGTTGTACCCACTTTTATGAATGCACCTCAATGAATAAAAGCTGAGAGTATTTTTGATGGCGTTACACTGAAACTTTTGTTAAATTAAATGATAGGTTGCGCAAGTTTTTGAGTGAGATGAGAGCCGGTTACTTCTCTGAGCTTATCAGTAAGATGATATTAACATAGTTCCATAGTCTTCCCTGTCTTTTTTCAGTGACTTTCAGAAATGATATCTCCAGATAGCACCAGATTTATTTTTTAATATACTCTACTAACTATTAAATACAAGAAAGAGGGATTCCTTAGGGTGAGCTAAATTTCTTCTTTGGGCTCTGGCTCCACTGGCTGGACTTGAGTTCAATAAGGTGGGAACTTCTGACACCTGCAGCACATCCAGATACCTTCTTGTGGATGTTCCTTTCAATATTTAGGAATCTTAACCCGGAACCAAGTCTCATTAGGAGATTCCCAAAGAAAACTCAGTATCTAAAGTTATGGAAATGGCAGAAAAGCCTCTGAGAACCAGGTCTGACAAATAATGTCCATATAGTTCAAACACAATTCAAAAAATGGTCCTTGTTATGGATTCTTCCCTTAAAA
The DNA here is from genome assembly GCA_028565055.1 of Phoeniculus purpureus. Taxonomy (NCBI): domain Eukaryota; kingdom Metazoa; phylum Chordata; class Aves; order Bucerotiformes; family Phoeniculidae; genus Phoeniculus; species Phoeniculus purpureus. The sequence goes on from JAOXOE010000343.1 coordinate 17,675,214, forward strand.
GACTGCACAGTGTGTGAGACATGCTGAATCAAAATAGATTTTATTCTGTCTTGGGAGAGCCAGGAGATTCTGAGATTAGTGAATCTTGCAAGTTAAATGGTCTACTAATTTGCCAGTGTCTATTGGTACTAAAACAAGTGCTGAAAGAGGAGAACATTTTCATTGAAGTAGATCCTGTACCAAAACAGAAAAGAAATGCAAAGCAGAAGATTCTGACAACAAATTTCCAATAATAGCTTCAATATCTTAACAGTTAGTTAGTACATGGTAGAGCTTTTCTTTTTAGAAAATTGCTGCACCATCTGTGATGAGAAATTTTGCTGCAGAGTTTGGATGGTTTCCATCTTAGAAGAAGGGGAACCAATGCTCTCAGAGACAGGCTGCCTACATTAGTCAGGAGGACATCCTAAATGCAATATACATACTTGGTCCTGTTAAAGGACCTTTTCATAAAACTGAAAATAATTGCAAGACATACCAAACCAGAGAAAGAAATCAAAGAGGAAAACATAAATGGAAGTTTGGAACTGTTTAAGAATGTTTTACTAGATGTCCAAAAAGCCACAATTCTATATCTGACAGAAAAGGTTATGTGGATTTGAAAAATAGCCTGGTTTAGTGCAGAAGTGAAGGCAGATATAAAGGAAGGGAATAAAAGTATAATGCAGAAACAAGATGAAAGTAAAGGGGAAGACAAGTAGAGAGCAATGAATATAAACTAGGAACTGTACAAAACTAAGAGAGAAGTAAAGAATAAAAGAAAAAAAAAATCAATAACCAAAAGAACTAAAACCAGAAGAGCTTGTCTGAAAGTAGCTTAAGAACAAAGGGAATCCTAGTAAAGGAACAGAGCCATTATGAGATGGTAATGGGAGGTGTGTAAATATTAATACAGCAATGCTCTGTATTGTGGGGAGAAACAGGATGAAGTATTAATTATCTGATGGTCATGATCATGGTATATTTTCCATCCCTATAGTAATGCAAGAGAATACAAAAAAGCCTCTAAAGGTGGGCATTTTGACATCAGTAGCTCTAAATAATTTTCTTTTGACAATCTGAAGGCATTAAGTTTCTGGATTATTATCATTATTATTGCTTTTCCATAATTCCTAAAATGCTAGAAGAAAGTCTGTGAAGTACTGATATTTAAAAAGGGAAAATGGGATGATGTCAGTAACTGCAGGCCTGCTGTCATAATTAAACACTGGAAAAATGATGGGATGGTTGATGTATAAAGAATCAAAAGAGAGTAAAAAATCTACTCTCACTCAATATGGGTGTACCAGAAATAGATCTTATCAAGCTAACTTAATATTTTTTTAATAAGATTACAAATTTAGTTCCTAAAGATAATCAAGTTGATATAGAGTACTGAGATTTCAATGAGGCATTCCACTTATTACCACACACTTTGATTAAGAAATGAGAGCAATACAAAATCAACATGTAATGTATTAAATGGATTAAAAAATGGCTAACCTATAAGACTCAAAAAGTACTTCTAAGCAGAAATTATCATCAAATATCTGAGCTTCTCAATGAGGTTTAAAAAAAATAGTTATACTATTTATATTTTTAATAGTGATTGAGAAGACAAGTTTAAGTAGTAACCGATAAAGTTTGTAGATGGTACTAAAGCAGCAAGTACTGGCGATCATAAAGAAAACAAGTCACTGCTGCAGAACTATCTGGATCACTTGGCAATACAGAGTCATTTTAATGTAGCCAGTTGTAAAACCTACATGTTCTCACAAAGAGCAAAGGACATATTTATGGGGTAGGGGACTGAACTGTATAAAGTAGTGATGATGAAAAGGACTCCTGGGGTGAAGGCAAGGTCAATGGGAGATAATCAGCTGAACAAGAGTTCCCAGTATGATACTGTACCAAGACGAACAGAAATTTGATAACAGAGTGGTCTTTGATCTAACAGACACAAGTACAATAAAGATCAAATGGCTGGAAGTTAGACTTCAGGAAATTCAATGTGAAAAATAAAACACATTTTCAGTAATGGAATTTTGTGTGTGTGTGTGTGTGTGTGTGTGTATGAACAACTTGCTAAGTGCTGATTCTCTAACATACAAGGTTTTAAAATGTTGGTTGGTGTCTTGCTTTTTATTTTATTAGAATCCGTTTTCCCTCCCCACCCCAAAAAAGAGAAGAACCAGTCAGAGGTGATTGAGGTGATTCAGTGCTAGTTTATGCTGCACAAAAGACCTAGCAAAATAATCTCGCCCCATTGGTATTACTTCTGAATTCTACATTTACTGGGCTAATGCCTTCCTTTACACTTTTAGTAATGGTGAGGGTACTATCATTCAGATCTAGTTTATTTGTATGACAGGAATTTTGTTCTTGCCAGGTAACTGCAATTAAGTAAATTAACCACTATGATTAATCACTAATACTGTATTTTCAGATCTAGATGGGGATTTGAAGTGCTGTCAGTAGTGCTTCAGATGGCATTATTCTAGTAATCCATTGCATTTTAAATTGAAAATGGACAAATACAAATAAAATCATGATTTCTAGAAAAGAATGCTACATGGACACCTTATTGTGGTCTTCCAGTATCTCAGGGGGCACCTACAAGAAAGCTGGGATGGGACATTTTACAGGAGCAAGTAGTGATATGATGCAGAGTGATGGCTTTAAACTGGGGGCAGATACAGATTAGATATTAGGAGGAAGTGTTTTACAGTGAGGGTACTGAGACACTGAAACAGGGAGGTTGCCCGAGGAAATGGTGGATGCTCCATCACTGGATGTGTTCAAGACCAGGTTGGATGGGACTTTGAACAACTGTTCTACTGGGAGGAGTCCCTACTCATGGTAGGGGGGTTGGAACAAGATGATCCTTAAGATTCCTTCTAACTCAGACCATTCTATGATTTTACAATGATTCATTTTGGTTTTAATTCCAAAAACTTAAAGCTATGACTGATGGCTTAGTTGGCTTGTTTGGCATGTTTCATGGGTCCAGGTCTTTCCTCAAACACTTGAAAAACGCCTAGGTCCTAAGCACAAGCCTCACAGTCGACCTTGTCTTTAAACTAAAGTGCTTTGCTCAACTTGCAATTCACAAGCCTTTGCTATTTGACATCAGGAGAAAACTCAGTACCTTCTCCTCCAGCCAGGAAATCCTGGAGACATTTTCCCAGAAATGGTAGGATCTTTCCACTCCCTCTCCAAGAGTGACCAAGTCCTGTAAAAGGTAGCAGTTCAAATTATTTTAGCAGGACTTAATCTAAAGATTTGAATCAAAATCCAAATTAAGCTTTTCAAATAAGAAATAAAGTTCTAATCAACCACAAGTACTTTCTTGTTAAAAATGATTACCTATATCCTTTATTAAAAACAAGAGGCTAAAAGAATTTCAAAGGCATATTTAAGCCTCTTGCTGACACCAAATATGGTGAGAGCTTTGTTATGTTCCTTGGTGTGTTAGGGGACATTACTGATGTTCTCTATAGTACATAAAATGAAGGAAACAATTTTAAAATGTTTTTATTACCTCTCAGACTTATAAGAAAAAGTATTAAATGGGAACAATTTAAAAAATAAAGTTTCTTATTAGAAACAAAATTAAAGTCGTATTTAATCTACTATTTTAACCTGCTGTCTCAATATAGGGTGAGGGGAAATTAATTATATTTCTGATATCTGGAATCAATTTAAATAGAAAAAAATATAAGAAGGTAAACAATCCTGAAATGTCAGTTAGCAGTCAGATGTGATGTAAAAGCCAAACAAGATTCTGGGGGTTTAACCATACCGTGCCTTCTTCTAATACAAATGAAAGGTAATCCACAATTATGGGCTCTAATTATTTAATAAAATGTTTATTTGTATTCTGACTCTATGGGTGAAATTCAATCCCCTGCACTCACATGAAGCCAGAGTGACTGGAGTTCTATGCAATGGCTGTGCAAGGGGACTGGTGAGGTGAAATTCATCCTTTCCAATCTGAGGATCATGACTGCTCCGCACCACTTCAGTTCCCCAGCCAGCAGTTCTTGTCCATGCCTTTGCAATGTGTGATTGGAAACAGCACTTGAAATCTCCTCATGCAGTTTATAACCCTTGGAGCTGGTTTTGGTGACCTGTAAGCGCCATTTACATCTTTTCTTACCCTTCCTTGACTGAGTATCTACCCAGATATAAAGATGCTCCATACCACTCAAGGAAGTAAAAAACAGTGAAGAAGGAAGGCGTTTTCCTGATTGCACCTCAGTAGGTAACTCTGCTGTGGTAACGGCTTGGCACATCCCTGATTTCCAGGTGTCAGACATAAGAGCAGGGACCTTTTACATTCACTCACAAATGGGAAGGAAAAGAGATGTCTAAACAGAAAGCACTAGTGATGTTTTTAACATGAGTTCCTTCTCTATACGTGTGAAAGACACAGAGTCTTCATTTTAGTGTTTATATGTGTAAATCAGCATTTTTCTAAATAATATTTGAGAGGAAAAAGACCAAATCTGTACAGGCCTGTCTTTCTCATGTGCATGTGTGTGTATTGAAATCACCAAAGTAAAGATGAGCTGTTGAGATGGGATGAATATTGAAGCTGACAATTTCCATTCAAACTCTCATGTAAGAGATTTGAATGGAAAACACACTCTTTTATGAGGAACATTTTGATCCATTTTGTTGTTTATTGCAACATTTTGGAGGGTTTAGTGAAAGTACTGACCTAGGAAGTAGATCATGTATTATGAAGTCCACCAATTATAGGACATTGTTGTTATCTTACATGAATGAGACTTCCCTCCATACCAGATATTATTTCCAGAGTCACTGACCATTTTCTCTTTGACTCCAAAACCCCATTCAAGAGCGTGTGAACAATGCTATTAGACTGAAGAATATCTTGTTTCAGTCCAGGTGGAAGAATCCTAAACACACGCTGTAAATGCTTGTGTAAATCTCTAATAATTGTTCACACATTTATATTCTGCACCACATAAAATGCTTCTATCAGAATATTGGAAGAAAACATGCAGTTGGACCATTTAATTTAAAGGAAACTTAAAAGCTATTAACATGGACTCCCAAATCTTCAAAAAATCCTTCTCATTTCTTTATTTTTAAGAGTGAGGGGAAAAAGAATGACTGAGAACTTTGAATGAAGACTTTGAGTAGGCTCTTCTTAGGGAAAGTTGTTTCTTACTGAAAGCCTTGGCAAGCATCTAATTACTTCCTTTAGAGCCACTTTGAATTGAACCATAAGATTCCAATGTGTATTGAATTTAAATTCTACTTACGGGCTCTGTTTCCTTTGATTCTGCATTTCTAGCAAGTGGAGCTCCTTACAGCACATTAATCATAATATATGGAAGGGCTTCCGTGTTTGCTTCTGTAGTGCACTAAGTTGTCCCTGAAGATAAAAAAAAATCCCCCTTGGAAGAAAAATCTCATTCTAAATGAAGATTTAAATTGAAATTATTGGAGAAGTTAAGAGGAAAAGATATGCCCAGTAAAATTAGAACAAGCATTTAAATGGAAGAGGGTATCTTTAATTATTTTCTTCCTTGGCATAGCAGAAAATCCCATGACATGATAACTAAGGATGCTTTGGGGGGTTAAGAGCCCAACAGCAGAAAAGCTAATGGGATTTTTTTTCAGATAGAGGTTAAAGTGATGGTACTGTAAGTAGGCTGTCAAAGTATCTCAGCCCACCATCTGCTACATATTAATTTACAATAGAGAGAGAGGTGAAGTGGGTGCTACTCTGCAGGAGCTATATAAATGTGTAACTTTCTCAATTAGTTTTCACTTCAAATGAAGAATAAGAACCCAGGAATCTCCAACCACAAGCCAGGTAGTATTATGTTTAAATGGTAGTAGTGTATTCTATAATAGGCAGCCAGAGCTGCAATGTTTTGCCAAGAACAGTCCTAAAGGCTAGGCTGAGCCATTTACCATTAACCACCTGGGATTTCTTTGTTTCAGATAGGTATGCAAAATGGAATAGATGTGTTTTTCCAAAAGGTGAAGTTTTTCCCTTCTTTCCTTTTTTTTTTTTAAATGGAAACAAATATTTCGCTTTCAGTTTGTGGGAACCTGCATTTTCTTTAAATGAATTAGTTCCCAGTTTCACCAACATCAGATCAAGAAAAGGGAACAGGTACTTAAGAAAAAGTATATCCACTTTTTCCCATTTCTCTGTAAATCATATACTGGTAGATGAAAAATAGAGGAGAACTCTTTCGTTTTTGTGTGTAGGGATCTAGCAGTTACTTGTAAAAGTGAGAACAGAAATATCTTTCTCACTGCAGTGGCACCATGAAGTTCTATCCAAATTCTTGGATACATGTGGAACTTACTCCTTTGAGATAATCACCTGTCTCACTGAATGAGTCTTAAAATCCTTCTCTTGATCACAAAGGAAATGGTTCAAATGCTGACACAAGCTAATTGAGTGTAGAACTGCGGTCTGTGTATGTTTTATAACTATTGGAGATACCTGTTAAAATGTGGTGAGGTTCTTTGGTAATTCAAAAGCTTGGCTTTACTATGATATAAAAAATAATGTCTCCCTTTAAATGATTAGATTTTATTTTCCCTGGTCTCTTCAGAATTTACTGTAACATGAAATACTGGTTAACAATTAGCAGTACTATAGTGAAAATGCATATTAGGCTAATTATAGCAGACCTGGCCTCGTTTTATGTAGAAAAGTTTCTTAAATCTGAAAGAACGCTTTATCCAAAGTCAGAGGCACATATACGTTCCTTGTTCATTCATTGCCCAAAGAACATGTGATGTCTTTTCCATCCTACAGCCAGAAGCTTTCCCAGATTTCCTTTTCCCCATCCTCCCTTGAGGAAAAAATACAAAAATTCAGGAACAAGTGGAGCTGTTCTCTGTCTTTCGCTGTCCTGTAGCTCCTGTGCAAAGACAAGGTGGTAACAGCATGCGAGCCGAAGGCGGCGTGGGACACAGCTGTGACCCTGGAGTGGAGAACGAGATACAGCTCTGTGGCAGAAAGCAGCTGTAATGGGGCAGTCCACCTTAGAGGCAAGTTTCTTTATAACTTACAGCCATCTCCTGCTAAATGTCCAGAGCAAAGGTGGTATGCTCAGCCATAATTTAAAGGACTGTGACATGAAGAAAGGGTTATGATGTTTAACTTATAGGCCATCCAAATGTTATAGGCCCAACCAAGTTCCTATTAGCAATAACTCAAGTCCACCGAGGAGATTTGACATTCAAAACTGATGAGCACTAATCCCTCGAGTCTGCTCCGACCCAGCCACGCTCAGGCCACTTGGTAACCTGAGTGACCCGGGAGTCAAACCATGATAACCCTCTTCAATTTAAAGAGCAGCTTCTCCCCATCTGTCTGAGTTCTGACTCTGCACAATAAATTTCCCAAAGAGCATAAAGAGCCATCTAGTGTATATCAAATCAATATCATTGTGGCTTGCAGCGATATCTGAGGCTACAGTTCACAAAATAAACTAGGCCAGGGGCTGGATTTCTGCCCTTGGCAATCAATCAGACTCACTGGGTCATAGATTTTAGTGTAAATTAACACAGCAGAAACAATCATGCTCCCCAGATGATGATATAATACAGTATTTGCTTTTCTTTTTCCCTCCGTTTCATTGCTCATGCTCGGCAGCTAAGCTGTACTGAACAAGAATAATAAAAAGCAATGATTAGAAAGGTGGTGGTAATCATAAAGCAGAACATTAATATTCTCCTGACAAATGTATATAAAGTGCACATAAAATATATACACAATATTAAAGGGAGCAAGGACAGGAGAAACTGCATTAAGTTACTCGTGTTTCAAATACATTATTTTTGCTTAAGAATGCTAGAAGTGGTCTTGTATGTCACTGCTAGTGGTTATAATTTTCTTTCATTACCAGATTTTAATTCAAAGACACTAAATGCTCTGTTATTTGTCTTCATATACTACTTCCCCTACAAGATGTGGAGCACACTGACAACTCCTTTCTCAGCTTGCAATTCAGTCTCTCCCAGCATTTACCTGAGCACTGCCAGCACTTTTCTCCAGTGGATCTTTTTTATTTCCTCTTTAGTAAGTTATTGTTATAAAGGGAGAGGAACCTAGTATTTCACGACACCCACCTTTACATGAGTCTCATCTTTTGAAATTTCCTCTGAATGCTCCTCATACAAAGCCCTGCAGGAATTACTATAATCTCTAACTATTCAGTTGACGTAAGCTGGTGTATTGTATTTTCTGTCAGAACCTAAGGAAGAAATGTCAATATTTTCAGCATTTCCAGGACATTTTTTGAATTATAAACACCCATCTTGTAATGTCATTTTATCTCATGCATCTTCTCAAAATATTTTACAGAAAGGGACTGTGATATGCATAGAGGAGACCAAGTAGAGTTTTTTGATTTGTTTTTTCTTTTTTTTTGCAAAGCTGGCTGCAGGTTTAATTAATGCAACAGAAATTTCTGGTAAGCAACCAGAAATTCTTGAAGTATTTGAACCTTTCTTTGCATTACTGTTCAGATAGTGTAAGTCTGGTCAGGATGTATTTATTTGCAAAATATCTAATTAGATTATACAAACAGTATTTAGCTTAGATATAATGACGTACTAATCTGTGTACAAAAGCTACATGGTATAGATTAGAACTGTGTGAGAATAATAACTACTGTGGAGTGGTTTCTGTTGAATAGTAAGAATAATGAGATTTATCAAATAACGGTTATAAGCAGGAATTCATTTCTTAGATTAAATTTATCCACTATTTTCTGCCAGGGGCATAAAGAAACAGAAGCTTCAAAGGTAGCTCTCTTCTGAAATGATGGAAGACAAACTATTCCTCCTTTAGTGACAAATCTACTTGTCTACTTTTCTCTGACTAGAGAAAGGAGCTGGATTAAGAGGCTGCAGACAGGGAGCATCTCTTGTGTGCTCTGGTGTATCCAATTCCTAAGTAGTTGCCACAAAGTGAAGATACAGGGTAGAACTGAGAGATCTGCCATCATAACGATGCAACAGATATTCCCTTTCCTATTAAGTGGGAATGCCAGCTGGACTAACGAAACAGTCATTTCAGGACTGCGCTGTGTCCCTCCATGGTGTCTTTTTCTCACTGCCTCAGTACACACTTTGTATGGTGGGTCCTTCCTATCTGGCTGATGATGTGTCCATGGATAGAATAAAATTTGAGATAGAACAAGTGAAATTCACAATGTTAGAGTTAGGTATACGAATAGTTTGTGTAACGTATAGCAACCAGAAACCCACAACAACACAACCCAGTCTATAGGCTGAAGAAGTACATTTGCTTTCGTCATGATAGCCCACACATAAACAGCTAAGTTACAAACTCTCACAAATTATTATTTTATTTTATATTTTTAGATTTCTCAGGAAAATTCTGTTTGAGTGTCACTGTATCACATAGTGTATTCTGACAGCTGCTATATTGCACCATTTTTGTAAAGGCTGGTATAAAGCAAGATTTGAGATAGCAATCATTTCTGTGGGTTTGGGGTTTTTTTAGGAAATCATAGCGGTTTTTTTAACATCCAAAACATAGCAATTAATTCTACCAATACTAAATGGATGTTACTGTTCCATATAAACTGCTGATTTTTACCTGTTTGAAAACTTCAGTACTCATATGTAGAGAAATTTAGCTTACAACTTTCACAGGGCTCCATATTCCATCTCAGAAGGAAGAATGTCTCAGCAAATTTTATGTGGCTCTCTGTAAATCTGTACTATGCTACAGACCTTAATTATGTAGTGACAGGGTATTTTTTCATCAGACTGCTTCATTCAGAGCACATGCTGGATGCGCACAGAAGCAGAATTAAGATCTCACTGGGTACCATAAATCTCACCTTGCCCAACTTGCTCTTTCTGGAGTTTGCCTCCTAAGCATCATCCCTCTGACCTATTTTCAAGTACTTCAAAATAACCATTTTCTTGCTTCCATATCTTTCCTGCGTTTTGTCAACATAAAGTGCATCTTCAGTTAATGACATCTACATGAAACAGCTCTGCATCCTTGCTACAGTGCTACACTGATAGTAATCCCTAAGTAGGAAGCAAATGCTATCTGTCAATATGCTGTGCTGTGCAATACTTTGGGCGGTATGAGAGGTCTGCATTACATCATTTGTGGACTTTCCAGGCTTGTAATGTCCTTTCAGTGAACCTGAACTGAGTATTGAGCTTATAACGAGAACTGAAACCCAGGGAGTTGCTTGTGGTTTAGGATTTTTGCACAGCTTCAATATACGCATACTGGGAGTCATTGCAACAGCCCAAAGATGTGTTTCAGCCGCTTGTGAAGCAGTAATGTTAATAGGTAAAAAATTTGCTTCCTAACATAAAATTTCTTCATTCCTCCATTTTAGAAGTTTTGGTATTGTTTTTCAAATGAACATGGTACACTCGTGCCAGGCATCTGTAATGTTTTTTTCAGTTCTCCAGTTGTAGAAAGGAGGCATGTATTGCTATAACTGTAGATAACATTCTGTGGATGTGTGAATGTGTGATTCTCTCTGTGTTTGTCTTTATGCCTGTGTATAAAAATAATGAAATATTCACTGGGCTGGATGAAAGAGGGGGGAAATGACAAACAAATCTTACAGTCTGATGGTCAGGGTACTCCCCTGAGATGTGGGAGAATCCAGTTTGCAGTCCCTGCTGAGATGAATGTTAATTATGTACTGGAAGTAGGTCACTTCCAGCAGGAGAGATTAAGAGGTACCTATTTACTAACCCATGGATTAAGTCACCTTTGCAGGAGATTTGTTTTCAGAGACAATTGGGATTTGATCCTAATTCAATCAAAAGGTGAGTGGTCTGGGCAGCATACAGCTCATCTCCACGGTGTGAGAAACTCTGGCTACTGGGTAAATTTTGACCTTGTAAGTGAGATGGGCAGAAGCACTCTCTGCTTTTTAAGCTTGTGAGGTCTTGAGCACGAGACTAGAATTACAGCTGAATTCTAGCAAGACAGTGACAGCTCTTTCTATAAAATTCTTTGGTCTTGAGAGTTTCTCTGGTGGAAACAGGCATGTAAAAAATGCAGATAGCTCCAACTTAAAGAAGGTAGTGGTGGGATACGATGGAGAAAGGAAGACAGGAGAATGGCAATCTGAATGTTATACTTGAGTCTCCTAAAGTAGATGTTTATTCTGTATTCCTCCATGAATCTATGGCAACATAGTGTTAGCTTTTCATTCACCATATACGCTTCTTGCCCTGTCTCCCTCATTTTCCTTATGAAAACTTTCTATGCCTGACTTTGCTTTAAGGGGTATTTTCTTGGGACACCCTTTATGATAATTAATGCTGTCCTGAAAATCATCTTGGTATAAGGCTATTCTTAGGTTTCAGAAGGCCTAAGATCCATTGCCTTTGCTTGTTCTGGAAAAGTCAAATGGCCATTGTGAAGGGTCCCAACATGAAGAGTCAAAGCACAAGCTGGGGAAGAAATGATTCATTCTCCCATGTGGATAAACAGCAGGTGCCATGTGTCAAGGTCCTTTGTTCTTACACTCAAGTCAGCAAATACATTTTCCTCTAAACTGCTTATGTACTTTGTGTTCTATGAGCAATCGTTGAGACCTCTCTGCAGGCCCTTCCTTCCTGACTTCCAAATACAGCTGTAGACAAACTATAACTACATCTAATGAAACACTTTTTCAAATATGTACAAACTGTAGGGTTTTTTTTTTAAAAAAAGGGCATTCATTCTTTGATTTGACATGCAGAGGAACACTTCATAAACCTGGACTCAAGATCGTAATGGGAAACGCAATGAAAGTCTTCATATTTCTACTGAGCTATACAAGAATTCATTTTAAAATTCATTTTAGTGATTAAATACTAAACCAATTAATGTAAATTAGTTTATCCACATTATATCTTTTGGATCCTTCTAATCAGGAAAAGTACTTGTTAAATTACAAGGGAAAGCAGTTGCCAGACTGGTTAAGCTAGGTAGATCTGTAATCTTGAGACAAAACCCTGGTGCTATCAGATGTTAGCCCTGTTTTCCAAAAATTAGTTATATTCACATAGCTCAGGTAATCCTTAGGAAGAAAACCAAATGCAATGTTTCTTATAAGACCCGAAGTTCCAATAAATCATTCAGGAGTGAGACAGTGGAGGCAATGCCAAACTGGGTTAATTTGGGGGTTGGCCCCCATGGCTAATTTGACAAATAGCACTGAAATTTAACTGGGTTTTTTTCTATGCATGCATTTTTTGTTTGCTGGGTATAAGGGCTATTAGCATGGCTTGTTTCCTTCATGTTACTGCTTTTCATAAAGTTAACTAGTAGAAATTGTGCCAAGAAAGTAATAAAATTATACAGTATTAAAATTGCAACAGTCCTGCCCTTACAAAATTGGCTGGTGCCAAACTAGACTTGTTGGTTAAAAACTATATGCAAAATATAAAGCAGTAAAGAGAAAGGGATATTTGCCTGTTGTTTTGCTGAATGCCTTAAACAACTAAAATTCTAGAAAGTAATGCTCTATGTTTTTTTCTAAGTAACATTAAACAGCAGCTTAACTTAAATAGGATACCAAGAGAAAATCATTTCTAATTATTTTAAGTAATATTTAGATCAATTCATAGTAATCTTATTATCTTTCATGTTTATGTCAGTATTAGATTACTTTCATGTTTGTTTAAGCTCTTTTGCCTTTTAGAAAGTCTGTTTCAAAGGCAAATTGAGCATAGTTAAAATAATCAATGTCCTTTGTGGTTTCAGCATATGCAAATAACAACAACAGTTGAAAGGAATCCAGGGCTTTCTTATAGAAACTATTAAGCCTTTACTGAAGAAAAGCAGAATTATCTGGATAATTATATCATTCATTATTGCTACCTGCATATAATCAGTAACTTACAGTCTATTAAAGAAAACTGTAGTGAAAGCGATATGCTGTGGGAAACAGCAGCATCTGGGCAGACACAATCCTTTTAAGCATTGCTCAAAAAAATGTTCTTTATTTGCTCACGTGAATAGATGCTGAAATTACTGAGTTTCACCCAGGAAGATCTTCAATCACTTTCTGGCTCTGCCACAGACTTTCCATAAGAGCTTCAGCTGATTACGTCACTGTTTCTGAGCTCCGTTCCAGATATAAATCAGCTGCTTCCTTACACTTCTCCCTTGATTATAGATGGACTATGAAACCGCAGGGTTTATATCTGTGCTTAGTGATGTGCTGGTGTAGCCTGGTAGGGCACCCTCCTTGGCTGCAGCCACTCACCCAGGTTGTACAGTGAATAATGATACTAATCCAACAGGCCGTCTGTACATGAAAGCACTCATTAGCTTCACTAAGATTTCCACCGGAGCCATAATTGCAGCAGTGAAGTGCTGACATTTTCTCAGCATGGGTCACCTTCCAAATGTTTAATGGGAGTGAAAAATACTTGAACTAATTACTAGTGTCTTATTCTTTGTTGTTTTCCTTCACATGTTCCTCCTGTGCTTTGTGCCTGGCTGTCACGAAAAGAAAATGAACATTTTCCTAGGACTCTGAGGACTCTGTGACAACAGAAGGAACAGTGACCGTAAAGGGGTGGCAATGCTCAACAGGGTGCTCTATGGTCCCAGTCTCCTCATTATTCAAAGAGGAGAGAGGTGCCTGAAATAAGCTGTGGTTCTTGCCAGTTTAAGCATCTAGAATCTTTACTAGCAGAAGAAACCGTGCATGTCCAAGGCACAGATGAGCTTTTACCAGATCAAGGAATATAAAAACACTGTTGGGTCTGGTCTAATTTTTTTAAAAGACATCCTATGGGTCTTTGCTTCTTCTTGAACTGAAATGTAAGCAATGTACGTCCAGTAGAAGATACCATACATTCATAATACCACATTGTTGTGCCCAGACAGCATCCATGAGATAATGTTTTAATTAAAAAAAAAAATAATTCACTGACCTACTTGATTCTAAAATAATTTTTAATTGCCTTTTGCAGGAAGAAGATGTATCAAATAGCTCTCTCCAGAGCAGTAGTGGAATGTGTTTTCTTTCCTTAGTAACCATCTTTTTAAACTGCCTTTTAAGGTCCTTTGCATAAACCAATCAGAAAAGTTTTCTGCTCTGATAAAAGCATAGAGTCTTCACAGTACCAACAGGTCAGATTTGCTGAAAAGCAGATGCCTTTCTTCTAACTGGAATACTAACATAATGTTGGTCTATGCTAAATTTTATTGGTTATGTTCAGTAGTGATTCTGTGTGTCTCACATTGCTGTAGCATTGTCTTAGCAGACTAAAGCATTTTCATTTTAGGAAATTTTTCAGCAGCAGTTTTAAGTTCCGGGCAGTAGCTCAGACCTGCAGATCATTTGGTAGCTGGGGGTAAACGCTAAGAGAATATTCAGCATGTTTCAAAGAAGGTAACTTTGGGGTTTGTGTGTCATTTGCATCATTTGAAGAGCCCTGCTCTAAATTATTTATAGAGTTTAATATCTTCATGAGTACACTGTATGTTGAAAGCTACTGTTACAAGTAGAGGTCATTAAACAAACCTGTACAGTCTGTTTATGATTCTTTCTCTGTTCAGAGGGGATTCCTCCACTCCAGGGTGGCCAGGTGAATGTGACACTTTCCATCACTATGTAAGAACAGTGCAAAAGTTTCATTTCCTTTTAAATGGGGTGTTCAGGTGTGTAAGAAAAATGACTGGCTACTAATAACTGTGTTTAGCCAAAATTTCCAGGTTTGCATAAAAATGCCAACAAAGCAATCTGAAAATCAGAAAATACTGATTATTTTGTAGCATATCCTGTATGCTGGTAAACGTTTGAGATTGCACGCGTTCAAGCTTTGTCTGAAAAAGTCCATGGTTAGTGTTGCTTTTCAAAGAGAAGCAGTAGTGCTGAACATCTTACTATTTCACCTCTAAAGTTACTGGACCATGTCGCAGTAAGAGCAATCAATAGTGGTTAATAGGCCAGATCTGTGTTATTAGTATTCTTTACAACCTTGACATACTTCATTTTATGTACAGATTGCCTATGAAAACTCAGGCTTATATCTTGTCTAGACAATGCCTTACATGGCCATTCAAATTAATAATGTGCCAGAATTATCCTATGCTTAATGCAGCTGTGCTCTGTATTGACTCTGAAAATTAAATTTACTTCATGGTGCCTATTGACAGCTGGGTCTCAAGCATATTTAATGGATTTGAATGCAGTTTGGTCTATGGCTTATACCTCTAAGCAAAACGTTGATAGCTAATAATTTTCATTAAAAGTGAGAGTGTTTATCTATAAATGTTGCATTTCTCAGTATACGAAGTCAGCATAAAAAGAAGTTTAAGATCACCTTTCAGTTGACTCAAAGAACCCAGAAGGAATCAAGAGAAAAGAAAAAATAACCTGTTTGCTGTGTCTAAATGAAGTTATTAACAATGTGTTTGCAAATATGTGGTAAGGAAATCCTATTCCAGTCCAGAAATATAGCTTTAGTTCCAAGAAGGCAGAGACAATACCTCAAGTTGCATCTGAACATAATGAAAAACCTCATACATAATATATTTATTGACAGTCCTGGAAATTGAACTTCTTTCTTTATTGACAGCCTACATACAGCATAGGCAGCACAAGTTTCTTTCACTGGTGAGCCAACATAGTTTTTACCTGGACATAAGAAACTACTTTTTCTAAAGGATACAGAATTTCTTCAGAACACTCGGTTGCCCTTTGGACTATTCGTGAAATGTCAAAAAAAGATGTAAGCCAGTACCAACTTTTCTGGTCACTTTTCTAATCCAGAACAGATTCTCAAGAGTATTCTCACTTTACTCAGTATATGAGACTAACTGTTGCCACTAAATCTACAGGTAGATATTTACACATCTAATTACCAGAAAAGCTAAAAAGCCTCTTAGATAAATAACCTAATAATATCTTTTTTTATAATTTATATTAAAATTGACTCTTAGTTCTAGCAGCTGTAAGGTAAGCAGGTTAAATTGACCTTATTTTGCCCCCTCCAAATGAGAATTTTTTTTGCTACCTGTCCATGTTACAGTGCAAATGGTAGTAGTTGCTTGAGATAAGGCATAAAGGCTACATGGCCTCTAATTCTCCTCATGTGTGATATTATTCCTTTAAAAAAAAATTTGAACATTTCTGCCATTTTTTAGCGCAAGAAGAGTTAAACATGCTTTCTAACTTTCTAGTGATAATAAACATTCTTGGATAATGTGACAAGGAAAAAAGTTAAAGAATAAATATTGTGAGTGGGAGGATAGACCTCCATAATATCCATCTGTGTATCTGCAGTATGTTTTGCACAGTACTTTTTGCTAAACTTAGAAAACAGGCAGCTTATTAAGGACCACACTAAGCTTTAGCAGAAAAGTAAGTCTGAAATTCAGAAGCATGCACCACGTGCTCTACCTCATGCTAACCGACTTAGCAAACACCCTGGCAGTTTATGTGAAGCAAAACTATTTAGTACTTTCCAAAATGTGTTGTGCACAATACAAACCACTGGGGGGAAAAGATGATTTCCTTTTTCCTGTTTCTTCTCTTTTCTTCCTCCAGACTTTTACATGTTCTATATAAAATTATATGCTAGAGCAAAAAAGGGAGTAGGCATATTAGAGATGTAATATCTATGCAGACATACTACAGATAAATGTTATATGTGCCTGCATGTGCATACACGTATGGGGATACACATGGAGATACACAAACAGAGTAACACACAACCCAGAGAAATAAAAAAAGAGAAACTCATCTCAAATAGAAAACAACTATGACACCCGGCTGAGCTTCTGAAGAACTGTTAGAAACAACTACAGTCTCTGACTCAGACCACAGGCAGCAATGATTTAGAAAAGAAAAAAAAAAGGTAGTTTGATGTGAAAGAATGTTTAAATGATTAATCAAAGTTGCAGAGTAAAGTGTATATAAAGATTAAGAATGGGCAGTGGCATGCAGGCGAACATGCTGCTGAATTGCAATTAAAAAGAAAGCAAGAAAGCATGACGTTACCACCTGGCACATCCTCCGTAGGGGGGAAACACTGTGATATTCCATGGTCTCAGATGAGATGTGTGCTGTGAAGCAAATACATAAAGGCTTCAGAGATAAACTTAATTTTCACATTTTCTTATTTTTTCATGGTTCACCTGTCAGTTCAAACATTTTAGGGATTGTTAATATCTTTAACTGGAAATGGCATTTTTTAAGATAAATTCCTGGAAGAATCTTCCTCTTGGACTTTTTTTGAATGCACTCCTGCATTCTGTACACCATGAATCTGGCTGTACACCATGAATCTTTCATATACCCCAAGTTTTGAGAGATCAGATTGAGTTCAAGAGTTTTTTTAAGCCAGAATCCCATGACTGAGACCCACTTCTGATTACACAAGCTGACTATGATTGTCTTCCCTTCCACAGCATTTTACTGTAAGATATCGCTAGAATATTGTTCCTTTCTCTGTGGCAGCAAGTGTTACATAAGTCTTTTATCGTCTCTGAGTTATTTTGATTGCTGGTGGTCAGGCTATGCATTTTGCTTTTCTGGCAGTCTGCACACACCCCAGCTTTAAAGGCCAGACTGCACGGTCCTATACCTTTCCTGCACCGAGAAGCATTATTTGTAACCTGTAATTTCCTTACATTAAATATATAACTAACTACTGAGGTTGATGTTACTGGCATATTGCTGACTTTCAACCCACAAAGACAAAAGCGAACGTCTTTCAACAGCCAAGGTGAAACACCAGCTGGATCACATATTCTCATTTGGATAAAGTGTTGATATTAGTGGTGCTCCTTGATGCCAAAAGTTTCTTTTGCTGTGACTCTGAGCAAACAAAAGAACAAAGATTGTTTCAGTAGCACTGTCAGAACTGTCCAAAAAGTTACACTTTTTTCATTCTTACAGTGAACCCCAGGAAATTCAGCTGGCCTTTGCAAACACGAACCATCACAATTTTTTCCCTTTTTATACACGTACCTTTAGAACATGTCAAACCTATCAAAATTGTCTTCCTTAACTTTTTGCCTCTGCTAGAGATGTATAAAGTACATTGAAAATTTGTCCCAAAATTATACTGTAACAGCAGACTCTCCCCTCCCCCCAGCCCCAAATATAATCAGTTTTTTCCTCCTTTCTTTTTCCTTCCCTTCCTTTCTCACTTCTTTCTTTTCTTTCCATAGGGAAAGAAAGCCCCATAGTCTTTTGGGACTTATCTTGTGATGTAGATTCTATCGATTGTACACATTTTAAATTACAGAGGTTGGGAATTGTATATTTGGCTCATGGAAGTAAACTTGGTTTCTAAATTTTCCACACTGACATACATTTCCATACTGACATACATTTCTGACTTGAAATTTCCACAGAACATATACTTCTAAAGTAGAGACAACTAAGACATTCCTTTTATGCTGTTCTAATAGCTATTTTCTCTTCCATAGCGACAGAAAACAATAGCAATGAACTTTTAATTAATTTCTACAATACAAATCCTGATAACATCATAACCTCATGAGCCATTTTCAATTTTGATATAAAAGAAATGAAATAAAATAATATCCTAATAGCTGTAATATATTGCCATTTGCTAGAATACATAATCTAATGAGCTACTCACAGCACTGAAACTCTGACTAATTGTAAGCAGTTTGTCTTCCCACTTTCTACTCCCAGTATATCAGTTTCCTGGACAAACCTGGTTCCCCACTATATAGGAAAAGGTGAAACAACTAGCGCAGGCATAAGATGGGTCATAGGAAATGCATCCTTAGAGCCTCCTTGGAAGCTGTAATCAATTCTTTATTACCAGATCCCTCCCATACAGTTTCATTTTTCTATTTCACTCTTGCGTGAAAAATACAAGTGAGCCACTAAATTGTGAAAAGACCTAGATGCATAAATAATAGGCATATTTGATATGGGGCGTATTTCAACAGACTAGGCAGTACCTCAAAGGAAGATGATACTGTCTGTAGCAGCACTCCTGAAAAACAGTGACTAAGACATGTGTTGGTACTTTGGGTTTTCTAATGAAGTGCACTTTTATATCCCTTAATTCCTCCTAAAAATTAAATATATTGTTTATAATTTCACCTGCATTACTTCCAACCTCCAGATGGATTTTATTTACATAAGAGTTCCCAAGAGGGCTTTGCTATAATGAAGCCTTGCTGAACAAATTACAGAACTAATCATTTCTTTAAACAGACATTTGTAAATAAAATAAAAGATCATACAATATGTCAGATGTGAAAGGTTAGCCACTGTGCACAATAACAAAATAATTTAATTTTGAATAAATGACTTTGCCTTAATTAATTAGGAGGTGAACTGAGCCTCAACTCCCAACGTAGTTAAGAGAGAATACTCATGCTTATGCCAAAAAGCAGACTGTGAAAAAATGTGAGGCTTGAAAAACACTTTCCCTTCGCTAACTAGCGCAAGCTTTAAAGTTTCTGCAAGCAGTGGAAGCTCTTAGAGTCGGCTCTTCAGGCTGCTTTTATCACTACATGACAAGAAAGTGGCCATAAAGACTACAGAATAGACACTTGTGTGATTTATTTGACCTTTACTTATGATTCCCATTAGCAAAGAAGATCCTTCAAAGGTAGCAAGGTGACAAAATCAACAGGATTAAATAACTGCTGGCAACCATCTAGAGTTAAATTCAACAACGCATTTGAGAGCCTTTCTTTGCAATACTATATGTGGTGGCCACTGCAAGTATCAGATTTAAATCCTAATGTTTAAATTGCTACGTACAATACAGGAACAAAAAAATCTCCATGAGGTGCCTATTTTGATTATTTTCTGACCTGAAACTTTTTTGGGAGTCATTATCATGACTGTTGTTTGGAAGTACAGTCACAGTCCTGCAAACAGCTTCACATGTGACCAGTGATACCTCTAGGGACTTCCAGTATCTCCTATGAACTCTTCAGAGAGACAGAATTACTCCTGTACAAGGGACAGATAATTACATAATAGTAGTTTCTTTTAGTCTGAAATTCTAAAGCAGTAATTTATAATAGTAACAG
Source organism: Phoeniculus purpureus (assembly GCA_028565055.1). Classification (NCBI taxonomy): domain Eukaryota; kingdom Metazoa; phylum Chordata; class Aves; order Bucerotiformes; family Phoeniculidae; genus Phoeniculus; species Phoeniculus purpureus. The sequence goes on from JAOXOE010000343.1 coordinate 17,695,249, forward strand.
TGTATCCCTTTTAGTGGAATATTATTGCAATTGGCCTAATATATGTTTTATTATCTTTTATCTCCAGACGCCTGAGGGATGGAGGGAGGGAGGGAGGAGAGGGCAGAAAAACAGTAAACTGGTGACTGCTCTTATCTTTGACATGCTGTGAATAGACAGGATATTAGACTAATACCCACAAAATCACAGATAAATGATTATCTTGTCTTGATTACTACTGCCCTTTAACAGGCTCCTCTTTTTAGCTGAAGACATTAGTTCTAATTTATTTGACGCATATTTCAAGGCCTTCTGCCAAGAGGAGAGCAAAAGCTTCATGAAAATGTTCTTAGCATAAATTTGGGACATCACTTGTAAAATGAGTTGATAAAAAGAAAGAAAGGTCTTTCTAATGAAACCAGATGATCCCTCAACTTAAAGCAGTTCTGGTTTCTATATTTTACCATATATTTATAATAAAGACTTAATTCACCTTTGATGTGAACTTCCTATCAAAAGCTGAGGCTTAAAGACTGTCTATATTATAAGGACTTAATCATGAAGTACAGGAGACCACACTTCATACCTTCATATGATTAATTTCCTTACAGAATAACCTTTAGGAGTATGAAGCCTTTTTGTTTGTTTGCTTTGTTATGTTTCTGTACTAATTAATTTTCAAGAAGAGTCAAAACTTTATTCCAGCTGCCAGGGAAATTACTTGCCTTGCTGTAGGAAAATGCATTGCTATATTATGAACTTCACTCTCTGTTAGTGATGTTCCCAACAGCCCAGGACACTTGTGAGTGATGTCAGCCTTACCTTGTTATGTGTAGCTTTTTTTAACTTTTTTGATCCCTGTCTGCTGAGCGACACGTGCTATCCCTTTCACAGTTACACAGGTTTAACTTAGGCAGTTAATTTGGCTTGAGTTTTGGTTAGTTGGTTTTACCTTTTCGGGACTTCCGTTGTTGAGTGCGTAAGAACCACACACATTAAAAAGCATGTTCTACCCTTCTTTGGCCCTGGGTGAGGAGGAAAGTGCCTGGAGGAGGATTTTCTAGTCCAGCAGTGGGTGTGTAGTTACTACAGTTCTTGTTTTCAGCTGAGTTTTGGCTGGTTTCTGTTTTGTCATTCTTAAGCAGCTTTCTGTGTAATGAGGCTATAGCTCAGTTACACGAAGCTATCTGTGTCCCGCTCCCTCTGCTATATGTTGCTTGGGTCCTGGTACCTGTAGTACTTGTCATATTCAACCCACTCCAAATTTCATCTTAGAATTATAGAATTCAGCTAGTCCAAGCTTCCTGCTCCAAATGGAGCTAACTTCGAGTTTACATCAAATTGATCAGGATCTTGTCCAGCTGAATTTAACCATCTCTAGTTTAGAAAAACAAAGGAGAGAACTCATCTGAAGACACATCTTAAAGAGGCTTAGAGGCTTCTTGAAGACAAATAATTCATTGCATTATGAATTCTGCATACATACAGTTCTGAAAAGGACCAAATCTCTTTAATTAATGTTTCACAAATTCTTGACATTAACTAAGGGACCAGAAGGAAAAGACTGTGGAGTTTAGTTGAGTTAGAAGTTTTGAGTAGACTATTTGCCCATTTTTTTAGGCCTTCACTCAGAAGAAAGCATCATGAATATTCCTATCAAAGCAGTCTTTTCTCCAGAATTTATAAATTATTTTTTACTCTAGACCTGATTCTGAAAAGACTCAGATGTCTGATTGAATTCAGGGACTGAGAGTCGTTCCATGGAAATAATCCAGCTACTAAAAATTCCCATGAAATTAAATCAAGAAAATAGTTTTGAAGCCCTTAAAAATAATTTCTACTTTTACCGATGTAAGGTAAGAGTGATCTGATTAGAAAATAACAGAAAAGTAGGGAAAGATATTAAATCTTATTTTCTCACTTGTGTGCCGTTTTCTTTACTGAGATTATGATATTTTTGTCTGGCTTTTGATACAAAGGGCAAATCTAGGGAATTGTAAACTCAGTATCACTTCTACCTTACTTGCTCACCCATTGAAATTTCCACTCGACTATTTGAAATATCTCTGTGCCTAAGCAGAAAAAGCTGTTGGAAGCTTTATTTTCCAGAAAAAAAAATCTGTTTACTATTTAACTAAAGTATTTATGAGTAAGAAAGGCAATTTACCAATTTGCTGCAAATGCTAACAATAACATGTTAACATTGAGACTCGCCATCATTAACAACTGGAGTTTTCGAAGACAATTGTTTAACAACCTTGTGCAATAGGAAGCAAGAGGGTTTGGAATAATATTACTTATTTGGATTAAGTGCCACGTAAGTGAAATTTGCCTGAAGTAAAATTACAGTGAATAGAAAAGCTGAACTGACTGACTTTAATAAATCTAAAGGTTGAACAATTACACTTTAACTGAAGAATACAGAGGAAACATTCATCCAGTTCTTTGTTAGAGATTCTTTTTAGAAATTTGCCAGAATGGCCATAATAAGAGGTGCAATTAAGCAATCAGCCTTTTCAGAGATACATCTGTAATAACTGCCAACAATGAAGTGTCTTATTGTGGATTATACTTCTTGTAATTTAAGAAAAACAACTGTAATTGTAAGTAAAGCTTATGGCATCATACCTTATGTTTACACAGGTGTGATGTTATAACTTATCAAACTGAAAGCTTTCTTTAATACAAGAACAGTGTAAAAAGAGCTTACAGCATTGCCAGAAGTAATCGGATGGTTAACAAACAAGTGCATTCACCTGTTCAGAAACAGCTCTGCATAGTCTACATGCAACATCTGTGCTCCATCACTTAAATCAGAGGGCTCTGAACATGGAGCTAAAGTTAATCTTTTTTTGACTTTTCTGTCTTGACGGTCAGTTTTGTGTTATTGACAAATCTGCTGCCACTGTTTACTGGATGTGTGCACAGCTCAGGCAGGCTATGGTGGGAGCAACCAGCCCACATTCTCTTTTTATGCCAGTGTTTCTGGACAAAGAAAAGTGTTCATGTTGAAGGATTTTCTGCTCATCACACACAGGGACCCAGGCAGCTGCTGAAATCAGCAGCAGCCACTGGAGTCATCAGATACAGTGAGATGTCCTTGACAATGATCAGTTTGTTGTCTGCGAAATGCCCTAACACTTATAGCTCTCCTTTGTGCGTGTTGGTGTGTACTAGAACTGGTAAGAAGCTGTTGTGAGGTGAAGAGTGCTTGGCCATCATGCAACCACTGAATCATATCCCATTTCCCAACAGCAGACAGTACGTACTCAGGCCTCCTTCAGCACTCAGCATAGTTGATTCATGGCACACCTGATATGAAGAATACCTCACTGGCATCTTTCCATCTTGTTTTTAATCGTGTATGTCTCATTTCCTTTCCATTTGTAATCATGGAAATTCCCTGGACAGTAACAACTTTGGTGGGAAAACTTTTGTGTATTTTTTGCTGCCTCTGGGCAATGCTATAGAGCAGTATTGAGCTTCTGTTCTCATCTGCAGTGGAAGAGCCTGAAGACATACAAGGACACATAGAAATATGATCTTTACCTATATACCTATATTAGCAGCAAGAGAGCAATGGATTATACTTTTCTAATCAATATTTAAGAGAATCTCATTCGCTGCCCAGTGCTGAGGTAACACGGCACTGTTTGTTATATACTTGTAAAATAAAATAAAATACTAAATTAAGCACTATGAGGGTATATGCGCTTCGCTTCCAGGCTGTGAACTGACACAGCATCTGTGACACTAAATCCAAATGTGTATACCTATGAAATAAACATCAAGGTTTTCCTATGATCTTTATTTTGTATTGTCAGACTTTAATAACAATGAGCGAGATGGCTCAAATACTCTGATTTTTTTTTAAAACTTTGTAAATTTCGTATCTTAGAAGTAATATTATCATTAGACAAAAATTTAATAAGGCGAGTGACTCCTACGTACTAATACAAACACACACACGCTTGCGTATTTGCAGCCTTCCAGTCTATTACCTCACTGGTCTCTGCCCAAATCTACACCCATCTTAGATTTATTCCAGGAAGAGGTACAAGTGAAATGGCTGGTAGCGGTAGGGATGCGTATTTAGGGGATTTCCTTTTGTTGTGGTACTGCAGAACTGAACTGATGGAACATGGAAAATTGTGAAGGAGGCTAGATTATTTAGCACGTTACATTTTAAATGAGTTCTCTACTGAGTCCAAATCACAGATCAAGAAACTGATCTGTGATTGGCAAATGCAAAACAGAGTGGAAATTTCTTCCACAAAAGGTTTACAAGGCAATTTTAGGTACAATCTCCTTGCTAAACTGACAGCTGAAACCTCAGCGTTGGAGAAAAGTTCTATTTTGATCTTCACAGAACTGTCTTTGGGAACAACCTGTGGTGTGTGATTAGAGATGGCAAAAAAAGGCAATTAAATACATGGCATTGCATTTCCTGTAATATATTGATTGTTCACTTGCACCCAGTCAGGCAATTAAATCAGATAGATATTCCCTCACCCCATCCTGAAACTCCTGGACCTGTTTTCATGGTTGATTTGAATCTAACACATTGTAAGGGTGGCATCAACTCCAAACATTAGAGTGAGACAAGAAAGGGATCTAGGATTTCATTAGTTCAGCCCATTTTTTCCATATTCTCAACATAGCTTAAAGGAATTCAAGGAAACTTAGTGGGGCCCTGAGTCTGACATGCAGTCTGTATTCCTAAACTTGGAAAGTCTCTCTTGGTGGGAAAAGGAGGTGAGAAACTGGAAACTACCTACAAAAATGTTAATAAAATTGTGGAAAGAAATAATTTGTTGTGCATATGTTGTTGTATGTTCTTTTAAAATATTTTAATAACAACTAATTGACCAGTTAAATTAATATGGGTATGCAGAGCCAAAAAATTCCAGGCATGTGAAAATAGTGGTTTAACTACATCATGGTGAAGTGAAGAAAGAGCAGCTTGCTGCAAACCACGAACTATGCAAATGTCAACAGTAAAAGAGACTGTGCATAGAAGGAACATGAATAAAGGATCATAAACAGTAATTTTAAAAAATGTATAGTCTACAGTGTTCTGTTTCAAGATTAGCTTAATTGAATGTGAAATGTTGGTTTAAGGGGAAAAAAGGGATAGATTAAGATTCACAAATCCTGAAGATAAGTAAGTTAAGCAATGCTGGCATAACTGTAAAATAAATTTGACCTAAGAGCATGCAGATAATCATAAGCTCCTTTATCTTCTGGACCTTTGGGTTTAGTGCTTTATTTTTTATTTTACTGTTTGAAAAATAGATTTTAAAGATTTACATACTTGCCACAGAATAATATCTTAAAAATGTCTGGATAAAATTATGACTTAGAGGAACTCAGCCATGGTAGGCCTTGTATTGAAAAAGCTGCTATAACAAATTTTAATTCATAATTGTTATTGAATAGCAAAGACAGATTTAATTATCTCCATTATTGACCTGTTCTAAGCAAGTACTTTATGTTATAAATCCACACATTATTACCAAAGAGCAGGCTGGATGCATAAATTCTCTGCCAGTTCTCTCAGCAGGTTCTTTATGCCACAGCAAAACTTCTAAAGGGATAAAATATGTCCAGCTTCCTCCAGCTCACCTAGCTGTAATGGAGACACAGATTTGTCAAGGTTGCAAGCCCACAACAGAATAAAATTATTATTTGGGGATTCATGAGAATTAAATAAGTCAAAAACTGAAATATTGTATAAGTCCGATTAAAAATGCAATGGTGAAAAAGTGGGTTTGATTAGTTCTAGCCTGGGACATCAATTACACAGAAATCCTTCATCAGCTCTGCCATTCAAACCCATCTGTTCCACAGTCATCTAAAGGAGTGATGACACTGTGTGAAAACAGGTAAAATGTGGGATTCTTTTTCTTTGCTGGAGAAAAGAAAAGGGGCTATAATAGCAACGATGACCTTGGTACAGGACATTTCCTGGGGAATTGATGACCGCCGTGGACCATCAACTCTCCTAGCTAGTCATTAATCCCCAGAAAATGCCCTGTGTCTGCCTTGTTATTGCTTAATTCAATTATTTGTGGTTGTGGCATTTATTCTGTGAATATTTTATTGCTCAATCTGCTCTCCGTCTTACCTCTGCTGCTCTAAAGTCCATCTCACTGGTGCAGACTGGCTCAGCTCAAGAGCACCTCACGTTTCCCAGAACAGACTAGGGTTTAGACATTTCTGTGTGCCTGCTATTCCATTAAGATATGATGGCCAGAATGAAGTAATAAAAGTCCACTTTTCTGTCTATCTTAGGAATTTAATACATCTTAATTGTCAAACAATGCAGGTAGAATCAGGTTTTCGTGGTCGTATACACTGCATATATACACGGGCCATAATGAAAAACAATCGATCCTGCTACTTGAAATGTCATCATTAGCTGCGTTATGCCCAAAAGGTGGGATGCTACAATAAAGGTAAGAAATAGGACTGTGTTGTGATTACTTTTTGCTCTTTTGGTTTTTTTTTTCTCTTGCCTTGTTCTTGTTTCTTGTTTTGAGGATGCAGCATTGCAGGCATCTCACAATCAGACTTCTTGCTTCCTCCTCAGAGCTGCACCTCCCCTTATTTCTGGCACGATTAGTCCTCTTTTATTTCTATCAGTGGAACTGATCTGTGGGGAATTAGAAAGATAAGAGAGCTGAATTTTCCTGCGGGAAAAAAACAAGGCTAGTTTTAAAAATTCCTGCGATCCATTTCACCGAAACTACAAATAGTTGTACCAGCACAATGGAGGGAATTGCCTGGAACCAGCAAGGGGTGGTGAAGAATAAAGACAGCTTAGCCAGCCTGCCACGGAAAGAAGTAGTCTCAGAGTTGTATTCTCTTCCACGCTAAAGGCCTTCACAGAACTTTGACTGAAGGAGCTATTTAACAGGTCTAAATATAATCTATGTTTATGTTACTACTAATGTAGAAGAAAAAGGACATTTCTGAAGCAGATGAAAAAAAAAAGGTATCCAAACAGAAATTACTAGAGAGTTCTGCAACTGATATGTGAGTGACCTCTTGCAAGTTGTTACGCATTATTTGATTCTGTGTCTTTAAAAAATGGAGGGGAAAGCATTTCTCATCTACTTTATGCTACACACACTCTACGGGTGCAGTTTATTTCCAGTCTTTGAAATATTTTTATTGTTCATAGACAACAAGGAGGAAGAATACAAATAGGAAGATGCTGTTGTCAGAATCAGCTTGTGACTTTGTTTCTCAAAGCATTCAAAAATAGCTGTAAAAGGCATGCATAAGTCAAGATGAAGCTTTAGACACAGACAGATGCCTATACACACACAAAGTAGTTCCTAAATTCCTAAATGCTGCACTCCTTTGATAGCATAACCATAGTTAATGTTGTGTCAGGGTTTCCACTATAAACCCTCACATTTATAACTAGGCAATAAAATTTTACCCCAGGCATGAAGCACCAGGTCTCAGCACAGCGGCTGACGTTTTTATGTGTGCACGTTTTCACATTCATAAAAAAAATATCAGGTTAGCTACTTTAACACACGCAGGTATAACGAATATAAAAAAGTTTAAGATGCTTTTCGGTCGAACATGTATAATACACGCACACACATGCACAAATACACATGTATAACTCCAAACAGCTTCTCCTTATTACTGAAAGGGTACCAGAAAATGGTAATAGACCTTTCAACTAGAAAATGTGCATTGACTACTTATATCAATAGAAATAATTGTATATGACCAGATATTTGATTGGAAGTTACTTTGTTCAAGGAAATATGAGCCCTCCCACATGGCTGTACCTCCCACGCCACCAACAGTCCCCTCACCCCCACCATGACACACCTCATTAAACACAGAAGCGCTTTGTTGCATTGGGGGTTTAAAAGAAGTGGAAAGGTAGGCTCCTTGCACTTCCTATGAGAAATGAACATTGACTTCCTCTGAAGAGAATGTAAATGGATTTGCTTAATTGGACTTGGGGCATTGGAGCAATTAATAATAGATTGTGTCATAGTAAGGGCTTTGTTTATATTTAAAGCAATAAATTACAAGTATTAAGTTTATATTTATTCCAAGTTAAACTCATTTGTAATTGACATGTTATTTAGCCCAGGGCTTTTAAGATCTTTTAGTATAATTAAATTAATAGAGAGTTATAGATCACTGCATGATAAACAAACAACATGGACTTTAATATGACAGATATACAGAGAACAGGCCATGTAAGTAGATCATTATTATCAGTTTTACCTTCAGCAAAAATATAACTGAAATAGCAGCAAAAGATTCAGTGCAAAACATGTGAAATCCAAGGATGTTTTGCAATAAATTTTATTTTTCTTTACTAACTTGAGGGCTCACACTTAACAGTGTGAAAGAATATTAGTCAGTAAAGTGAGATTTCCTACCCCACCACTCCATCACAACTGTATTTTATTTCACCTTCTTACACACCAAACAGTTTGGATTATCTTTTCCACGATGTCACATGCAATGACTCACTAAAACTTTGGACACTTGATTTTTCAAGGGATTCTTCTAGCCCTTTCTCCACACAATAAGGTTAAGACCCTTGTTGAAACAGTTAATGAAGTCTCTAATGGCTGTCATAGAGACCAGTGATGAAGATTCCACACATGCCTTGGCAGCTTATTTCAATGTAAAATAATCCTGAGGTTTTGATACTGAACCAAAACCACTTGCTAAATAGAGCCTGTTTCTTCCTGTTTTCATGGAGAAACGATGATCTGAAAATTCCGTTTCTCTTCCAGCAGCCTTTTAAGGTCAGTATTTGTCAAACACTCTCCCCGTTCTTCTTTTCTGTTCATTACACGTATTACAGAACAGATTGCTCAGCCTGCCGGCCCAAGAGCCACTTTCCAGGTATCTCACCATTCTCTTGCCTCTCCTGTGGAGTATCCCACATCTCCGACGAAATGCCCCACACAGTACCCCTCCTGAACTCTCACAAATGCTGAGCAGAGCAGAGAGAGATACGCTGTATGTATTTATTCCTTTTACTCCTTTTAATCTTCCCGTGATAGTGCTTATCTTTTTCTCAACAGCATGACACTATTGACTTGTGTTCCACTTGTGATCTACTAATACCTTTAAATCCCTGCCTATTGGCCTGTTGCTCAGACAGTTTTTCTAGATCCTGAGTTTGTGTGGCTGATTAGCCTGTCTATCTGCTTGTGGCTCTTGAACTGCATTTTCGTTTTCTTCAGACCACGCTTTCCACCCGCCAAGTTCCTTTTGAACTGAAATCCCATCCATTAGTGTAACGTAGTGCCTTCCATCTCAGCACCACCTATGGAGTTAATTACAGCTCACTTGCCATTGTTCAGTTCATTAATAAAAATACAGAATAGGGAAAGAGCTGCGACAGTCACATGCAAAACCAGATTAATTTCATGTTAGGAGTAGCCCACGAATGAATCCTATTTAACACTGATTTTCGTATTGGTTTTATACTACCCTAAAGTACACTTAATCGGACACTGTTTTCTTACAAAAACATTATGAGAGTCAGCATGAGAGTCAATAGTTTAGTAAGTCTGAAATCAACATGTATATGACATTTTCTTCTTCTTTTCTGTCCATATTGCTTCTCTGATGTAGAATAAAATTACATGGCCTTGACATCATTTGTACCTGAATAACCCTTGTGGATTGCTATTCGCCTCCTTGCTTTTTTGCAACCAAACAGTTTCATTAGTTATTCCCGTAGGTTGAACAGCACGTAAGTCTAGGATTTTTCCCATCCTATTTTTAAAGGCATGTACCATGTCTCTTCCTTTTTCCTGTTTTTCATAACACATCTGCCCTTGTAAGGTCTCAAAAGTGATTGCAAGGACCCAAGCACTGGTATTGTGACTTCTTCAAATATCCTGGGATTAGACCTTTTGGGACCGGTATATTTTAAATCAGTAGTACTCTGATCTACTCCTTCCATACTCCTTGGCCTTCTAGGTTAGTCAAACAACTCTTTCAGTTTGTTAGCTGACCGTGTTCCCTGGCCATCGCAGTATTCTCTCAACTTCCTTCTCTAACCCGCTAGAACACCAGAAAGTAATGGTCATCAAAACTTTTCTGCTGTAAGTGGAGCTTATGCTGACAGTTTATAGTGTAAGAATAGATTTCATCTTTTGGGATACCTTACCTTTGACACTATTTGTCACCACCTGCTGTAGATGAAATGGGGACAAAGGAATAAATTGCTACCTTACAAGGTCAGTCTTTGCATTAAACATTCCCTCTGCTCCATGGTACAGCAAAGAATTAATGAATTTACCTGGTGATCTCTTCATTCCCATGAGTTAACAATGTACGCTGTTCTCTCCTTCTGTTTCTCATAGGCCTTTCTCTTTTCCAGCTTGTATATGAAAGCTGTTTTATTCCACATTAAGCTAAAATCCATTTCTTGGTTATCATTTCTATTCTTCATTTTAAATATGTGTATGTGTATTTATATGGACATATATGTGTGTATGTTGATATGTACACAGTTTTACATATAACACGTACAGAGGTTAACATATATACACACATATTATATTTATATAAATTCTAATCTTCACTTTCTTTTCTAAACTCTTCTTTGTACAGCTTATCACATATTAAGAATTCTTTCTACTGCAGATGTCCATTTACTTGTGCTACAATCTGTATTATTTGCACTGTGATGTGAGTACATCATCATTTCCTGAATTAATCCCAGACCTGAAAAAGCCTTTCTCTTTTAGGATACTTGGTGTCCCAGGCATCACTCAAGGAACAGAAAAATAACCTCTCTGTGTTGTTGCTCCTTCCACTCAGCTAGCTGACCACAATTAGCAGAAATCATATAATACTACTTTTTTTATCAGATTCATTTGTCTGGATATGCCCACTACGCCTTTTTTGTTTGTGGTGTTATTCAGTAGGTAGCTAATGGCATGCTTGTAGTCATACAAATCTTGACTGTGGTCTTCTCTGGTCATGATTTTTATTAGTATTATTTACATTATGTAATATATTATATTGTATTCTAGAGATCTGTGACTTAAAATGTTATTCCTATGCGATTTAGAACTAGGACTTACAGCACCTCATTGATATTTGTCATTGACTATGGTGTATTATGTATACTAGACACCGTTCTCAAGTGTTATGGCACTCCGAGTGCAATTCTCTTCTAGAAGTCTGGCCTTGTACCTGAGCATGTTTCATCCAGTGTTTATAGCGAAAGATTGTGAATGTGGAGACTAAAAACATAATCACCTTTTTTTAGAACTTTATTCTGTGGGAGAAAAAAAACCCCAGATTATCGGAGAAAAACTTTAATTTGCTGTGAGAAGGTGCTAAGATAACAGGTGATCTCTACTGTCTCTACCACTAGAAAGTAATAGAAATAGATTTTTATTTACTGTAAGTGTAGTTGCGATCACAGAATTATCTTACAAGATTAGCAGTACTGAAGCTGAATGTGTTAGTATTTATTTTTTTTGGTAATGAAGCTTTTCTATCACAGTTGAGAAAAAATTCCATGTGTATAAAGGGACTTACCCACAAAGATTTATTAGCTCCACTCATCACGTTGAACATCCATGTGCACTTTTAATTTTCTTATGCATGGTAGCTTTCCTGCAGATGAGGAAATAGTATGAGTCCAGGAAATAGTATGAGTCCAAATATCATGAGTCCAGAGAATAAGTACCCCCTTCTGGGAAACGCTTATGACATTCCTCCATAGATTGTTGTCACATAAAATAAATTCATACAATGAAACTCACAATGAGATTGCAGATGAAATTAATTACTTCATGTGTGCTGTAGTCACCAGTGTAAATTAAATACCTTCTGAGTATGAAGAAATCTAGCTTTTTCAGAAGAAAAATCACATAATAGCAAGTTGCCTTTGTCATGTGATCAGAAACAAAGAGTGTTTTTCCCCCAAAGTCTTTAAATTGCTTTACTTCCCATAATTAAGTCACTTATGTTATGAAAATATACTCCAGGCAATGCTTTGCTTTCAGATTGAGGGTTGATAACTGATGTGAACGCCAGTCTAGAGGGTTCTTTTTCACATAATCATGTCTTTAAAAAGTAGCCATTACTACAAGTACTAATTCTCTAGTATTTCCCAAACATCTATACATGGGGTATCTAGCCTGCTAGCTATTCCCATCTGTTTTAGGGAGCTCAGTCCTTAGCCTTGACTGTATCTTTCACTGATACTACTTAAATGCAACTCGTGCCCAATTTGACATCTAAATGTGCATTTAATAGTTCATTTTAGTTTCTCAAATTAGAAAGCTGTAATCTAAATGACTTTACCAGCCTCATCTTGTGATAACTGTTATCCAGAAAAGTGTCTCAGATATTACTATGTGATAAGTACTGGACTATCACAACTCTGTAATTATGACTGGTAACTGTAATTGAAACCATTTTCTGGGGGAAAACCTGATCCCTTGAAAGATAGTGAAAATTTTGTCATTTTTATTTATTGACAATAAAACCAGCTTATTCTGACTCTCTGAATTGAAGGTATAGCCATAGGTGCCTTCTTCAAAAACTGCCAGAGCACAGTGTTTTCATTCTCTGTTTGATCTTGTGTGAAACCAGGTTCCGACATCGCCTGTTAACGTGCAGAGCACAGACTAAATTTTTAAAAAATGTCATTAGCAGCATCAGGAATATCTTCTCTTTACTCTGTTGGACTAACTTCAGAAGTGCCAGATAACTTGCTTTAGAGACCTGTGAATTAGGGGTCTGATCAGCATCCTCAGCTCAGCTTGAGTCTCAGTAAATTTTCTATAAGATTTTGATACGAGAAAAGATGGGGAAGTGTTTCAGCTGTGATGTTACACAACACGGTGTCCAAGTGGAAAGATTTGCATTAATGAAAAATGCAATTTTCTATTAATATTTTCTCACTAATGTTCTTCATGAAAAGATATTTTTAAAAACAAGCAGAGAACAAACGAGATGATTTTTCAAAGTGTTACCAGCGCGCTTCTGACTTCATCTTGCAGTAATTTAGTTTCCTAAATGATTCCAGTTGATGTACTCTTTGGAGCAAATCCCTGCAGAGAACAATGGGGTTGATTGTTTTGTTGACTGCAATTGTTTTATGTGTGGGTTGTTTCTGAAATCTCAGTGTTGGGCAGGGAAAAGAGTGGTTCAGAGAAGCCCTTCTAATGAATGGGTAACAGATGACTGTAAACCACAGGTATTAGACCTTTTCAGCATGGAGCTTTAGTGACTCAAATGTTTAAAAAGAGGCAGAAGAAAAACTGTGAACACATCCTAAAGTCTCAGTGAATTCATTGTCTCAAATTAGGTAATTTGTGGCCAACCTCAGTTTGGATTTTTAACATTTTTGGAATTGTGGTTGATTCTGCAGAGCACAAATAACTACACAATCTGATATCCAATGTCCTTTGACATTCTGCAGAAGAAATAGTTGGCTGTGTGGCTTATCAATAGCATGGAGTCTCACAGGATATATGATGACGATTGCAACATTTCCAGGTTTTAGCCATCATTCCAAGAAGCAAAAATCACTTGGTAAAACAATAAAAATTAATTAAAGTAAGGAATATTGCAATAGAAAAGTCACCTTAAATACACTCATTCACAGTTATGCTCAGCTTGGCCCTTTTGCTTGATTGTGATCCAGCATCTCCTGACTGAGCACATGCTAAAGTAATTACATTCATGTGGTTCAGTGTGATCACAGAAAAGATAACCCAAATATAGAGCTAAGAAATAAGGTATTTTCTCTAGCCAGATCTCCCCCACACAAAGTACAATAGTCACTGCTACTGGCCGACAGTTTCAGTGGAAATAGAATTGCATAGCAAAACTTTCCCGAGATGCTACACACATTTTTGTACTTTTCTCTCTACTTAAAAATAGTTACTTTATATTGTGATATAAACATATATGCCTCATCGTGATCGAGTCAAAGGCAAATCTTAGATTAAAATGTACGTGGGAATATTTATCCCGTACTTTGCCTAGGAGTGGAGACAAACCGAACAACTAGAAGATCCACACAGTACATTATGATTTACCTGTCGTTAAGACCTACAAAATCCTCATGAGACCATCAGTCCATAAAAATGTTGTATCTTATTAGCACATCTGTATGCACAAAAGTACTTATTTTCTTTTTTATGCATTAAATTCAGGCAATATTTTAAGGAAGTGTCACTTTAAAAATGAAGGTAATTTATTTTGCAAATGTTGAAACAAAATCTGTGACTTGACATTTTTTTCTTTCCTCTAAAGCTGCAATTTTCATCAAATAAACAATGAGCCCAAAGAAATCTTTTCCAGTATCTAACATCTGTGTCAATCACAGAAAACCCTCTTACGGTTCTTTGCATGGAACCAAGCACACCCTATCCCTCTCCTAGCTTCAGTGATTAATGAAGTGACTAAAACATTCAAGCATCTTAAGGAATTTGGACACCTAATCTCCAGTTATTTTAAGTCAACTGATATGTCCACAAGGGACCTTTCAGTTCCCTACATGGCCATAACTTACACATGATCCTTTCCATGTTTTCCTTGATTTCTTTTCCCTGTGAAAACAGCAAGACTAATATCTGGAGAAAACAGCGAGATTTACAGAGCACTGTTTGTAAGGCTGCTGCACTACAAGTGTTTCTTTTCTCTTTTTCTCTGTTACTGGCTGGCAAATAATTGATCACTGGCAGTTCCTGTCCTCAGATCTATTTGCCTGGCTACTACTCTCCTGCCCACTTCCCTAGGCATCTGAAATGTACTGTAAAATGTCTGCAAATGGGCTTTGCCGTTCAACTAAAGAAATAGCCTAATTTTCTTTACTGCAGATCACACCATTACTTATTTTTACAGATTTGAACTTTTCTTTTTCGTCTCCTTCATTCTTTTCTTGTCCTTAGCACAACAGTCTGGTGACTTCTGCACCTGGACTCATTCTCTCTAGTAGACCTGATTCTCCAATTCCAGAAGGACTATGGATCCCATTGACTAGAAGCCCACACAGACAACACAGGCAAGTCTTCTCTGCTGCCTTTTTGAAGCCTATGTATACAACATATATTAAGGCATCTCTTTGCCTCTATTGGCAAATATCTGTCAGGATGACCAAGAACATTGAGAGCTTTGTACACCATTTTGCCTTTATGATGTATAGGTTTTAAACATCAGCACTGCTCATCCTGCTCTCCAGTGGCTGTTGAACAGCATTTAATATTAGGATATTAATTAATGTTAGAATTAAAATGTCAAAGCAAATTGAAATGCCCATCATAAAATCCTGATGAATATTGATGTCTTTATTTTCTTGGGAATTGCCAGGTTCACAATTTTCAGAGTAAGCTTGGTTTGTGCACCCATAAGCCAAGTAATATCATAGAAAATTCAAAATTTTCTGTGTATAGCTGTATTTTATTTATTGCTGTCTTCATCAGGTACCAATTAAAGGTAAAATTCCCATACGATTGGTGTGGTTCCACACTAGCAGTTTGGGGAAAAGAGCATCACGAGGAGTGATCCTGTGAGTCTCTGACTGGCAGGATGACACAGCAGTTGCCTCTTATTTCAGCTACTGTATCACACCTCCTCAGCTGGCCACAGCAGGCATAAAGCATTTGGATCTGTGTTGGTGGCTTTTTTCTGAGTTGCCATGTCCACTTTTATATAAGGGACAGAATCATAATTATTTGCCTCTTTTTTTATTTCCACTTTCCTCTCTCTTCTCTTCCCTTGTACCTTACATTTCAACAGAGCCATACAGAGTCTTGCCTTACACGAATATTATATCATTATCCTAAAAATATTTCCCTTTGGAATTATGCCGTTGATACTTACATCCTGTAATTTACAATAAAATAATGCTCTAACTCCTGAATTTTTAAACAAAAGGGATACCAGTGCTCTGCTGAGAAAGGCTGTTAGAAGCAGAAGTAGAAATTCCCCACTCTACATTGTAATTATGAATTTTATTTGTACAATGAAGACTAAGACTTCAGTAGTCCTCTGTTTGTTCAGAATCTCTTTATACAGGTTTTCACAGCAAATTAATTTGTAAAACACAGGAGGGTTTTGCTGCAGGTGTGACTAGACTAATGTCATTTTGGATAATCTTCATAATGCCTACAACTTCAGTAACTCCCTGAACACTAGAAGCAGCAGGAATAAAAGAGAAACTTCTCTCCCCTGTGGCTTGCAGAGTTATTTGCTCTGGTCATATCAAGAACTGCAAATCATTTATTAGGTGAAATTAGCCCTTTCTGTTAAAAACTAAAGCTTCCAAGTCCATAGTCATGTGTTTAGGACACTCTATCAGAAGGGACAAAAAAGTGCAAAGAGATGTGAAAATGAGAACCTCCAAAGGGAGTCCCCCTAAATGAGGCTACAGGAAAGCTAGAGGAGGACTTTTTGCAAGGGATGCTAATGATAGGATGAAGGGAGATGGTTTCAACCTAAAAGAGGGCAGATTTAGACTGGATCTTAGGAAGAAATTCCTCACTGTGACAGTACTCAGGCGCTAATAACAGGTTGCCCAGGGACATTGTGGATGCCTCCTCCCTGGAAGTATTCAAAGCCAGGTTGGATGGGGCTCTAGACAACCTGATTTTGTGAGAGAGGTTGGGACTAGATGTGGAGGGGTTGGAACTAGATGGTCTCTGAGGTCTCTTCTATGAAGCCATTCTATGATGATTACTCTAACTTCACTATTTGGCAAAGCATTTGACAAAGAATGTACTGCAAACAGATGTTACAGTCTTGCCAAGTAGTTCACAGAGTGAACATTTGTACTAAGAACTCTTCTGATGGCTTAAGGCACACTTTCTGTGTGCTAATTAGATAACCTAACCTTTAGTAATTAATGCTACTTTCAGCTGAATTAAATAATTGGCAGCAAAAGGAGCTTTACTAACAGTTTAAAGCCACTAAGCTAGATTGCAACGAGGTTCTATAGGAAGGCTTCAACTGGGTTTTATTTTATTAGTTGCAGATATCTAGTTGGACAACTATCAATTTCATGGTGTATCCTGCTTTGAGCATGAGGTCAGATTAGCATCCTCCTAAGGTTCCTTCCAACCTGAATTATCCTATGATACTATGAGCCTGTGAGAAGACATTATTCATAGTTATTGAAGAATACACTATTTTTATATATACACACACACACACACATTAGAGAGACATCAGTGTGTGTATTGTATATATATAACAGCAGCTATCCTATATTAATATTTTTCTGACTGTTCACAAGTTCTGCAGCATTCATGAAAAACAGCTATGAAAAGGAAACCTTTAACCAGCATCCCTATTTGCCTGTCCTTATCCATACCAAGAATTTGTGAAAGGCCCACAACAAGATTTAAAAATAATAAATTGTATGAATTCTGTAGTTTTTAAAAGTGATCCCCAGTAATTGCTTGAAAATTTAAATAGATTAGGATATCAAGACTTTTTAGAGACTGGAAATAACCTTCTGCACCCAAACACTGCAATATAATTTATTTTTAAATACACATAATTGAGGTCCTTGTGAGAAGATTTCTGCCTACTGGGAACATATCTGTTCCTCTGAGACTGGTGGCTAAGCAAGACATTTACTGAAAATTAGGTCTGAGGCATCGAGTCTCTCTCAGAAATTGTTTCAACATTGGCCTCTTATGCCGATCTATTACTGATTATTTGGTTTAAGCAATTTTTTGTCTTTGAGAGGCGGAACACTGTAATTTCAGTCAGAGTTCCAAAGCACTGAAGTTCTTTTCAAGCCCACAAAGCTAGCTGGGTTGGGTTTTTGGGGTTTTTTTTTTTCAGTCTAAAAGGGCTATTTATCTTTTCCTTTTCTTTTCTCACCCATCTCTTCTGCAGTAGCTGCAGCAACTTGGCTGAAGTTAGAGGAATTTAGTTAACAGAGTTCAACAAGTTTATGGTGTTAACAACAGGAAACCATCGCACTAATCTGCAGATTGCCTGCCTTCACATACAGGGCTATTCATGAATTCGTGCTCCTGTTGCCCTGCATTTCAGAACTTCCATTGTTTTATATGGGAGCTTGGAGGCTGGTTTAATTAAAGTGATCTGAATAGGAGTACAGTATGCCAGATGTACATTATAAATATAGAGCAGGTTATGTAATGGTAAACCATCAGGAAATATATGGGAATGGTTTGTGATAACTCATTGTTAACTTAATATAAATCCTAATTTATTTCACTGTTTTGAACTTCAACTAGCACAAATGAACTTTCTTTGTATTTTTACTTTTTCCTTTTCTCAGTACAGCTTTTCCATGGGGACAGTCTGCTTCAAATTAGTACATTCTGGTGAACAGGTACTGTTCAGTGTGATGAATGAGGACTGCAGAGTTTGGACTACATCCATAGTGCTGCTGTACTGCCTTCTGCCCGTAATAGAGGTGCCACAATTCAACAGGCATCTGACTGTCATAAAGACAGAAAGTATTTTGTCTCAAAATTTAAATTCCCAGAGTCTCCAGAGCATATAGCCTCGGTCTAAAAATGTCTACTTTTCGTTATTGTTGAGCTGTTCGTCTACATCATCCCATGATTCATCAGCAAATTATTACCTCTCCTAATTGACTTGTGTGGCATGGTTGATAAACATTTTCAGCACCCTCTTGATAGAAGACACAAGGATAATTGTCTTTTTATACTACTCTTTCTTTCCCAGAACAGCCAAACACAAGATTGCCGTTCCCTTTTCAGTTCCCCTTACTGAAACTCAGTGAAACAGGGTGTGTGTGGAAGTCCCCAGTCTTCAGAGGAAGACTGTCTCTGCATCTCAGAGGTAAAAAGCTCTTTGTACAGCCCTGCTTCAGGGCATACAGCGCTGGTCTTCACTGGCTTAAAAGTAAGAATGAAGAGTATATTCTTCACTTCCCTGTATGCTACAAACTTCAGCTCAGAGAATCAGTTACCGCAGAAGTTGTGGACACAGATACGTCTTTCACACATGAAAAATGCCCCACGAGCAACTCATTTAATAGTCATCCAGTCTGTAATTTTGCATTATGCTAATTCCTAAATTACTTTTTGCCTCTCCTTTTAGACTACTTGTTCCACCTGACTAACAAAGAAACTTTAAATATTGGATTAACTTTTTCTAAACCATATTTTCTATCAAGATTGAAACATTTCCAACAAAAAACATGTTCTTACCTATTCTTTCAGCGCTTTTCCTTTCTCTTACCCCATTAACAGTTTCACCTGGTAAACATTTTCAATGCTGACTAGGCAGGAGATGTAGAGCAGTTAACTCCCACTGCTTGCTAATTAATTTGTCTCTTCTTAAGAACACTAGCTGAAAAATCAATGGTCATCTAGCACATGTGCTCTTTATCATCTGCCAGTGGTTTAGCATAATTTGTTGAAAGATTACCCAAACACCACTGACAATTACACTTCACAGTAGACAGGCAGACATCCCAGACTCCTGCAGAAAGCTGCCTGATTTGAACCTGCCCTTCCAGGACTTTCTGCACCAGCCAGAACATGTAAGAAGCTTAGGATGGTGGAAATGAAACATAACTCCTCCAGCTTTATCACCACAACCTACAGTATTATTCTACTTGATGTAATGGGTGAAACTGGAATTACTTTATGTATCAGCTTGTCTTGTTTGAATTGTCTCTAAATCCACGAGACTGGATTGGATGAACCAATGGGTAAGTTTGTGCATCCATTTTCAAGTTTTAGATGTCTGTCTACATCATCACCCACATATCTGGTGCTGTTTACTGCAAGAGGTTTTGATGATTGATTTTAAATTTAACGAGCTTTGATGAACCACCAGGTCTTCTGAAATTAGACATAAAGGCTTGCATTTATTTACATGTAGTCTTTCAATGCTCATATATTCGAATTGCTTAGAAACCTCAACTTATCTTTGTCTGTTTTTCTTTTCTCTGAATCATTTCAATTGTAAGGAAAGAAAAGTCTCCATCCCATTGAGCTATTACAACAGATGCGTTGTAAGTTGCTGTAAAGACTTCGGCAAGGCACTGCTATTCCTTCTGATTCCTAAGAAACACCTGCAAACAGGCAGCAAATGATGAATTTGGTATTCACAAAAGTATAAATGTGCTGGTTTGGATAAACTCAGTTTTAGTTGTGGCAAAAGGCATCTGGGAACCACTCTGCTGAAACAGGCTGCCACCACCTATATCAGCCAAAATCTGTGGGTCTTAAATGAGGGATGTTGGCCAAGCTGATCGGAGGATGGGCTATTTAGTCACATTTATTCTGCATCCTGAAGCCTTTGCTCATATTGATATGAATCTCTCATTGGTTATCTGCAGCAGTCTTTCCAATCTGCAGGACACACTACCTACTGCCCACGCTCCTGACTTGGTTTAGGTAAATAAAGTTAAGTACAGGTTAAGAGCAGGCTTAAGGACAGCCACCTCCAGCAAGAGGTTGCCAGGATGCACATGTTGCAGTTACCATCTCTGGGCTTGAAGTGATGTTTCAGAGCTTTCTGGGAATTCATTGATTCGTGCAAACACTTTTGCAGTTGGATGGTTTAGATTTGCTTGCTTTTTTTGTAGCTTTTGGTGCCTGAGACTCAGTACATACGCAGGAGATTGCATCGTAGGAACCCAGTCGTGTTTATGAGCCAGTAAAACATCACCTTGTGGCTATATATTTACTATTACTTTGAATATGGTATTCATGTGTAGTGACATTGACAAGTCAGAGCCTCTCACTGTTTGCTGCAATGAAACTCATGAGTAGTCCTTAGTATGTGGGTTTTTAGGTGTCTGGAGAGTGTATGAAGACAGCAGCTGACTCACACTTGCCAATCTCATTCAAATCTTGGCTTAAATATTCTGTCATTGCAGATTAATCCCTGATTTCTTTTTGGCTGTCCAGAAAGGAAAAAACCCCAACCAACTAATATTCAGAAACTGGGAGTCACCTTCTAGGTCCTGGAAGTAGTGTGCGAAAGAGCTGTGATCATGTATGACCATGTTAGTTTCTTGTATTGAAAGCCAGAAAAAAGGCAGCTACTCCTACAATGATTTGGGGTTTTTTTTCCATTTAAAATGGGAAATGTACTAAGTCCTCCATCTGCAAACAGCAGGAGAAAGCACAGCCCCAGAGGTGATGAAAACCCATGGTAAGAACAGTCACCAGAGATACTGGAGGCCCTGATTCTAATGCACATTCTCTGTGTTAGAGAACAGATGTGAATCTTCACTCAGGGGGAGTATTGAAGGCAGTATTCTCTGCCTCACTGGGACTTTGCCATCTTACATCAGTATTTCAACGTTCAGAAACCAAGAGGAAAGCCTGTTGACTCCACAGCCTTGTAAATTGTAACACTCAGCTGGAAGGAGAAAAATCTAGACAGTGAATCCTTGCTCTCTAGATGTTCACTGGAGCAGCTCCTGCAGAAGACCCCAAATCTTGGCAGCAGCATTCACCTCATAATGCATAAGCAAGTCTTTGCTCCTATCATCCAAGTCTACCAGCGGCACAGGGGCCAGCTTTGGTACTTCCATACAGTTAACTTAGTGAATTTAAAAGGGAGATACATAGCCAAAAGGTTTGTGTTTGTAGTACTGTTATGTACTAGTGATAGGACAAAAGGAAATGTCCTCAAGTTGCCTGAGGAGAGGTTTAGGTTGGATGTCAGGAAAAATTTATTTGCTGATTGTTAAGCTACTAGGCTGCCTAAGGAAATGGTTGAATCTATTTCTGGCGGTGTTTAGAAGACATGTAGATGTGGCACTTAGAATCATAGAGGAAAAAGACCCTTGAGATCATTTAACAAAACCTAGTATTACCAGTCTCACCACTAAACCGTGTCCCTATTTTTTACTTCTAGAGCTTGATGTTCAAGACCCCACAATTTTTTGGGGCAATTTACACCTATGATGTTGTTATTAACTGGAGTAAAAACCAAAACCCCTGGCACTGGGCACTCTATTATAGATTGCATAGACTCATATCTCACCTATAGCCTAAATATGCATTCCTCACAGGGAGGGCAGCCTGTGAGCGGTACCTCGGGCGGACGGTTAGTGGTAAGTGTATAGATCTGATATATACATGCTTTATGTTCCCAAGAAAACTCGGAGAGCACAGTCTTATCAGATATGTCATCATTTGGAAGTGACTGGCACACCACTTCTCTTATAATTAGAAGCTTTGAATGTTAATTTCCCAAATTCCCACATCATCAAGAGGATGAAATTTAATCTCCTCACATGTCACAGTGGACTGAGCCAGGGATTTATCGTTGGTTGAATCCTGGAGCTGGTGTATTTTTAAAGCATAAGGAAACAGCAGCATTTCAGTGTAACAGTGTAGTAGCTTGACCCTCCAGAAGGGTTTACATAAAGTGTTTCAGTAGTGTAGGATCACTTCTGAAACTGGCAGGGCATTGCTTTCTTTAAGGTCACAGCATCTAGCGAGACCCCATTAGACAGCAGCGAGTCAGTTTCTAACATTTAGGAACAAAAGATCACTAGATCAAGTCAAGTTACTGGTGGGTAGTGAAAAAACTGAGACAGGAAAACAATGAACTGGTAGGACACCAAAGTGGCTGAAACCTACTGCCTGAAAACCACTGGTGTCTGTGTGAAATTGATGACTGTGGATTTAAGTAGAAGCAAAACTGAGGGGATGACTGCAAATTAAAAGATGATTTTTTTTAAGTCCATAATAGGAAACCTCTGTCATACTGAAAAGAAAAAACTCCTGAAAAACTTATTAGCTCTTATTAGCAATTTTTAACAACCTGTAAAACAGTAGTCATATTCAGGAACTTTCCAGGGGAAAGCAAGTATGGGGTATTTAACCTGCATCTCGTCAATTCTCCCTACAGAAATTATCTTTCTTCTTTGGGGAGTGAGTTATGGTGATACTGTCTTTTTCCACCATCCCATATGTGAAATAACTACATTTTTGCCCATGATTAATGAGAGAAGTTCAAATAAAGGTTCTGTGTTTAACCAAACTTCAGCAGCAGAATTATGAGACACACATTTAATATTTTTTTCAGCAGAAGCTACATGCTGTTCTAATTTGCTGATTGCTAAATTGTGTCATCCACTTAAAGAGGGGTTTTTATGGATATTCAGAACTACAGAGATGTCCTATTTAAACAGCAAGATACAGAGAAACTGTTAATGTGGAAGAAAAACAATGATCTAAACTACGAAATATGGTTATCGGACATTGCCGATAAATCCCTCTGTTTAAATGAATAAACACCACCTGATACTACCCATATCAGTCTTGTATGCCAGACCACAGTTAAATTAACACATCTCCTACTGGCATAGATTTACTGCATAAACAGGCAGAAGGTTAGGGAGGTTATATAACCTTCACCTCTTGGCTTTATTTGGGAGGAAAGTGTATGGGAAGAATTTGTTCTTACTTTTTCCTCTCATTTGCCCTCTTTTTTTTCCTCTCTCACACCAATAGATACAACTCAGTCACTTCAATCTTTTGAAAGGATTGTCAGCTAATGTCATTTGTTCAGACATCTTGCTACCAGCTGTAGAATGGATAGAATTAAAGTCTGAGGGAAGTGATAAAACTTCTCCTATAGAGACTAGAGTGAAGCACAAAGGAATCAACTGGGAGGTTTATGATAATAATTTTGACTTATGCCTGCACTGTAGTCTGCAAGGCTGCACCGACCTACAAGATCAAGATTTATATGAAGCTATTGAGCCAGTTCCAAACTTTGGCAGTTTCAAACTTGGTGGGGGCAAGGTGATGGCAGTTCTCCCATCTATGTCCTTTCTCACTCCATGCAGTATCTAACTACTGGGATAATTCTGAAAGGGCTGCAGTAGGGTTTTCAAGGTTTTTCTTCTACCAGAACACAAGAAAAATGTATTTGGGATGCTGCTTACGCCATGCAATCCAGAGTCAGAGGTTAGGAATGGGGAAGAGGAATCACTGAAGAGCATCATCATGTTGATCTGACTAAATACAGTGAGAGCTGGACTGACTAGGGACAAGTGAAAATCTTGAAGCTGATACAAAATTTTCAACCATAAGTCCTTTGGTTTTAACCAAAGAATACTTCCTCTTTTGAGAGTGATAGAAAGACATGTAAGAGTACGTACACAGTGATGACAGACTCAACTTTTCACATGTTAGAATATCTTTGAAATTCTGGCTATAAAAATATCTATGGTAAGGGCACAATTTCTTTGTTTGAACTTAAAAGGGAGAAGACAAACATGTGGATCCCACGGACAATCATAAAAGTGGTGAGGGGGCTGGAACACCTTTCCTGTGAAGAAAGTCTGAGTGAATTGAGGTTGCTTAGCCTGGAGAAGAGAAGGCTTCTGGGACACTTTATCGTGACCTTTCAATATAGAAGCCTGTAGTGATAAGATAAGAGGCAACAGTTTTCAATGGAAATAAATTAGATATAGATTAGACATAAGGAAGATATTTCATTATGAGGCTGGTAAGACACTGGAACAGGCTGCCTGGGGAAGTTATTGGTGCCCGATCTTTGAAACTGTTCAAGGTCATGTTGGATGGGGCTTTGAGCAACATGATCTAGTGGAAAGTGTCCCTACCTATACTGGGAAGTTGACCTAGATGACTGAGGGAGGGCTCTAGCCTTAAAAATCAGAAAAATAAGGTTTTAGAAATACTATATTGTGCACTGTCTTATAGTCTGCATGTACTCTCTTGCCAGCAAGAGAGATACTGTAGGGGGAATCCAGATAAGAATAAGAATAAGGAAACAGATGAAATTTTTTATAGGCAGCTGGGAGAAGTTTCACAGCCACTGCCACTTGTGCTCGTGAGAGACTTCAATTTTTTATGATATCTGCTGGAAACATCACACAGCAGAGAGAGAACAGTCCCAGAGGTTCCTGGAGTGTGGAAGATAACTTCCTGACACAACTAGTGAGACGGCCAACCAGGGAAGATGCCTCTTGGACTGCTTCTTACGAACAGGGAAGATCTTGTGGGAGAAGTAAATGTTGGAAGTCTTCTGGGGCACAGTGATCATGAGTTGATTGAGTTTTCAATCCTTGGAAATACAAGGAGAGAGACTAGTGAAACAGTTACCTTAGACTTCTGGAGAGAGAACTTTGGCCTGTTCAGGAGACTGATTGACAAAGTCCCTTGGGAGGCTGCCGTGAAAGATATAGGAGTCCAGGAAGACTGGACTTCAAGAGGGAAGACTTAAGGGCACAGGAGGAGGCTATCCCCATGAGACAAAAGATGAGTAGGCAGGGAAGGAGACCAGCTTGGCTAAGTAGGGATCTTTGGCTGCACCTCAAGAATAAAAAAAGAGTCTAGGACCTCTGGAAGAGGGAACAGACCTCTCATGAAGACTTTAAGGATGTACAGGACAGCTAGAGCTCAGCTTAGCTACAGACGTTAAGGATAATTTTTAAAGTTTCTATAAATACATTAATAACAAAAGGAGGACCAGGGAAAATCTCCATCCTATTTTGGATTCAGAAGGAAATCTAGTAACAGATGATGTGGAAACAGCTGAGGTGCTCAATGTCTACTTTGCCTCATTCTTTAGCAGTGGAATTCAGTGTTCCCTGGACAACAGGCTTCATCAGCTAGGAGACAGAGAGGGAGACCAGAGTGAGGCCATCACAGTTGGAAAGGAAGTGGTCAGCGACCTGCTATACCATTTAGACATAAACAAGTCCATGGGGCCGGATGGGTTGCACCCAAGAGTGGTGAAAGAGTTGGCAGATGTGCTCGCCAAGACACTTACCATTATTTACTTGAAATCCTGGCTAGCTGGGAAGGTCCCAATGGACTGGAAGGTGACAAATGTAACCTACAAGAAGGGCAGAAAGGAGGATCGAAGAAACTATAGACCTGTCAGTCTGACCTCAGTACCAGGGAAGGTCATGGGACAGATCATCTCAAGTGCCATCGCACTTCACATACAGGACAATGAGGGGATCAGGCCCAGTCAACATGGGTTTATTAAAGGCAGGTCCTGCCTGTGATCTCCTTCTATGACAGGTTGACCCGACTATTGGACGAGGGAAAATCTGTGGGTATTGTTTACCTGGACTTTTGAAAAGCCTTTGACACTGTTCTCCATGGAATTGTCCTTGATAAGCTGGCTGCTCGTGGCTTGGACATGCACACAATCTGTTGGATAAAAGACTGGCTGAACAGCAAAGAGTGGTGGTTAATGGAGTTAAATCCAGCTGGTGGCTTGTCACAAGTGGTGTGCCTCAGGGCTAGGTGTTGGGACCATCTCTGTTTAAGATTTTTGTTGATGATCTCAATAAGGACATATCATGTGTGTATCATTAGTAAGTTTGTGTATCTTTAGTAAGTTTGCAGACCAAGTTAGGTGAAAGTGTTTGTCTGCTAGAGGGTAGAGAGGCGTGTATGTCTCCCGCTCCCAGGAAGAAGGCTAGACCTGAATTGTGGGGCT
>JAOXOE010000343.1:17721772-17734511 GCA_028565055.1 Phoeniculus purpureus
AACCACCTCCCTGGGCAACCCATTCCAGGCTCTCACCACTCTCACGGGGAAGAACTTCCTCCTCACATCCAGTCTAATTCTACCCATCTCCAGCTTTGCTCCATTCCCCCTAGTCCTGTCGCTACCTGTCATCCTAAATAGTCCCTCCCCAGCCTTTTTGTAGGCCCCTCTCAGATACTGGAAGGCCACAAGAAGGTCACCTCGCAGCTTTCTCTTCTCCAGACTGAACAGCCCCAATTCTCTCACCATGGAATAAGGGCTTCACAATCTGTCTTCAACTTAAATGGCTTGTGTCTACATACTCTGGTCCATCAGGGAGTATCTCAGAAAACGAACAGCCGTACCAGAATCAACAAAGAAATTCCTAATAGTGAGACTAGAACTGCAAAGTTGCAGTTTAAAACCAATCATCGAACTCCACAAATAACACAAGACCAGATGTGTGATATGATTTCTGACATATAAATCAAACTCTGATATTATTCACCTCATCCTGTGTGCTACTTTCATGCAAGATGGAAAATGATATCACAGAACCACAGGGAACTGTCCGCTTTGTTCCCCTTACCTATGAGGAGAATGGTCTTGTTTAGAGAGGGTTTGCGGTTAAACATGAATGAGCAATACAATTCCACTGCACCTTTCTTGACACAGTTCTGCTACAGTTTCACAGACAGTGCAAATGTCATCCTGTGAGATACATTTGGAGCTTATTTTGGAGCAGATCAAAGATGTAAGCAGTACATATGAAACTGCATGCTTTGGAGTGAGAAGATAATTCAGCCATTTAAATGTGTGTCACCCACACTCTGGTTGAGAGAAGAGGCACTGGACACTATTTACAGGTATAGATGAGCTGTACAGCCAAAGGAGTGAGGATAGCATCAGATGCTTTATACTTTATGTGCTCATGGAGACCACCCTCTTCCAATTGGCACCTTAAGTTTCCAAAGGTAGTTTTGTGGAGCTTTACTGTAAAGGCAGTAAGACAGAACTGCACAGCTGAAGGCAGGGGTTTATAGCTGGGCTGTTGCATATTAACAGTAGAATAAATAATTCTAGATTATATAAATAACACCTGAGCCCACCTCACTTAGCTCTTGCACTAAGTCTGGGGGTTAATAGCAGTGATGAGCTCTTTATTTATGTTTCTACTGGCCACAAGCAGCAACAGAGCTTCTGAAAGGACTACAATGATCTGCATGGCCTCGTGGGCTCCTGTATCTCCTCTCATCACACAGCTGAGAGCTGGCAATGCAGGCAAACTACAAGATAGCAGAAAGCCAAGTAGGAATAGGCAGTGAGTGTTTTGTTGGTTTCCCACACAGAACCTGCTCTTGATTGTCTTGATATGTTGATGAGGAATCATTAATTTGTTTCATTATACATGTTCTAAGACTTAAGGACTGTCTGTGCAAGTTTGTTTGTGTGAAAGAAGAGTGGCACACATGAATAAACCTGTTAAATTACCAGTGAGCATGTTCACATCTGTGCAAGTTTTATTCATGGGTGGCACGTCACTGTTAAGCTATATTTGCATAGAGTATTACGAAGAATGTCTTTGCGATTCCCCAAAGGGAATTGCACGCACACACTTTCATTTCTGGTTTGCAGACACACAAAAGGGAATGAAGGAAAGAGTTTGCTGTAAGAGACACAACTATTTTAGTGGGGGTTTTTTAAGTACACTTATCCTATTACTTCTTACTCATCCTAAAAGCTTATTGCCATGACAAAATTTTAATTGACATCAGACACTGAAATAAAATATATAGTATGAAAAAGGCACTATGAACCACTGTCCACAGAGCTGTTAACAGGGCTTCCATTTTGTGAACCATTTTGTAGACCTTGCTTTACACTGGCAGATTTTTTAGTATTCTGATAGACTACCCAAGGCAGAGAGCAGCAAAGGACATATGAAAAAGAAAATGTTCTCTTACTGTTAAGAAAGGCAAGAGACACTTTGGTGAGGGGTAAGGAGAAGGAGGTTTCTAGCTTATTTTTTGTCTACTTAATACCTCAAGGAGTAAGCAGAAGTATTACTCACCTTCAAAGGAACAATATCAAATGCATTCCTGGCTCTACCTGAAGAGTTCCCCCAAGCTGGCATCGTATTCAGTTATAATTCTCCCAGAAGAGTAACACAGGGCACTGTTTACCTTTTCCACTGTCAGAGTGGCTACTACAGCACAAGTACAACTTATATTTTTCTGTGTGTTCCATTATGTGAACTGTCTAATCTCATCTCTGTTCCGTCTTCATTCTGTACTAAAACAGAACACTAAAATTACAGATTAATTGAACACTAAAAATATAAACTATTTGTTCTGTAAACTGTATTCCTAAAAAGCCTCTGAATTTGCAGTACGTTGTCTACCCCTTCACTCACTTCCACATTTCAAGTAAATGAGAAAGGTGAGCAGCAGTTTTGACTGTAAAAATAATTTAGTTTCTACAAAGTCAAAACAATGTAGAAAAGACATCCAAAAGTAATGTAAAGGGTACATGAAATGTGTTCCAAAAAAGTATTACTGCTCTCTATCATAATTCTAGAAATAGCACAGAAACCTGAACTGTTCCATTTCGCCACAGTTTTAATTCATTAATCAGGTCATTTTCCTTCAACTTTGAAAATAAACTTATTTCTTTTCCCATTTATATTATGAAGTCATACACCAAACTAGCTATGACAGAACATCAAAGAAATTAACAGATCACCTTATTCTATGATCTCAACAGCAGTGCAAAGAACGTTTTCATGGATCCTCTGTTTCTACTTCAAATGCAATGGGAATTGTGCAACGTTTTTTGAATGCTAACACCGCGATTTCCAGAACTAAGTTTAATGGTAGCAATTCTGTCCCCATACAATCAACACTACAGCTGTTTCCCCCTGCATATTCAAATGAAAGTGTTTGGTTTGGATTTTAAAATCACAGAAGGTGTTGGTTTGGGGGTTTTTTGGTTTGTTTTAGGGTTTTTTCCCACAAATATGCATGGCCAGAGAAAAAGTAAAAAAATAACTGGAATCTTTTGACAGTGTTTCTGCAAAGCAACTGGTTTTCTTTTGTTGGGCTATTTGGTCACCATGAACACGACATGCTCTTTCTTCCCTTCTCTAATTCTGCAAACCACAGTCTGCTTTAAGCAAAAAAATACTACTGAGGACCCCTATATTTAGTCATTTTGTAATATGACTCTGATGTCGTAAGTCTTCACTGAAGTGAAGTCAGCACTGGTTAATATAAAACACTGAGTGGCTTTAGAGATTACACAGAAACATGCTCAGTGTTTGGAGCCCACGCTTAGTTGTTTCCAAAGACTTTCAACAGAACTTTCATTTTCTATTTTCAGCTTGCTTAAAAAACTGTAACGTCAGGCACATATTTTCCTTCTTTTTTGGGAGAAAAAAATATTTCTCTTCCAGGAGCAGGATTTGGAACATCTACTGTCCCAGAAGAAGCACGTTTAGCAAAGTCTGATTTTGCCTGCTTTCAGAGTCCCACTGGTGATTGCCAGCACCGGCGACAAACACAGGACAATACTCTTATCTGCTCAATTTGATGAAACCAAATCAATAGAAAAACCAAATTTAGGTGCCATAATGTCTTAAGTAGAAGTATCTTGCTACCCACACATGGCTCCCCGTTCTGACTGATGCTTTGGGAATGGGAGCCAAGCAAGCTCACAGGTCGATGCTGAAAGGTATGACCCTGCTGGCCCCATATTTTGAAACATGCCAGAAGCCTGTGTACAAATGGCGCTCTTTTCCTCACTTCACAAATTTCAGCAGTTTAACAAGTCCCTGAAGTGGAGCAGAATGCAAAGCCTCATCCAAAGCATCACAACAAGAAGCTGGAAGCCCTCTGGAGATCTGCAGTCCGCCAGTGCCTCCACTCTGCTGATCTTGTCTAAGCTGTGCTGAATGAAGGTCAGCCTTTCAATTAATGCCTATTCCACCATAGCAAATTGCTTTTTTTTTTCCTGAATTGATGTGATATAGGTGACTTTTTTCATTATTAATAATTTAGAGGTTCCATCTTTATTCCCTTATCCAATGGCCTGCTTTAAAGCAGTAGTGGAGAATACTAATAGGGCTACTTTCGCATAGGAGAGGGAGGTGTAAGAAAGAGTACCTATAATAAGGTTCAGCATGAGGCACAGGTAATCCCTAGGTACTTTGTGATATTTTATTTGATTTGTGGGCCTTTGCAAAAGAGGCAAAACACGCTTGAAACTGGTAAATGTCCTGTAAGAGAAACAAAAATATCTATTGGCCAGAGAACAAAATCACTCCCAAAGGGAGTTGCTTTAAGAAGGAGTATTTTCCATATTCAACTCATCTCTAATAATAGCATGAGCTAGAGGAAGAGACAGTAGGAAAGGTCAGATTTAGCTGACTCTTCAAGCTTCTTCTATTTGGTGTGTAATAGTGCAGTATAATGAAGTTTTATAAAGAACAAAGTCTTCCCAGAAGTATCACGTTAACTATTAGCAGGCTTGGAACTCTTTACTTCTATGTTTATAATTTCCAAACAATTCAATAGATCAGAGAATTTTTTTTAACTCTTCATTATTTATTTCCAATAAATTTTCCTGGAGAGAATCTATATTTTCATTTACAGGTTTACAGTACCTAAAATGTTGGGATCCTGAATTTCCTTGTCTACAGTTAAATTATTGCATTCTTTAAGGCTTGGACCAGTAGGTACTTATCAATTACCCTTTAATAAGGACAATAGGTAATGTTTTTCCAGTGCTATTTGTCAAACAACAAATTTCTCATGAGCATAAACTTCATTTAGTACTCAAACTCTTGCAATGTGCCAATCTTTTGAAAGAAAAAGGGAGCCAACAACTTGAAAATTCTTTGCATTTTTCCATGGAACTTTGGTGTTCTTCATCCCTTCCTGTTTGGTTTCAAGTATCTTGTCATGTGCAATATTAAAGCACTACATTCCTGGCAACTAAATGCTGATATCTGCATTAGTGGTTTGCTAGTTTGTTTTTTTCTAAGACAAGCCTTCTCGTCTACAAACACAAACAATTCCTTTGACATTTTACTTGACTTTTGACCATGTCTTTGCTGATAAAGTCTTCAGTGCATTCATTAAATAAGAATGCTAGGTTCTGCCTAAATCAGTCTCCCAGTTATACAGTTTTCCATTTAGGAAGCCATTGGCTGTATCCTTCACATGTAAAGGATCTGCCCACCATTTGCAGAAATTTAAATTTATTGAGTAAAGATGGAACTAGTTGAATATCAGTGCGACTGAATCAGTACGACATCTCATATAGCATGTGAAGAGAACTCTGAAAGTAAGTAAACCTGCATATGACATATGAAAAGAAGGAAGCCTTGAAAGGCATCTTTCTGATTTGCTTAACTAGGCTATTTCAACAGTCCATTACTCAAATTTTAAAGTGGGAAAACTTCTAGATGTGATACATGTATGAATGCCATAACATAAGTCATGATGAGACAGTACATCCTAAAAGAATACAGGACTGATGTACCTCAGAAGTGAGATGTCTAATGTCTAGTTGAATGCTTGTCTTACCACTTATAGGGTAAATCAATATACTTTCTCCCTTTCATGAACTAAATCAGTTACAATATAAACCATCTTTCATATTTCCATGTTAATGCTCAAAGCATTAAATCACTATGGGAAATGAAATGCCTGCTTGTCCTACCCTGGTGAAAGTGGCTGACAGAGAGACTTCACCACATACACACCTCACACACAAACATATAAATGCACAGAGAAGACTTGCACTAATCTTTCTTGTTATCACAAGCACTGAAAACACTACTCTTCCTTTTATTCTCTTCGATATATACTGCAAACAGCTCTGAGCTTTTCTCATTAACCTCTCTTTTCTATAGTTATCAGCATCTTTTCCACATTGTTGGGGCCATTTTCCAAACAATTGTTTGAGAGGAGGGGAAAAGCCAAAGCAATAATGGGCTCAGGGTCACAATTGAAACTGCTCCTTATAATAAGCAAACCTGAAACAGTAAACTGAGAAAGAGAGAGGGAAGGAGAAGGAGAGAAAAGAAAATGCTGACTTGGGTCAGGGGTCAGCTCTCTGATCTCATTGTCAGTGCCTCTGCCTTTTGCGTTATGGAATTTGTCTTTCATTACCCTGTCTGCCACTCCTGTCAATACACCCTGAAAAGACTCCTCAATAGGAAATTGTGAAGTTCTGGTTGAGCTAACAGGGAGAACTGCCTGCTGAAGCTGACTCGTGACTCACTGCTGTTTCCTGGGCCAATCGTTCCTTGGCATCACCCAACAGAGCATCAACAGCAGTTGCAAGGGAAGAGTGGTTATGCAGCTCCCGCCAGCAAAACAACAAAGGCAGTGGCGTCCCTGCTGCTTGAGGTAATGTGTAACTTTAATATGTGAGTCCTTCAGGTGCCACAAAGGCAACAACACAGGGATTCGTATTATTAATAGGAATAAAAAATATTCATTTGTTTCACCAAGAGAAAGAACATAATCTCTTCCAAACCAGGTGATGAAAGCTTTAAGTGTGGTAACAGCAACTTTATCCATCATATACCATGAAGATATGTCATACTGGATTATTCTTTCTAGCTTCCTTTGATTAACTGGCTGAGGATTTCAATCACAGTTAAGAGACTTATAATCTCCCTGACATTTGTATTATATCAGCCTTTTAATGAAGGTCTTTCCAATTGAGCAGTCAATTATCATTAGAACTGCTGAATGTCCCAAGGAGGACTTTCATTTGGTACAAGTCCATGAATCCTCCCATTGTCCAAACTAAAATATTTGTTCATTGGACAAACTAGGACATTTGAAATGTCAGGTTTTCTTCTGTTTACAGTTTATTTCAGCTACACTTTTATTTTATTTTAGATTCTGTAATCTACTCAAATTTGTGTTGCAAACCCTAACTTCAGTTACAAATAGTAAATTTGTAATATCTTTCACTTTCTCTTGAAATAAGGATGGCAAATTAATCAAGGCTTTTTTCCCCAAAAAAAATTTAGAGACAATCTTTAGATATCAGTGATTTTTGAAGACTTCATTGTCCTTGCAGGGAAATACAGGATTCTGAGGCCAAAGACTCTGCATAGTTCTAATCATAAATCTACTAGGTCATGTCTCTTTGAGCTGCAAATCTTAGAAGTAATATTTATCTAAGTAGACCAACAAGAGCTGTGGTGTGGCTTACTGAATCTAGTCTAATAGAACTTCCAATTCCTATACAAGTGAAAAGTCCCTATACAAGTGAAAACTCACTAAGGGGGATACTCTAACTTCCATAACTCTTTGTGCAAAAATTCAAAATTCCAAAGCACTCCAAAGGTTGTTTTCCTAAATAGTTTAGCCCTAATATTCTGATATTATTCTATGAAGGATGATTAGTTCTTGAATCTAGAGAAGGAAAAGACACAAACAGACCTGTAGTCCCACTACATTCCTGTAGCCTCACCACTACCGAAAGCTTGCTAACCAAATTCAGCATACTTATTTAGGAAGAATGACCCTTAGAAGTTCATAGGAAGATGTCACTGATGGGAAAACTGAAACTTGAGTTTTTTAACCTAAGATTTATGTATTCTAATTCAAAGTGAAATTAATTTTGTCCTATGTTTTTCATGAAGACAGGGTAGATAATGACAATGATTCTTTGTGTCCTAACATGTACATTACTAAAAGAATTTGAGGATGTGGTCCAATCTGGAATTTTTGAAATTTGCCTTAGAAAGAAGAGCTCTCAATTTTTATTTGGATCCCTGAAGTTTTCTTGTTGCTGCCCATATCATGTGATGACAGTCAACTGTACTTCAGAAATTAATTTTCATAAAACACTTGCATAACTGCTATCTACTGTACTTAACTAAAGTGCAGTCACTCAGTATTGCTCATCAGTAGTACAGACAGTCTCACTTTCATAGGTTTATTTGGCAGATCTCAGCATCTGAGGAGGCTTAAATAATAAAGCCCTTCAAGGGCACTGATGGAAAACAAACGTCACTGAGCTTCTGAGTTCATGTGGAGAAAAAGTAAACAGTGCAACGCACACACAGACCCCCAGATCAAACTGAACTACACTATCTGTTATGAAGTAGTACCAAAGTCTGATACGAAGATAAGCTTTGGAATGTAGAAAGTTGGCTTTTTCTTTTCCTAAGATGCTCCTACATACTTCTATCAGTGTAGGAAAAACTAGTACTGTATCTTACAAAAGAGCATTTGAGCCTTTTACTTGTATGTTACTGCTAGGTAAAATTCTAAGTCAACTCAAAAGTCTGACTGTGTTGTTTCAGCACACAAAAGTGAATTTCAGCCACAGCAATTCCACTAGCCAATTTACCAACAAATACTGTTTTACAGGCAGATCTATTAAATGAATTTGTTCTTCATTAAAAGACACTATGTTACAAAGTTCCCCTCAATAGCTTTTTTAAGCACACTTACTCCCAATTTGGTCGAAGTCCAGTCTTTGCTATAAAGTGCAAAATACTTGGCTGCTAACTAAAAATATATAGTGAGCAAGAAACACTTTTTAATTAATATAAAAGAAGCAGTTGTATTATTAACAATGGTATTGGGAAAAAGCCAGTTTTATTTTTCCTTCTAAATTATTATTATATGTCTCCCACTGCTGGCATTTTCTTTGAAATAATCGTCCTTTTTCCAAAAGGTAATGGATACTTTTACCTTCCATACTTTCCCTTTATGAGCCTTTATAAGCCTCACTGCACATACTTTATCCAACAGGTAAGGTTCTACCTTATAAAAAAGCAATTTAGCTTTATAGATTTGGCAATACTGAGCACTTGGTTAAATGAAGGGTGCCTCATTTAAGAAATGGAATATCTGAAAGGGCCTGTTATCACAGTTTTAGGTCAGTGTAAAAACACCATCCAGTACACAACTTGGATATGGATGGAAACTAATGCTTCCAGCACTGGTGGGGGCCTGGAAATCTTTGAGTACATGTTTCAATTTAGCTGAAGAAAAGTTGGTGTATATCTTCAGGAACCATTTATTATTTGAAACTGTGTTCTTTTGCATAGGAAAACATTTGTGCAGAAATTTGAGACATTATTTGCTCAAGTTTTTCAGATACGTTGCTCTCCAGAACAACGAACTTCAAAGGAAGCATTTCTAGAACAAAACTGAATCGTAATGATATTTTACCCTATTAAATGTTACACTCTCTGTACTCCAATCTTGATCAATTTCAAATTCAGGCATCCTCAAATTGTTTTCATTTGTAAGAAAAACAAGTCAGAAGTGGCAGAAAGTGGTAATTAAATATTAGGGTTTATAATGCTAATGACATTCACATTTATAACACCAGATTAATTTATATTATTCTTCAGTTGGCAGAAAATAAAATATGCAAATACTGGGGCATCTGAGGGTCAGCTATGCCTGTGGTCATTTTTTATTAGAATATTAATTGATTGACTTTTTTTTAAAGTCGCTAAAATTTAAACAGAATAAGAGTAGTTTTGCACAAGTTTAACCTTAAAACAAGAACATTTATTTAATTCAGCATGCAGAACTTTCAGGCAAACTTTGCAATTTCATGTAATTTTTGGTAGGGAGGAAATTTAAAAATTAGTGTAACTTTGTTATTTTGGGTGGTGGGGCTTTTTTGTTGTTTGTTTTTCAGAATGAAGGGGTATTTTAAGGAGCATTTCCTCCTTTGGGATGGAACTTCTTTGTCCCTTAGTGATAATTTGAAAATGAATGGGTGATCTTAGACCTTAGTCTTCATGGTTACAGTCTCTCCCTAGTTTTGAAATGTTCCTCAAGATATTCAAACACTTTTCAGGTTATTTGCCTTGGTAATCCACTGCCAGTAACATAGTTAGGGAAGGTTCCTACAACTCTTCAATATTTTATTTTATAAACAATTCATCTACCACTTCTTTAGAACCATTGTCACCCATAACCCTCTGTTGTGTACCATTGACAGAGTGACCTTCATACTCACTGGCTCATCCATCATATAATGAACTTTTCACTCTACACCATGCTCATCCCTTACTAGTAAGGAAAACTTTTGTCCACATCCCACTTTGCCATTCAGCTAATGATTCTGTACTCATGCAATTGTGTATCAGAAATGAAAAAGGGGGAAGTGGAAAAAGATCACTAGTTCAGCATCTTGAAAAGGTAGTGCAGATGGGTTACCTTTAAAGCACATCTATCATTCCCATTTGCAGTGCTTTAGCTGATAAACTGTCCCCATTTGTGCTCCCCTATTTGACAGAAGCCACCAAGTTAATCAGTAACGGTGAAAAACTAATCGCCATTTGAGAAATGCATTTCCCCTGTATGGCAGGAGGCTCTATGTGTTTGCCTCACATACCTAAATTTAAGTAGCCTCATGAAGAATTATAACCTCTTTAAATGAATTGTATTAAAGAATGCGGATGAAATGGTATTTTTGTGTCTTTTGTAATTGGCAAAGGGGCTTTTTTCAAAGTTGCTGCACAAAACATTATTAAAGGACAGGGGATTCATCCTGCGCACCTATTTATGTACAAGGTCTTGTGTACTCTGTCACTTAAATGTTTTCTGTCTTCTTCAGAGAACAGGTTAAAACATTCATTTCATTTTGCATATAATTTAATTTGTACTAATTTTTTTCTGCTTTTCTTGGTATGACACTTCACTAGAACTTCATCTCAGGTTTTTTAAATCACCTCTCCAAAATATACATATACATACATTTATATATACATATATATATATATATATATATAACCAGAACCATTTTGGGAGTATCAATGAGTATGTGGTACCCTTGGAAGAAAAACAACTAAGAAATGTTTACTTTTAACTTGAAAAAACAAAATAGAATAGGAAATGAGTTATTGGATCCCTAAGAGTTGTTACTGTTTTACCATTAAAGTTATTTTATTTTTCCAGAGATTTTTCAGAAAGGGTTTAAAATAATACACTCCTATTCATTCTTTTCAATTATACATGAGAGACTAAATCACAGACAAACCTCAAGCTAGAAAAGAGGAAGACAATTTTTGAGTTGCATTTCACTATAGCAAGATATGCAGCAAACCATATAGCTGATGTGGATTACTAAGGATTGACATTGACAGATAATGGATGTAAGTAGACTCTATAATGTTTAAAGTTTTGTTTCATTTGTCCCTGAAGATACAGCTGGACTTCAAATATTTTCCCAGAATCATGGACTTGAACTCTATCTCAGAGATGTTGACACGACTCAGAAAACCAGACTGGTGTAACGTAAGTACTTTGCTACAGAGTGAGTCATTACAACATGGGAGGAAAGAACTATGTGGCTCGAAACCACTGCACTTGTGAAGGTTTGGTCACACCTTACTCTCAATACCTGTAAGGAGAGTAGACTTGTTGCTTCTTGCAACGCCTATACTTGCCTAAATGTTCACTTGCCAAACTTTTGGGACTCTCCTGCCCAGCTGAGTGCACAAAAGAAATCCAGTTGCACGTCATCCATGTAACTGT
The DNA here is from genome assembly GCA_028565055.1 of Phoeniculus purpureus. Lineage (NCBI taxonomy): Eukaryota > Metazoa > Chordata > Aves > Bucerotiformes > Phoeniculidae > Phoeniculus > Phoeniculus purpureus. The sequence goes on from JAOXOE010000343.1 coordinate 17,733,286, forward strand.
TATTCCTTCCCAATGTTAATGCCACAATAAGAAATTACTGAAGTATTGTATATCTCCTAAAGTGAAAAACTCCTTTACAAGGTCAGCAAAACCATCAGCTACTGAGAACTTTAGCGTAATGGTTGAAATGAATCTCTATAACTAACAGAACTCAGAAAGGGCCTCATCACTAGATTTTCATTCTTTTAAACAATGTTCATGTAGGGTGAATAACTGGCATTAAAAAAAAAAAATTACAAATTTCTGCATTTCTGAAGGGAAGGACTGCAACAGAAGATCAGCTTTAAGTATGAAGGAAAACCTTTTGCAAGTAGAAATCACGGTACCAAACAGGTTGAGTTAATACTTTTTGCTGTTTTTCTGCCTTGTCTCTCAATCTTAAATCAGCTGAGCAGCAGCTTTCTTAGTGGGAAAAAACAGGAGGAGGTCAGGCGGAATGACCTCCCTATTTTGTCTCCCAATGGCCTGCCTCCCATTTACTACACCTTTTGACATCCTGAAGTAGATATCTCTTTAAGTGTTCAGTCAGTAAAACAAACTGAAATGCAAGCATAGGAGAGGGGGATGGGGGAAAGAAGTGTAGACTGGAAGGCTCAGATGGAACATAAGGCACACACAAACCATAAAGGCTGTACCATACCTCTTCAGCCACACACTAAAAATAGTCTGTCATTTAAAAAAAATTTTAATTTACAGTGCACTACTAAACTGCTACAGTTTACAAACTGTGTCACTGAGTGTCACTTGGGAGAAATGTTCTAAAATAAGCTTCAGAGTTATATTTCATAGACTCTATTCAGGCGTGCTAATTCAGCAGCAGTATTTTGGAAGTTATTAAAATAAACTCAACTAATGAACGAAGAGCAAGGAATGCTGGTGTGTATTGTACTTAATAACTCCATGCAATGCGTATATGAGAAATCAATGAGAAATCAATTCATTGAGTAGATGTGTTGGAACATGCGTGAGATATGTAATAATGGGATCTATGTCCTGTAGAATATAATTTCCAGACTGTTGTGGAAACGTTCCAGATGTTGTGCAAGACTTTATGAGATTTTTTTTCAATTTGCAAATTATATATTTCCCATCTCTTGCCATTATCCATTAATTACCCAGTTTAAATATTATGCTATGAAAATAATTTCTTAAATAAGTATCAAAGAATCATAGAATCATAGAATCATTAGGGATTGGAAGGGACCCCAAAAGATCATCTAGTCCAA